>CAMXCT020002223.1:1964846-2447346 GCA_947184155.2 Cladocopium goreaui | reverse complement strand
TTCTCTTCTGATCTTCTCTCTTCTAATCTTCCTCTTCTCTCTGCCTCTGCCCTGCTCTGCTTTTCATCTGTCCATATGTCGGTTGGAAGGTTGGACTCTAAACTTCCTTTCGAAATATTATGTATACTCTATATGTATACATATTCTGTATACTATTTATGTATTAATATACCATTAGCACCGCCCAAGGCTGGGTGGCGGAAAGTTTCAAAAATTTAGGAAACCTATGGAGAAGTTGGTGTGTGAATCGGGATGGCCAGAGCGAAGCCACGATGACCAAAAGGTGGTTGGAGTTGTGTTTGCTGGAATGGTTGCAATGGTTGCAGTGGTCACCTCACCCACAACTGCTGGATGTAGTGTGATGTACTGCAACTGTAGTTGGTAGTTGTAGCGTAGTGGAGTTGTAGTTGTGGTGTAATGTAATTAGTGTAGTGTAGTTGCAGTCATATAGTTGTAGCTGTAGTTGTTTTGTAGTTGTAGTTGTAGTTGTTGTTGTAGTTGTAGCTGTAGTTGTTGTGTGGTTGTAGTTGTTGTGTAGTGTAGTTGTAGTTGTAGTTGTAGTTGTAGTTGTAGTTGTAGTAGTAGTTGATGTGTTTGTGGTTGTAGTTGTAGTTGTAGTTGTTGTTGTAGTTGTAGCTGTAGTTGTTGTGTGGTTGTAGTTGTTGTGTAGTGTAGTTGTAGTTGTAGTTGTAGTTGTAGTTGTAGTTGTAGTAGTAGTAGTAGTAGTACTAGTACTAGTAGTAGGAGTAGTAGTTGTTGTTGTTGTTGTAGCGCTGTAGGTGTAGTTCTAGTTGTAGTTGTTGTGTTGGTAGTGTTGTTGTCGTGTGTTGTAGTTGTAGTTGTTTGTGTAGTTGTTGTAGTTGTTGTAGTTGTTAGTTGTAGTTGTTGTTGTGTTGTTGTTGTTGCTGTTGCGTTGTCGTCGAAGTTAGGGAGTTAAGTTAGTGAAGTTAGTTGAAGTTAGTCAAAGTTAGTTAAGTTTAATCAGGTCTACTTTTCGACATATTCACGTCAAAAAAGGCCTCAAAACCCTCAGTTTTTGTTACACTTTGACTTCGAAATGTGCTCGCGCCACACAACGGCCGTGCACTTTTTTCGACACTTTTTTGACATCTCAACTTCCAAAAGTGGTCCGACGCTGAGGTGTTTTGTACATTTTGACTTGGAAATGTGCTTCGCGCCACAACGGCGTGCACTTTTTCGACATCCCAACTTCCAAAAGTGGTCCGGACCTGGTGTGTTTTGTACATTTTGACTTGGAAATGTGCTTCGCGCCACAACGGAGTGCACTTTTTCGACATCTGAACCTCCAAAAGTGGCCCGAGACCGTCAGTTTTTAACACTTTTGACTTGGAAATGTGCTTCGCGCCACAACGGCGTGCACTTTTTCGACATCTCAACTTCCAAAAGTGGTCCGACCTTGGTGTGTTTTGTACATTTTGACTTGGAAATGTGCTTCGCGCCACAACGGCGTGCACTTTTTCGACATCTCAACTTCCAAAAGTGGTCCGAGCATGGTGTGTTTTGTACATTTTGACTTCGAAATGTGCTTCGCGCCACAACGGCGTGCAAATTTTCATCTCTCATCTGGCCAGCTGGCTCCGCACCCGCCGCTTTAGCGAGCCTACTTTTCGACCCTCCGGAGCCACAAATCATTGAAAAAACACAGTTCTTTCTTCTGATCTTGTCTCTTCTGACTCTTCTCACCTCTGCTTTTCAACTGTCCATATTGTCGGATTATGTATACTATATCATGTATACTATATTATGTATACTATTTTATGTATACTATATTATGTATACTATATCATGTATACTATATTATGTATACTATTTTATGTATACTATATTATGTATACTATATCATGTATACTATATTATGTATACTATTTTATGTATACTATATTATGTATACTATATCATGTATACTATATTATGTATACTGTATTATGTATACTATATTATGTATACTATATTATGTCTATGCATGTTACCACCAACAGAAAGATGAAACCACTATTATAACCATTTTAATAGAAATTGTCAAAGCATATATCTTTTTGGGCGTGACTATGGGTTACTATATACATATATGGCATGGTGCAAAATTATGGTGATATACTTTGGCTTTTCAAAATGTCTGTGTCTGAAAATGGAGACTTGATCCCCCAGTTGTGGCATTTTTAAGAGGGATAATAATGTAATGATCAACGAGGGTACCCACGGGTACCCTATTTTCAGAGAAATCCAAATGGACAAGCACAGTGTTGTAGCATGAATTGAAGAATGTACATGCACAGTGCTAACAGGTGCTATATTGCTATAACCATCTATAACCTACAGAGCTCACTAAAGCTCACTGGTCCGGTATGGTTAAAAATGTGATCACCTTTAGTACCACACCCCACCGATCTGCCGCCTGGCGTTGTTCACCATCATCGCAGGTCCATTCAAAGTCCTGAGGCCCGAAAAGGTCATTGGCGATGGACTCCCAACAGTTGGGACATGATTGGTGCACATGACCAGCAACTAGGCTTAATTCGCCCCAACAAAAATAACAAAACACCACGGAGAAATGCAGAAAGTGGATAAGCAACCCAAAAAGTTTCTGAAGATTTCTCACAAGTTACATCAACTCACATCAAAACCCAAATTCCAGCCATTTTTCACTTTGCAGGGCTCGGAACTGTCCATCCTTAAAAAACAACACGTCCCTACTCGCCTCTTCAGTGAACACCATAGCCCAGTGGGATCCAGTTGGTGCAGATTTCTCATACTCTATATACATATCACTATATAACAAGTGCATGTAGTATGTATGTAAGTATAATATGTATATATATATATGTACTGTATAATATATATATATATATGCATATTGTATAATATAATGTGTATATATATATATTGTAAAATATAATATATATATATATATACAGAATAATGTGGTTGTATGTATATATATATATGCTAGGCCCCCCCCCAAACCTACTTTTTTATGACTTTCATGTTGGTTTTCATGTTGGTGCTTGTGTGTCAGAGGCAGGGACATGCAGATAGGCAGAGGAATTGCAGACAAGAGGAAATACTGTATTTTGATTGTGTGTCAGAGGCAGAGACATGCAAACAATTTCGTTCATATTTATCGACTTGTGGTAAGTAAAGGAATTGCAGACAAGAATGTTTCAGACTGTTTGTGGTGGTGAAATTTTGTATTTTCATGACATTTGCATGATAATGCGAGTTGCAGCAAACAATGAAGCATTGACAGAAGGATTTTTTTTCTGTGATGGATGGAGCACTGAGATTAAGCCAAGCTTTTGGCGACATGCCATGTACACAATGCCGGTTTGAAGCCATAGATCCGCATTCCTGCGCCAATACTCGTATTGGGCACTGCGAATTTTGGCACGCAGCAGAGGCGTTCCAACTCGGCAATGTTGGTTTAAATGAATCCTGTCTTTGAGAAAGCGCCAGGCACGGTCTATAATTTGCGTGCCACCTTTAGTCTTAAATTTGCGACCAGTCTTGGGATCCTTGTGTGTGGTCACGCGGACATAGGTGGGCAATTTCCACATCCACTTGCCCTTGACTTTGACACGCTTTTTGCAGTGTCGGACATGGTCGTGCAAAACCCCGCTCATTTTGAGTTTGTACGACTTGGCTGCATCTGTGTGAAGAACGACGATGCGGTCCCGCAAGTGCTTGGTCGCAAGCGGCTGCCACTCAATCTTGCGGATTGCGCCTGGTCCAGGCGCTCTCCGGGCAGATGTTTGAGGAGTCAGCCGCTTCAGGACCAACGTATGTGGAGCACCTCGTTGCACGATGCCGCACCATTGCTCCCAAATGATCGGCTTCGCGGGGTCCTCGGCCATTTCTTGCAAGTCTGTGTTGCTGAATGTGGCCTCATCTGCTTCCACATCAGCCCAGGTCTTGGCGTTGCCGAAGGGGATGGATTTCTCCTTCTCCTCGACCCAACATTTGCGAAGATGGCTCAGCCTGTTCTCCATGTCCTCAATGGCCTTGTGGTTGATGTGAAGCATGCGATGGATGGCAGGGTGCGGGATGCGATCGAGCAACAGGAACAGCAAAGCAGATTGTGTTTGCAGAGGAGTGGCACTAGCACCAGTTGCATCCTTGAAGATTGGATGTAGGTGATGAGGGTTGATGTATGCCTGGCAGCCCTTGCGGTTGCACCGATGTCGCGGCATTGAGGCGCCAAGCAGCAGTTGAGCCTTTGACAAACGGCCTTTGCCACAACCGGGGGCATGTTTTGCCTGCCCAATGATGTAGAAGCAGATCTTCACGAAGTAGACGAACCAATTGAACATCAGTAGCTTGCAGCAAGTCTGCGAGCTTGCGTTTCCAGGATGTTCTGTCCATTCGTTGTTGTTGAACAGCCTCCTTCGAACGCACATAGGGCACTTTCTTCCACTGAGTCGTTTTTGCCCTTGCAGGCCTCTTCAACACACTTCTTCCTTTACCTCTTTTGGGATCAGGAAAGAAGTTGAAGGTGCCCTTGTCCTTGGTATGGCCTTTCTTGACCGGTTTTCCCCCAGCTTTCTTAGCACAAGGGCGAGGGCAGCGCTTCGCAGGCATGGCTTCGATGCTACCAATCGATCGAAAGTGTGAACCCAAAAGCTAGATGGAATGCTGAACTGACACGTGTTGATACACTCTACGTACAACACATGTGGTAGAGCATGTATCAGTTTCAAGAGGCAGAGCACCATGCAAACCAGCAGTGACCACTAAGTATTTTTGACATGACAAGAAGAGTCTGCGACTAACCATGGAGTCTCTTTTCTAGCGAGCGGGTGCAGAATGCGAAGATGCTGAATGGCACAGACACAGTGCCCGTCACTGTATCAAGTCCACACAGCAATATTGAAGACTATCCGGACTATCCGCTTTCAGCGTAGGCTGCAGTCATGGAAGCCAGCAAGCTCCTCACCAAGGATATCCAACTCAGCATCCATCACCTTCTCCAGTTCCTCCTCCAAGGTTGGATCTGGGCACTCTTCTGCGTCATGTGGAAGACCGAGCTCAGCTGCGTCAGGATTCGGAACAGATGCTCCCAGTGAAGCCTTGCTCTTCTTGCGGACTGGCGAAGGACTGCTGAGATCGATCACACCTGTTCCAGGACGAAGGGACTGAAAGACCGCGCGCTCCCGCTTCACTTCCACACGGTCCTTCTTGTCTTTGTCGACATCCCAATTGGTCCATCCAAAGCTGGCCCGGTCTGTGTCCACGTCGATGGGATCCCGGCGTGTTTCACGAGCCAATAACGCATTCCCATCTGTGTACCTTAGCAGACCATGTGAAGCAGAAGGTTTGCAGTAGACAGTTTGAAGCAGACGCTTTGAAATAACAGTTGGTACATGAGATTGAAGTATGCAATGTGGTAAGAGGCAGGTACTGCAAGAATATGTTTTAAGCCAAGCTACTCCTGTGATTCCATTTTGACATACGGGATGCTGTGCTTTCGCTCTTCCAATCCATCTTCTGCACTGGCCTTAGCATGGGCTTTCTCTAGACATGTAGAAGGTCTTGAACTGGAGCCCCACAGAGCTTCTCGCATCTTCTCACGGTTCTTGCTGTCTGGGCGCCGGGACTCGAAGCATTTCGCCATGATGGCAGAGATCCACGCCTGCTCCTTTTTGACTTCAGTGTCAAAATTTGGAGGGATGGTCTTGTTGTTGGATTTGAACATGCCATAGAACTCCTTGCCATCAGCAGTGAGGAAATCGGGGTGGTCGACCGCAATGCGCTCCACAGGATCTTCATTCACACCATCAGGCCTGAAGTAGACAAACTTCTTGGTCACCACAATAAAGACAGATCGTTTGAGAAGAGCATTGATGTCTGCGTGAGAGGCATTGGTAGACACTGCCG
Source organism: Cladocopium goreaui (assembly GCA_947184155.2). NCBI lineage: Eukaryota > Dinophyceae > Suessiales > Symbiodiniaceae > Cladocopium > Cladocopium goreaui. The sequence goes on along the minus strand of CAMXCT020002223.1, from coordinate 2,441,454 downwards.
GACGGATCATCTCCCAGAAGCTTTTGAAAGAAAGAGTTCCAACGAACGCACTGCCTTCATCCACAGAAGCATCGTAGGCATTGGCGGCGATGGCACGAGGTTGGTTTTGCACCCACTTGGATGCACCCCAGCGAGCCCAGGCCATGGACTCGTACAAGCCAACGTCCAAGAAAGACTTGAGGATTTTGAGACCCACATGCTGCATCTCAGGATCATCCAAGAAGTCGCCCATGATGACTGATCCAGCCTCGCCACGGAGAAAGTCTACCTCAGGGGTGCATCGGATGCATGGAGCTTCTTCACGACTGAAGCGCGTCCGGTTATACCGGCATTGTGCCATGAGGATGCTCCGACCCAAAGGACTTTTACCAGTGTTAGGTTCTCCCAGCATCACTTAAGCAGCCACATCGAAGTTCCAAATCTTCTCCAGCTTCTCCAAGATCCACTTCTGGAAGAACTTCTCTGTCAAGGGAAGGGGCCAATCGAATTCCTTGCGCGCAAGGGCGCCTTCTGTGGACAAGCAGCGCAAAGCTTTTTCGACAAGACTGACAGGCCATCCATTGATAGGAGATGTTTTCTTGCGAATTTCTTTTGTTTGCCAAGAGAGTTGCTGTAAATCACTGCCGCTTCGGGGCGCATTTTTCCTCAAGAATTCAAAGCCGCATTCGAGGGCATCATCATCCAGCCCCTCAAAAGCCTTCAGCTTTGCTTGACTGGCCGCGGTCTCGGTGGACAGATCAAAGCAACGAAACTGCCTCCCACCCATATTTTGCAAGCAATATTGCAAAATCTTCTTGCCCACAGTTGGCTTCTGACTCATGAAACTAGGTTTGTACAAAGTTCCAAAGGCAAGGTTCTTGACAAAGGATGCTTTGGCCTTGTTTGGGAACATGTAATGCTTGAAGACGGTTGCTGTTCCATCATCTTCTTCTACAATGACCAGTTGCATCTTGACCTGACTTGCTACAGCTATCTTAGGACCAAATGGATGAGGCAACAGTTGCAGATCCTGATGGGTGATAGCTCGTTTGTAGTGCAACCCCAAGTCCTCGAACGAAGTTTGCATTGTGTAGCTTGCCACGACTTCCAGGAAGTGCACCATAGGATTCTCTCCATCCTGAATCTCGATCATGGGGAAGTTCACATGGTTCCAACTGCCACGGGGGAGAGCTGCTGAGACATAAGGGGCCGGAAGGGCTCGACACATGTACCCATCGCAGACAGCCTCCAATTGCTCGAAGTTCATGTCCTCAGGAGCAACAGCCATTGTGCAGCAGAAGCGGAAACAGGAAATTGTATGAGCAGAAGTGGCTGTAGCAGGATGCAGGTTGACACAGACAGTTGCGTTGGTTTAGAAGATTGGTAGCCATGAAATGAAGCAGATGCAAGTTTTTTGTACAGAGTTCAATTGGCAGACAAAGTCATTGGTAGGATTGTGAAAAGACAGCACAAACACATGTTACTTGAAGTGAGGAGGGTCTAGGCTATTCACAGCAAGGGTTTTCATATGATTATTTCTGAAGCAATTACGGGTGTGATATATAGTGACTTCAGTGCGCATTCTTGGCTGTGCATGTAGACAAGGCAACTGTGCATGTAGACAAGGCACAAGCAGCTCAGAATTATTTTTCTCTCGCTGCAGTGCTCTGATCTGGTCTTAATAAACACGTAATGCGTATGCCAGCATCATAGCTCACCGCCCACACCAGAAAGCAGCTAAAGGAATACCTATCTGCAGCAAAACAATTACTTTTTGTGCCCACATTCTTTTCCAAAACCACTTCCATGACTTACTGGCTTTCTGGTGTGCACGGCGCCGGTCCGAGCAGCTCGGGCGGTGTCATCGGCACCCTTGTGCCGACGTGTGGCGAAATCTCCGTTGGAGGAGTGGGAGGAGGCGGGCCAGGCGGAGTTCGTGGGGCCCTTCTTGGACTCCGGGATCGGTCGCGTGGCCGTTCCTCATAAGGACGTGACTCCCACCAGCTTGGGTCGGTGAGAGGTGGCAAAGTCCACGCAGACCTTGGATGGGAACAATGTTGAAGCAATGGGCAGATTTGAAAGGCAGGATTGCAGTGACAGCCGTTGAAAGGGATGAAGCAGACCAGAATTACAAATGCCATTGGAAAGTATTAACAGGATGGTTCGCGTCCAAGGCACTCCCAAAAATCATCCTCATACTGGATCTCCGGACTGTCCGGACGAGGACCCGCAGCCATGAGGCAATGGCAACGGGAACCAGCAGGAGATAAATAAAAGGGGCCTCTTCGCGGAAATACTGCGGATTCCATCCGTAAACCGAAAAAACTGAAAAAACTGAAAAAACTGAAAAAACTATATTTTTCTAGAACTATGGCTGGGACCCAGATCTAGATATAGTTACCCAAAAATATAGTTTTTTCAGTTTTTTCAGTTTTTTTCAGTTTAGACCTGGAGCTAGACATAGTTCCCAAAAATTATATTTTTTTCAGTTTTTTCATTTTTTCTGTTTTTTTAGTTTAGACTTGGGGCTAGACATAGTTCCTAAAATTTATAGTTTTGTTTCAGTGTTTTCAGCTCTAGTTTTTAGTTTTTTTCAGCTTTATTCACTCCAGCTAATAATCTACATAAAATACTGTAAATACCAATACAAATGTAAAAAAGGTAGGTTTTGGGGGGGGGTACCATATATATACATATATACTCTATAACATACATAAGCGCATCTAGCTACCAACCGAAAATCAAGGAGCCCTGCCCACCGCTGTTCAGGTACTAAGCAAATGAAGATCTCCGGCACCACGGAGTTTCGCTTGGGCTTCGGTGGTGGGCGCCTGAGTCAAGCGGCATCTTCCATGGTTTCTTTCTGTAGGTTGGAATCCAACATCGAACATCCTTAGACTTAGACAAGGAGATCCAACCTGGCATCATTAGAGGCACAATCCATGATGCTGGAATTATGTCTTGTTATTGCCTCTAATGTCTATCCACATATATTATCAATTGTTATCATATAGTGGATGTTTCTTTATGATTATCTATCGTTATCTAGCAATCGGTCAGTCTATCAATCGATCTATCTACCTATCCATCTATCCATCCCGCCATCCACCCATCCTGCTCCCATCCATTTACCCTCATTTCGGGTGGTATGTTCACCCAAACCATTCCAAAAAAAAACAGGTTGAATCTGCACCCATCGTAGTGTTGCAAAAGACTTCCCATTCAAATGCCCTGATCAATTTATCAATCTTCATGTAAATCCACATGTTTATTGCTAAAATCCACCCAAAAATCAATCAAAATCATCTAACATTCTGGAAAAATGTGGAAAAACATCCTGGAAACTGTCGCTGCTGGGTCTCCAGGCGATGGCTTGGCCGGCACTGTCCTGGCGGATGGCAGAAGAAAACTGAGATTGCTGGGGAAAAGATGGGGGGAAATCTATCTATCTATCTATCCATCTATCTATCCATCCATCTATCTATGTGATAAATGATTAATTCTATAATATATACATATATATGGGAGAACGTGCTTGAAAACACTGGGTGGGGGCGGTGAAACACGTTATGCCCATGTATATATATATATATATTATATATATATATTATTGTATATATATATTATTATATATATATATTATTATATTATATATTATTATTATGTTTATTATTATTTTTTTTTATTTTTATTATTATTACTATTATTATTATTATATATATATATATATGAAAATCATCTAACAAGAGCTGGGTGGATTTTCCAGCAAGCCACTGACGAACAGACGGTATGTTTCCTGTAACTCCAGTAGTTGAGACTGAGCAGTCGTTGCCTTGCAGCAAGCAATCTTTCTGAATCTTACTGGCTGGTGGTTTTAAGTTTTAACCATCTTGAAAAATATTAGTCAATGGGAAGGCTTATCCCCTATATATTATGGAAAATAAAAAATGTTTGAAACCACCAACCAGCTTAGATTCATGATAATGTTAAGTTCATATCAACACCCGCATTCCAAAAATGTTTGGCAATACTACTTAGGTTGGTCCCTATTAATAAACATGTGCGACCCCTCTATTAAACAACACCCTGCTCAGAAATCCTAATTTTGTAGTAGTCAGGAGTCAGGATATAGTTATGTTTTAATGCGTTTAATTATTTTTTTTAATGGTTGACAAAGCAATGTTTTGAAGGGATGTCCCATGCCCAATCTCACCGTCTCACCCCATTGGGAGGGAGGTTGCCACTGAAACGAGAAATCTCTCACCCATTGGCAGGTTGGCTGTTTTTTATGTATGACAAGCCCTAGTTGTTTACTTGGGGGGGTACTCTTACCTCCTAGGGGGGGTTATTAATACGAACTTGGCATTATACGACGGTGTCCAATCATACTGATGAATATTAATTAGAATCAGTGAGGAATTATCTGATTATTATCTGATTATAACACAGTATTATTAGGAATCATAACTAACACATATTCATTGAATAAATTGATTCCTGGAGAAAATGGCTCAAAATTGGGGGTCCTTTGCAGATCTGCTTAAAATTTCGTGCTTGATATTGGGGGTGTCATCCCAATGGAAGCAACACATGTTGAACCACCGCTAGTTTGCACATGTTTCAAGCATTGAATGGCTATTGAGAACATCATTGTTTTATTTTTCATGATAGTTCACTAAGTTCACTAGTTCAAAAACATTTTTATAGACCATAGTAAACTCTAAACTCATTAAATCTTCATTTTATAGATTGTATATGTACAAATATGCAGTAAATATCAAGTCAGTGCCAGAAATTTTAGAACGGGGAAATTTAATTATAGAACAGGGAAATTTAATTATAGAACGGATCCCCGTTCTATAATTAAATTTCCCGACTCCGCGCGGAATCGGAACCCGGAGGAGTACAAAGGTACGGTATTTTACCGTACTTTTGTACTCCTGGCTCCGTTCTATAATTCTGGCACCCGCTGTACACTCAATTCATGAGGTATACACCATCCGGCCGGCCTGGAGCTGGCGGCGGCAGTGCCTGACATCCAAATCTGATTGATCTTTGATGTCAACCATCTTTTGAAGGCCTAAAGATAAATACCCTCTTGTAGTCATATACAAAAAACTATGGAAAATCACCATTTTTAATGGGTAAATCAAGGAACTAAATTACCATTTTCAATAGCAGCTATGTTAAATTACCAGAGGGTATTTTAAATGTAGAATTGCGAACTGAAAAACAATTGATGGACGTTGATGGAGATCGGGTATGAATCAACCATCAAAACTTGAATCAACACTGCTGTGCCTGATGTCAATGCATTTCGCTCCCGCCTGGCAGTCGGGGGCTTCACCCTCTCCAAATCCATACGGAATACAGCGTCTATACGTGCGAGTCCAAATGAAGGTGTTATGAATGCACCCACGGGCTTCGTCATTTTAAGTGCTCCCTTCCTAATCTTAGACCAGCCCAATCCAAACCCTGGTTTCCTATTGGATCTGTTCTTTGTCATTTCCATGGGTGGTCCCAATGTGATCCAATATGTCCCAATTGGTTGTGTTCTTTGCATAGATATAGATACTCATTGTTTGGGTGTGTGGAAATGGTGTCTACCGTATACCCCCCCAGTTATAGCCAGTTCATTGAAAAAATCTACTGTGATTAACGACTATATGTTGGGTTTAGGGGTACACTATTTTCAGACAAACATATCAATATAATATGGCCATATAGTGTATCATTATATAATATACACACTACGTATATCAGTGTATATAGTTGACATATTATATATATATATATTCTACTGTATATATGTTAGTTAATCTATTCGTATATATATATATATATGAATGTGTATTTATCTATTTCTATAATATATATATATATATATATTTATTTATTTATGTAATTATTTATCTATTCATATATATATATATATCAATCATATAATATTATATGCACACACTGATTATCATGGTATATCATCATTTATGTCCCCATTCCATCCTCCATGTCACAAGTTCGGCCTCCTCTGCACCCAGCGGAGCAGCAGCACCAGTGCTGCCAGCACCCCAGCGGAACGGAGGGGCGACAAGGACGAGGCGCTAGTGCCCATGGCGTCCCAGGGGGTTGATCTCAGAACTTTGGAAATCTATCGCTTTAAAAGGGATGGCTTGACTTAAAAACTCAAGATGTTTAAAAAATGGATGAAAGTGGTTCGTTTGAAAAAGGGGATTGCGCGAAACGTTCATCAGACTGGTTCGCTGTTCGCTACGCTGTCGACTTCTATGAGTTCCTGTCTGGCCAGTTGTCTTGAAACTGAAAATTTATGAACATTTTAGTCAGTCAGTTTTTACGGTTTTGCCTTGGGATGGTGTTTTTTTCTCCACCTTCCAGCTGGTTTCGGACTTGGCTGGATCAAGTGATCCCTCAGGAAAGCTGGTCCAAACGGCCGCGGTGCCTTCAATTTTAGCTTTGAGATGCTTCAAGGGAGAATAGTTGCAGCCCCCAATTGCTTCCTATTTGCCAACATTTCTTGCCACACCATGGAACCCATGGAACCTTGACCTTCAGCAGGGCGGCACCTTTTCGGTCTCCTCTTTGGGAGGCCTCAAAAAGATGGACCTCAGCCAGGTCCATTGAAACTGGCCATTTATAGTTGATTTTCTATCAAAAATTGTGATTTTCCATAGTTATGTTAGTTTACCAGAGGGTAATCAACATGTGTAAATGGTCTTTCTAGTGGAATCCAGCATTCCCCTTGTGGGCCATTAATGACTATTAGATGAAACCATCTTTGGCTCTCCCTTTCTTCAAAAAACATGAGAATGCCTGAAGAGATCTGAGATCGGTGCGCGAACAATGAGACCAAAAACATCAGAATCACCCAGGCGAAGAGGCCAAAGACCTTGCGGTTGCTGACGTTCCGAAGGGCATAACATGTCTCAATATATATATATATTATAATATATATAACATAATATATAATATAATATAATATAATATAATATAATATAATATAATATAATATAATATAATATGTGAAAATATATATTATAATATAAAATATAATGTTAATTTATAATAATATAATATATAATATATAATATATAATATATAATATATAATATAGAATATATAATAATATAATAACATAATATAATAATATAATATATAATATATAATATATAATATATAATAATATAATATATAATATAAAAATATATATATAATATAGTACATAATAATATATACTATAATATATAGTATATAATAATATATACTATAATATTACATAGTATAATATAATATAATATATGCTGTAATATATATAATAATATATAATAATAGATAATAATATATAATAATATACAATAATATATAATAATATATAGTAATATAAAATAATATAGAATAATATATAATAATATAATAATATATAATAATATATAATAATATATAATAATATATAATAATATATAATAATACATAATAATATAAAATAATATATAATAATATTTAATAATATATAATAATATAAAATAATATATAATAATATATAAGAATATATAATAATATATATAATAATATATAATAATATATAATAATATATAATAATATATATAATAATATACAATATATATATATATATAATAATATATAATATAATATATAATATAATATACATATAATATATAACATAGTAAATAATATAATATATAATATAAGATATTATAGTATACAATATAATATAATATATAATATATAATATAATATGTAATATAATATAATATAATACAATATAATATAACATAACATAACATAATATAATATAATATAATATACTTACATCAAACATACGTATATGTAGTTTGTCCCAATCCATCCCCCTACTATCCAATTCCCATATTCATGAAATCTTTGGACTACCCCAACTTTTGCGGGTTACAATTCCCATCCCATTCTATTCCCAACAAAAAAAACATGATGCAGCCATCATGCAGCCACTATATAATCACTACATAGCCATTACAATTCACGTGAATCCCATTACCCTCTGGTAATTTAACGTAGCTATTAAAAATGACCATTTATAGTGAATTTTCCCATTAAAAATTGTGATTTTCCATAGTTATGTTAGTTTACCAGAGGGTACTAGTATATTCCAACTATATTCCCATTATACAGCCATTATATAGCCACTATATATCACTATATAGCCATTATAGTCATTATAATATAGGCATGATGTAGCCATTTACCCCATAAAATCCCACATTTTCCGGCTGAGTCGCCACAAAAGAGGTCGGTGACGCCGAGGTGTCTAAGCAAAAGGGCGCATGGGGTAGTGGACAGCCTCGGCGCGAATGTCCAGTATCTTGATCGATAAGAAACCTGCTGAGAGAAAGTCTAGGTTTAATGTCTTCTTTCAACTAGGTTTTTGATGGCTGATCATCAGTTTATCCATTAGACATGGCAATTTCATGGTGTATCTATATATATATATATATTCCGGTTTTCACAATGTTTTTCTTCCCTCGTTTGGACATGTCCAAGTCTGTTTTCTAAGATCTTTCAAGCATGGCAACTGAGCCTCACACAGACTGTACCGTTCATGATATGCTGCCTCGGTCTCATGAGTTTCACCCGGTAATCGTCTAATGTCCATGGCTCAGTATGGTTCAGTTGATCTATAAATTAATATATACAAATTAATATGTATATAATATATATATATACTATTATATCATATTATATTATATAATTATTATATTTATATTATATCATATTATATTATATTTATATTATATCATATTATATTATATTTATATTATATCATATTATATTATATTATATCATATTATATTATATTATATCATTTTATATTATATTGCAAACGGCCATTCTTCGCAAAAACAAAAAAAACTTAGCGAATCTTTCGCGAACCCCACCTTTATCTTTCGCGGGGGTCTCATGTTAAAATCGTTCGCTAAATATTTCGCCCACTAACAAAAAACTTTCGCGAACTCAGATAAAAACTGGTCTCATGTTGGAACCCTGGCGGCCTTTGTACTGGACAATCTCTAAATGTACCTTTAGATCGACAATCATAATAGACATACAATAATATTATACAATATAATTTCATGGTGCATCATTTGGGGGTCGGGTATAAATTCAGAAAGCCTTTTACTGACTGTTACAGGCCATGGGCCAAACACAAAATAATACAATACACCCCCTTAGCATCCCTTAGCTACTTTCCAACAGGTTGTTTTGACAGATTCGATGCTGATTGAAATGTCTGGAAGTCTTTGGTGGTCAGTTCTGATGTTCAGTCAGTCATTGCTGATTGAAATCCCTATATGGCGACGGACCATGATCTTGTACCCTGGCTTTCAAATGGGTCCAGAATTGTTTTGTTTTGTTTTTTCCGTTGTTTTTTTTTTTGGATCTGTTGTTCTGTCCGTTTTCCTTGCAATTTGCAGCATTTTCGAGCTGGAAGCTGCCATTTCAACGGTATTGCAACATTTTGGAGTTCGAACCTCTCATTTGCCATGGTATTTGCAGCATTTTGGTGCTCAAACTTTTCATGTTGGATGGTATTTTGCGACTAGGGTCCATTTAGGGTTTGTTTAGGTTTGTTTTAGTGTTTATTTCGAATTGGTTTAGGGTTGGTTTTGTGTTTTTAAGGGTTAGTTTTAGGGTTGGTTTGGGGCTTATTTGGGGTTGGTTTAGGATCTATGTAGGGTTGGTTTAGGGTTTCCTTAGGCGTGGTTTAAGATTTATGCAGGATCTATTCAAGGTCGGTTTTGGTTTTAGTTAGAGTTGGTTCAGGGATGTTCAGGGCTTATCTAGGCTTGGTTTAAGATTTATAGTTGGGGTGGGTGTATGATCTATTTAGGGCTGGTTTCGGGTTTATTTAGGGTACAGTAAGTTTCAGAGTTTGGGTGTGTTTAGGGGTTACTTAAGGTTGTTTTTGGTTTTTTAGGGTCTTAGTTTGGGTTTATTTAGGGTTGGTTTTGGGTTTGTTTGGGGTAAGTTTCAGATTTGAGGTTGTTTAAAGGGTTTACTTGAAGTTGTTTTTGCTTTTTGGGGGATTGGTGTGGTGTTTATTTAGGGTGTATTTATATTCTGCATCTTGGGGTTTATTTAGGCTTAAGAAGCAAAAAAGCAGAAAACAGCGGAGAAGCAGAACAGTGGAGAAGCAAAGAAGCAGAAAAGCAAAGAAGCAGAGAAGCAGGGAAAGAAAAAACCGAAAAGCAAAAAGCAGAGAAGCAGAACAGTGGAGAAGCAGAGAAGCAAAGAAGCATAAAAGCAGAAGCAGGGAAACAGAAATCCAAAAAAACAGCCCAAAACGGGAAAAACAAATTCCCCCCAAAAAATAGCCCTCCCTTTCAAATCAACATAGTAGCTGGTAGGAATTCATGTTCATTAATTCATACGGGGAAAATCGTAGGTTTTGAGTTCTGACCAAGTTAAAATATGACTCGGCTGAAATCCCTGTGTGATAATCAAATTAATCATGGATCATCATGGATCCCAACCCGCAACGGCTCTGCCGCGGCACCCCCAGGCTTGAACAGCCAATCTCGCAGCGGTCGACACATCACCGCTGTTTCTGTTGTTCCTGCGGGATTTTGGGGCGTCAGCGGGTCTGGTGGGTTGGGAAGTTTGGGGGCAAAAAGTCTATGGCCATGCACTGATCACAGCATAATCCCGTATCACATCATATACTTCTATTTTTGGATACTTCAAGATACTTCAAGCATGTTCAAGCCAGATTTGAAGCTTACCTTAAGCCATATTTTGTTGGTTGTGTGTTTTCAACCTCCCAGAAAAAACACCAAAATCCATGGACAACAGACAGCATCCACTGCAGAAACCCTTCTCCTCGCCCTCTCACACAGCTTTTGGGCCGTCTCACCTGCAGTGAAGAGATTTGGGATGAAACTTTCGGGGGAAAACATGGAAAAGACACCTAACCACTTGATCTGGTTGGTGGTTGACCTACCCCTCTGAAAAATCATGGAGTTCGTCAGTTGGGACGATGACATTGCCAAGATATGGAAAGTCATAATCCATTCCATGGTTCCAGTCACCACCAACCAGTGATGGTCTTGATGGTTGATCCTCATTTTCCCATGAAAAAATGGGTCATTAATTGAGGTATCCCCTTCTCCCCATCTTTGGAGAAAACATGACATTCTGCCCTTTTTGGATCTTCTTGGGGACTCTGCCGAGGTCCTAGCTTCTTCCTTTCCAAATGATATTCTGTTCATCGCTCACCACATACCTTGGGCAGATTGAGCCACCAGGAGCTCTTCGAAAGAACTATTGATAGGGAAGAGAAGTGGTGCCAGCAAAGAGATAGCATATGCAGCATACGTGTCAAATACATATTGGCTTATCGTGCTGAATAAGATGCATCCGATCGAATGTACAAGTAAGTTTCAATGTTTCACTGGACATTCAGATTTAAATGTTCAACCCTTTTTGGCACAGCCACAAAGATCGCAAAGCCCCATACACCTTCGCAAATCTAAACTAATCATCTATGGTCCAGCCAGCCAGTGACGTCCCCATAATTCACCTTGACAATGATAGACATCCATCAATGTTGGAGCCGCATGTTTGGCTGGATAAACACTCACTTTACTTAGATATACCTTCATGATCCTTCATGTTGGTTGTATCAAGCCCCATGTTGGCCTCATTTTGTCAATCCAAATTTTGGTGAGCCAAATTTTGGATTGAAACATGTTCTATCTATTTTAAATGTTGGTGAGCCAAATCAAGCCCACATTTTAAACATGTTCTATCTATAAACGTCTTTCAATCCCTGGGCGCTGCACTGGAAATGGTCAAAGTCTTTGGTCGCATTCTCTACCTGGGAGCAATGGGAACCACGTGGCGATGGCTATACTTAATGGCTGGTTACCTTCCAATGATCATGGCGACTAGAATTTTTATGGGAAATCCACAACATCAAGCAACCCGTTCATTTGCCCACCATTTAGAGTAAACATCAAGCAATCCGAGACTTGAGAATATGGTAAACATTTATGTGAGCAGAATGGTTGCCATATTCTAAAGTGACCAGTGATGTGTCTATACATAATATCTGCAACCTGGGAACCTTGACCGAGAAATCCAGCCAATAAATATCAAGTGCCATGGTTAAAACATGGTCCATGTGGGGTTTTTTATCATCCATCCCATCATCGGAATCCAAACATACCGAGGATATGAACATCTGCGGTTTTAATTAATGGATTGGTGACCCTCCAATATGAAGCATTTACCCTTAAGTAACTTCATCATGGGCATGTGTTGTTTCAACATTCTCAACATCAAAGCCATAGTGGACGAGCTGAACAGCCCGCCTTGTCACAATTCAACTGGTACACTGCTCGCGCTTCTGAGACGGTCAGCCACGACCTTGCTCGTGTGGAGGGATTCTGGGGAAAAACATGGTATAGCAACCCCCAAAAGAGATAGAAAAGTAGTTTAATAATGTTTAATATAGTTTATCACGATTTCGTAGATTAGGTTTTGTACCGGATTAGTATAAGTATAATCATACATGGCTTGATCAATGGTGGGCAACTGGCTCTGAAAACAGGGAATCAACTGGCAAATGTCATGATTAACACAATGGATTATGGGTATACCCCATGTTTGCCAGTCATTCAACTGAGTGGCTGAAATATACAACAGGTTTTTAAGTAACTTTCAAGAGCATCCCGACAAACAAAACCTGCACAAAACCCCAGGACTCCCCGATTAGTAGAGAAATGGCATACATTGCCACAACATGCTGGTTGCCACTTATAATATATATATATATATACCATGTGGTTATGACTAACATAGCCATGGAAAATCCCCAAAATAAATGGAGGTTTCTAGCTGGAAAAATCATCTATTTCTATGGACCATTTTCCATGGCTATGTGAAATAACCAGTGGGTATATGGTATATACTTGTATCATATCCGTTTCCGTAATATCATATTCCTTATCACGGCTGTTCCTTTTAAGGCCAAGTTTTTACTCACTGTACTTGGCAGTAATTTGACCATCCCATTCAATCCCACCTTGCCAAAGGCGACCAAAAAGCTACAAGACATGCAAAGCTGGATAGTTCACCAAATGGGCAAATCCAGGAGAAAAATCTTCCATTAAAATACCCTCTGGTAATGACTCACATAGCTATTGAAAATGGCAATTTATAGTGAGTTTTCCCATTAAAAATGGTGATTTTCCATAGAGGGTGAATCAACAAAAACAATATCCACATGACAAGACTGGCCAACAGGCTCCCCATGATTTCACCGGCTCCCGGCGGCGGCTGGCAGCGACTCACTTCCGACACGTCTACACCTTGATTGAAACGCTGCCGGTCTACGTTTCGCGCGGTCGAGGTTCGGGAAACGGGGAAGCCATGGGAAGCCACCACCAAAAGGCCGCGGCTGGGCGGCTGGTTGATGATGAATTCGTCATTTAATGGAGGTAAAGTCACCACAAATGGGGATAATCCAGTGGATATGTTGTTTAATTGATAAATCAAAAGTTCGTCTTCACATGTTGATGGTCATGTTGGTGTCATGTTGATGGTTGTGGTATTTATCAAACACAATATCAACACCACACCATAGCATATGTGCTCGGGTCAAAATATGGTATGTGATTTCTGGTCATCCATGCTTCTAATGGTTATAGTACATATAAATAATACTTATATATATATATACTTATTAACGGATTGATGAAATATGGGTATACAATCCAACTTTTGACTCGACTCTCGCATGAACTCAGAGGTCCGTAATGACACAGCCCCGGACTCTGGTGGTGGGGTCAGTGCATTTGAAACTATGGTGACTGAATATCGTGAAGATCAAGAGAAGACCGGGGCCAACAAATCCAACTTTTGACCATGGCACATATTTACTGTAACCACAACATGAGCATACAAAAGGGATCATAGCCATCAGCATCATCAATATTATGATGATCACAATGATAATCATAATATCATAAGAATGTCTTCATGGTAACCAATGGGTTTCACCCCTTGGAAACCAATGGTAACCAATGGTAACCAATAACCAATGGTAACCAATGGTAAGCATCAAACTGATATGGTAACCATCGTGACAAAATCATCGGATGGCCTGGTCGTATCTGTCCCATGGCCAACGAAAGGGCCGACCTGACGATGTCGTCGACGATGTCGGACCGGATGGACCGATGGAGGTTTAGGACTTTAGGACTTTAGGAAACCTCCTTTAAAACTCACATGGCACATCTTGGCACACACTTCTTCTATTTTGACCATGAACATCCATTATATAACTAATTTGAGGAAACAAGACCTGGTGCATTGACGATGTTCCCGAGAATGTCTGGCTGAGATCCTTTTTCGCAGTTACGAATGTGGTACTGTATGAAATACCCCCACAAAAAGTCGTTTGACCAGTCATCGATTGCTGTGAATCTACCTAGAAACCTCATGAAACCTCCATAGATCTGCTCAAAATCAAGAAGCTTCACCAACTGCCCACAACTTGCATAGAAAATCCAATGGAGTCCAGTCCAAAAGCCAGAAAAACCATCCATCAATGAACTCCCAAAAAAACCCACAAAAAAATGCTCCTTTTTAATGTCAGATGTTGTCCCTGTTCATTTATCTCCGTGATAAAGGGGATGGTCACAACTAGCAGCTTTCAACAAGATCCACTGCAACTCAGGCATCGACAAGCATGGCACTAGCCATTTTGCCACAGCCATGGCTGCTAGCAGTTACTAAACTCTTGTCAGGTTTGATTTGATCAAATTTAGGGCTCGCTTTGTCAAGGCAGATTCTCCCACAATTCTAGAGGGATGCTTATGATTGTCTCATACAGTAAGTCTGATAAAACACCTCAAACTTCGTTTCAACCGGTGACTGGAAAAGGAATACAAACACAGCTGGATTGGTGGACCTGGTGGTAGATTTTGGCTAAGACAGTTCCCTTGCAGACATGCGAGGCTGGGTGCACGACGTCTCAAAAGCTCCATCCAACCGTTGTGGATTCTTTCTGGTTGCTGACTGGGAGTGGAAAGGTGGCAGCCCAACTCATTGCTGCACACTACCTGTACCTGAACTGCAAGCTATATTATATATCTGGGTAAATTATCATGATTCACTAACCTGAATCTTGCGGCCATTTAGGGATGATTTTCCTAAAATACAACATGATTCCAGGCTTAGGTCGCGACGTGAGGTCGTTATAATTTGCCCAACGCTTCTTGGTCCCAGGGTTCATAGCCCGACAAATAGTGAGACTATGTCCCGTCGTTATAATTTGCCCAGATATAGTACGATGTTGGAGGATTTAACCCCAAAGATAACACCAGGACCTACACAAAAGTATACCAGGATTGAATCTCATTTGATCCCATTCAATCCCATCTCTAATTCCATTTAATTCCATTAAACCCAATTTATCCTGAAATGTCCATGTTTTTCCCACATTCTACTGCCATTTTGCTTGTGAACAAACAGCCCGCCCCAGCCCTTCCGACCCATCCATCGGCGGGCGACCGGGACCCAAGGGGCTCTTCTGCGCCATCTGCTTTAAAGGAAGACCTCGCAGCGCCTGAGCCAAGTCACACCATGCGTTGGCTGATATTTTATACATGGTCCATTATTGTCATTATTAGTAATCATTACTCATTATTGGTTGATGATGATGATGATGATGACGACGGTGGTGGTGATGGTGGTGATGGTGATGGTGATGTTCCACAAATGTTTAATCTGTCTTGCGGTAGTATCACCATTTTTTGTGGTAAATAAATCCGAGTAATCAATGTTTGTCCTGTTTGTCGACTATCAGTCTCACCCATAGCCATCCGGGAGTGGGCAAACTCTTTATGAAAAGAAAAGTTAACTCAAAGTTGGAGGCTTGAACAGAATGAAACAACAGATATGCAACGCCTTAAGTTTTGACTCATTATATGGCAATAGGCCAGACTAGGGGGATCACCGAATCCTCCGGCTTGCACAATTTTCAAGTAAAATCAAATAATCACATACCATATCATATACAGTAAGATTAAAACATATTAAAACCAAGAAATCACCACTTTTACCTAAGAGATCAACGAAAATTTCCATGTCAACAGGTCACCAAATCGATCGCCCAAATTGCCCAATTTCCGAAGCGGCAGCATCTATCGAGGCCCCGGGCCCACTCCAACCTGCCGCCGGAGGACCATTCGCCTGCCACCTGGAGCTGAATGGGGAGATATAATAATCACCAACCATTACATTTTGGTATGGTCCCTGAAAAGTAGCCTTAGAGGGGTGGTGATGATATATATATACAATATTATATATATAATATTATATATAGTATGATATAGTGGAGTAGTCAGCCTGTGACGTGAAGATGGCTCGAAAGTGAACATGACCAAGCAGCGGGTCCATTTAAGAACCCTCGCTTCATCACAGGTTGAACCGCTGGGACCTTCACCACGGTCTCCACCCGCCAGGACCCATGACCCATGCTCCATGAAAAATCCAATTCCGACCATTTGGAGACGGAAAACGATGCCACAAAAAAAGGAAGTACCATGACCGTGATTTTGATCCATACTTGGTACACTGACCATACAATTGTCATAAAGCATCCAATATATCCAATGATAAATTGCACAAGGTAAAGATCCATCCAAATGGATGATTGTCAGACCATCATCATCCATAATGGACTGTTTGGATGATGGGAATTAATGACATTTGGATAATCCCCATCGTCATCATCATCATCATCATCAACCAATAATGATTGATGATGACTAATAGTGACAATAATGAATTTCATTCCATTTTGACCGTTTTTGATTTGGCTGCCCGCCTTGATTGACTCCTCGCGCATCACCAAACCATTGCAGCCCACGGGGCCAATGCGCAAGGTCCTGGGACAAGGCGCCATGACATGGTGGTAATTCATGACATGGTATTCAGGTATTCATCAATACATATGCACATTATGAATGTATGTACGCATGTAATGTGTATTTATATATATATATTAAGTGAAAATGTGGATAGTTTTATGTCTGTTAGTATCATTCTTGTGAATGTGATGGTGATCATGATCATGATCATCATCGTCATAAACATCGTCATCGTCCTCCTCATCATCATCATCATCATCGTCGTCGTCGTCGTCGCCGCCGTCGTCGTTGTCGTCGTCGTCGTCATCGGCATCCGCATCGTCATCGTCGTCAACATCATCATCATCATCATCATCATCATCATCATCATCATCATCATCATCATTCTTCATCATCATCAACAACAACATGACATAAACATAAACATAAACATAATAGAAATAATAATCATCATCATCATCATCATCCTCCTCCTCATCATCATCATCATCATCACCATCATCAGCATGATCATTAAGAAAATGGATGATGTTTATTGTGATTGTTAAGTTCACGACTGGTACAAGGGGACTTAGCAAATAATCGTCAGCTAGCTTGGCTAGCTTGCCATCATGTCCGAATACTTTTGGTTTTTGGCCGGAAGATCTACCTACACCATCCACTTCACGAGGAAGTTGAATGGTTAGGAACTTTGCTTGGGCCTTGTGGTGGATCGCCAAGTATCTATATGTGTAGTAATATCGTAGTAAACCATCCGGCTCTAGGCAATCTCTCTCCAAAAAATGTACTGCTTCCAAGACTATTTCTCTCAGTTAATCTGAGTCTTACTTGGTTCACGAAGAGGACCTATGTTATGCAATTGTGGTACAAGTATGGTACGCTCACCCGAGTGCGTGCCATGCCGTACGTTTTTGCGCCACTGGAAGATATCCATCAAATCTACCATTTTCACCATCGCCATTAAGAATCAAAGGACACTGCCGTGCCGCCAGGGGCCAAAACTAAGAGATTGCATCTGCAAAATGCGTCTACAAAATATAGATATCTCCCAATGTTTGTGGGGGACTGTGGGGTGTCCCATGTGTCAGTTGTCTGTCAATTGGGGTTCGAACCCCACCTCTTTTCAAAGTCGTCCCTCAGGGCCCGGCACAAAATGGTCTCGGGCTCTGGGTTGCGCTGCAGAGCCCTGAAATGAACCAAAAGTGACCAGAAGGTCACAGTTTCACCACCAGGTAAACCATGGTAAACCAACCTGGTGTGCTGGGGAAATTCCAGCATTTATATCCATTCAAGTCATAAAATTCATTATACCCTCTGGTAAACTAACATAGCTATTGAAAATTGCCATAGAAATAGTGGATTTTCCCATCAAAAATGGTGGATTTTTCCATAGGAAACTTCCAGAAAACTTCGCTGATCCTCCCAGGGGAGTCCCAACCTCTGGGCTCAAAAGGAACAGGCAGGTCTCGATGTCCTGGGCCAGATCAAATCCACCGATCTCGACCGCAATGGATTGGTTTCTTGGGGAACAATTGGTGGTTTAAGCCCCAACCAGTCATTAAACCATTGGTTTCATGGGAAAATCGATGGTTTCATGGGAAAATCGATGTGTTTCATGGGAAAATCGATGTGTTTCATGGGAAAATCGATGTGTTTCATGGGAAAATCGATGTGTTTCATGGGAAAATCGATGTGTTTCATGGGAAAATCGATGTGTTTCATGGGAAAATCTATGTGTTTCATGGGAAAATCGATGTGTTTCATGGGAAAATCTATGTGTTTCATGGGAAAATCTCTATGTGTTTCATGGGAAAATCTCTATGTGTTTCATGGGAAAATCTCTATGTGTTTCATGGGAAAATCTCTATGTGTTCCTGTTAAGATTTTCCCGCGGAAACCAATCCATTGACCATAGCAAACACCACGGCAAACCATGTCCTCATACGGGACCAGTAAGCCTCCCACACTCGACTCGACCTCAGCCGCTGCGATGCAACTGATCAGGTCAGAATGATGACTCATCAGCATGTCAGCTGTGTCACATGTAGCTCTCCTATTCCAAACAAATTTAAACAAAGTAAAAACAAATTGTACGATATTGTACGTATCTTCGTACTGCAAAGATAGGGGGCCTGAGCCAGACCTATTCTTGGTTACATCCCCAGTATCAGTCAGTATCTCACTATCGAAGACTCATTTGGTCATTTGGTCATCGAAGATTCGAAGATGGAAATAGATGTCAGATGTCCAAGGTATGGATGATGTCACAATGATGTCCAATATCGTGCCATATTTCCAACATTTTCCAACAGTGTTTTCCCATTGATAACCTCCATCCCTTGGGGATCCCTTGGGGATCCCTTGGGGATCCAAGGGGCCACAGGCTCAGGTTCTGAGCTGCACCTCGCCAGATGATGGTTGACCCATGTTTGGTGAATCAAGTTTTTGGATGTTTTCTTGGGGTAAACAAAACGTGTTTTACTGACTTTGCACCACTGACACTTGGAAGTCAATCAACATCAGAACATCAGCAAACCATTGATGAGATTTGATCAGGGGATTTCAGCACGGACGTGGCGATGAATTCTCTACAAGAAACACTCAAAATGATCGGCATCTGGGGCCTGTCTGGAAAACCAGCTGTCACACCCTGGGATTTTTTTGTTTATCTGGCGAAAGTTGATCCCAATATTTCTATCAACTATAGTTATATAGTATGTTCTAGTTGATTATGGGAAACTGGGAAGTTGGGTCTCCAATTTTTAGATTTAGCTGTCGGCGAAATAATATACCCATGATCCTCCCAGTTCCCGCAGGCCTGTTCCACAAGTATCAACCTCTGTTGGTAAATGATCATATTCTCCACAATGACGATCAAGTAGAGGTAAATGCTTCATTTTCAGACGCGGCTATAATATCATATATATATTCATATATGTATATATTCATTTATGTATTTATGTATTGTTTTATTTCTTTGTACAAAATATAAGCCATATACCTCTTGATTGAGTACTGCCCATTGCACCTCCAATTTTTTTGTGATCTCCCATGACATCCGCACCCTCTCCCCATTCATATTCCCAAATATCCCAATAACCCACTATAGTCACTATATCCCATGAATATCCCCATGAATATCCCCATTCATGATGCTTAATGCACAAGGAACAACTAACATAGATGTGGAAAAAACTACAGCCTTTCCGTTCGAAAAATGATCTACAAATGCGTGGCTAAAAACATATGGGTTCTCACATCGAAATGTTAGTTTACTCTTGTGTTTCATCCCCATTACTGGTAAACTAACACAACTATTAAAAAAAAAAAAAAACATCATTTTGAATAGGTTAGTAAATCAACTATCAATGGGGTATTTTTTCAATAGCTATGTTAAATTACCGGTATTTCTCAGGAAAATCTCCCCTTTTTAAACGCGCTGCCTGGTCTGGACTCCAGTGTTCACGCTTTTGCTGGCAGGTGATGCCACCTCAGCGCAGAGGAAATTCCGAGCACATGTGCATATGATATATATATATATATAATACAATCTAACATAACATCAGATGAGATAGGATCATGTCATATATGATGTAATATTATATAATATTAATATTATACCATATTTTATCATATTATATAACATTATATAATATTATATTATATGAATATGATATAAATAAATATAATATATAACAAACACACTGTTGTGGATACAGAGAGGTTGATTCTCACAACCCCATGATGATTTTCCATACAATTTGAAGCGGGCTTATAAAGGTGTCATTTCACACGGTGTTGGACAGACTTGGGGTATGCGTGACAGACTTGGGGTGTGTTCCAAGAGTATGCCCAATCATCTTAGAACATACTTTGATGTCGTCTCTATATAATTCTATATATATAATATTGTCGTGCACATGGTATGAATATTTAATCCTGCCAGCAAAAGTTCAAACCCACATTATGAATTTATCTCAAACTCAAAAACCAAAGATATTTGAATCAATTGAACTGACATCAACTGACCTATGAATTATTCATATAGGGCATGCAAACCCCAAGTTCATGAACCCCGAAGCCAGCACATCATATCCACAACGACCAGGATCACCGAAAGGAACCCCCTCTCCGAGACAAAGGGCTCCCGAAAAGGAGATCTCTGGCGCCTCGGGGATAGCTTCAACCTGGTCGCTTGGCCGTTTGATGCTGCTGGTCACCTGGGCCTTACCAATCCAGCTGCTGAAGTCATCCCTGGAAAGTTGGAAACGTATGGACAAGTTGAAAAATAGCCCAAACCACCAACCAGAGGGCTGTTGACGGTTGCATGAAATGCACTGAATTCCACATCGCAAGATCGATGATTTTCCCAAAATCGAATCTGCCATGTTGATGCTTTCAAGTTGTTGGACTGAAAACAACATCTGTCTTTTGCCTTGCCAGAAACATTCATGAAAAACAGCGAAAAAAAAAACGTGAATGTTGCACCTTCTTGATGAGGTTGTTTCTTGAGTATCTCAACTGGGGGTTGGAACACCATCTTCCAAGAGGATCAAAATCATCTGTTTCCCCCTTTTTTTTAGGACAAGCCTGCGACGCGATATTGGATACCTTATTCTGGGCCCCGAAATTATTTTGGGGGATTTGGAGTCAATCCTTCAAACTAATTAATAGTTAATATCTCATTAATAGTGGTTAATATCCCATTAATCCATTAATAGTGGTTAATATCCCTTAAAATGTCCACTTCAACTTGCGCCAATCCCTCAAATCCTAAGGCTTTCGTTACGCCATCCTCGTCTGGGGGAAACCAAGGGCGTCCTTCTCAGTGCCATCTGGATCTGGTGAAGGCCAAACAGAAAGTGCCTGGCGAACCGCAAACAGCCATTTTTGGGAGAGTTATTCATGATTTAATGACCATAATAAACATTAAAATCATTAATTGCCCAATAATAATGTTTATTTAATCCCTATTGATTTAATATGATTTGAATTTAATGGGTAATTATAACATACTATAACTGACCATGCTTATGACATGATCCTCCTAAGTTGGGATACATCTCCCATGCTATACTCATTCGACCCCTAGAACTTCGGTGAAGCTCTGTCAGGTTGGACTGGTCAGTTGTGGAATGCCAAAACCCCTTGTTTTAATATGGGAAAATGATGGGTTTAACAATGGTTAATGATGGTTAATAGTGGATTATCTGGTGGATTATATTATATATATATATGGTTGGTGGTGCAATACCCATCTTGAAAAATATATAAAAATATGAGGTCGTCAATGTGAAGGATGACATCCCAGATATTACAATTGTTTTTTCGAAGGTTTGAAACCACCAACCAGCAATTGGCCTATTGAAATTGCCAATGGCTAGTGGTTGATTCCGTGTGTTGTTGGATACATCCCATGATACCTCCATAAATTGCTAGCGGTTATGATTGCTTAAATATCCAAATGTACCCACTGTTTTGCTTATATAACATACATATCATATCACTAGTTGATAATTATCCCTGTTTATGTTACTTGCATCCCTAGTTCTGCTGATTTTATTTCAGAGATCATATCCCATTTGTTCGTGACCATTCCTCCCATTATATTCCGAATAATCTCCTGATTTATGTTCCCCATATCCCCAATTGCATCCACTTATCCCCAATTTTTGGGTCACCCTCTGGCAACAGTTTGCTATAGTAGCCATGGAGGATTTAGTTCGATGATTTACCTATCTAAAATGGGTGATTTCCGTAGCAAATTGTTGGATCACCAGAGGGTACCCATTCAGCCCATCAGATTTTGGTCATAATAGATATATGATATATCCACCCTAAATCCTGGTTATTATAGTTGTATGTATTCTATGGAGGTTTCCTGACATGGGGGTACCCTCAAATCATTCATGTTCCATAACAAAACCATCCAGCTATTGGGGTTCCCCCCATGGACTAAGAAACCCCCGAAATGGGATTTATGATGGTTGATGATGATGTTGTTTTTGAAAATTTGTGGCGATTGATGCTTATATTCTCATCATATCTACCATTTGTGTGCCTTCAGGGACCAAGCTTGACCAGGTCCCGGCGTTGGCCTTAGCAACAAGGCAGGAGCAAACAAATGGGTGATCCAGCAGATAATGGCGATTTATCAGTATCAGTATCAGTTTCAGCATCAGTATCAGTATCAGTATCATCATCATCATCATCGTCATCATCATCATCATCACCATCATCATCATCACCATCGTCATCATCATCATCATCACCATCACCATCATCATCATCACCATCTTCATCATCATCATCATCATCACCATCATCATCATCACCATCATCATCACCATCGTCATCATCATCATCACCATCATCATCATCACCATCATCATCACCATCGTCGTCATCATCATCATCATCACCATCATCATCATCACCATCATCATCACCATCGTCATCATCATCATCATCATCATCATCATCATCATCACCATCATGATCATGACCATCACCATCACCACCATCACCGCCACCACCACCACCACCGTCATCGTCATCATCGTCATCATCGCCATCATCGCCATCATCGTCATCATCGTCGTCATCATCATCATCATCATCATCGTCATCATCATCATAATCATCATAATCATCATAATCATCATGTGATTAGTATCATTACTACTCCATTGTAATGTTTATTAGCATTGTTCTTGGATCTGTATTTCTCGTTGAATCATCAGATATTGCACGCAATATACAAATCGCCAATAAACCTGAAAAAATGGAAACGAGAGTGGTCTAATGGATGTAATTAATCCGCAACAAGTACCAGGCTCTGTTGTGTCCATCCAAAAATGCCCGGATTTCAGACCCACCACTTTAGGAAATCCACATATAGGAAGGGTAATGACTGGAACTGGTGGATCTTGACTTCTCCAAGTGCCAGACACAGTTGGCGTGGCCGCTGTTCGTGTCATCACTTTGCATTTCTCACAGCTTTGTCTGGTACCGATGGATGTGTGATGTTTGCGGTTTCAATGAATCGCCAATAGACTTTGGGGGTCTACGCGGTAACAACCCCGAGAAATCTTACGGGATGAAATCTAACAGCTGATTCCAGACCCCCAGCGCATTATGATTTCAGCGTGAATGCCCCAAATATCCCCAACATACAACGATCATTGGAAGTCATGGCCGCAACTTTTTTCAAATTCATCTGCTGGGTGCTGAAAATTGATCTCTCCATTGATGCTCACCGCAACCGACAGCACTGGAATACTTATATCAAAAAATAGTTCTTTCATATCTGGGCCCCCGTGGGCTTAGCCAAAGACAGCCACAGCATGATTCAACTGGCTGGACATGAATCACGGCATTGCCAAACTGCATGGCGACCTTTTGCCTCCAGAAGAATTGGAAGGTGTTCACATGATTTCAGATGACTGACGGGAGATACGCAAAAATCACCGTAGGGGAGAACATGTCTAGCACGGGCACCATTTCTTTGCTCCCAGCTGCTCCCATTCTTCGAAGTTCTATAAAGCAGAGCTTCAAATTTCACCTTGAAACTCAGCCCCAGCGACCCACTACTCTCCGTTCTACCGTGGATTTTTCCACTTCCAAACCCTGCTGCATCGCAGGGTTTGAGTTCTGTCAAAATCATCCTCCACCAGGCAGCTTGCCGACAACAGGTGTCGTTTCCTGCGAGAAAGTGTCAAAAAAATAATTGCACCCAGCGGGAATTTAAAATGGCAACGAATGTTTTCCCTTTTTATCAGAAAATCATGCAATAATTGCAATACGATCCATAACCAGGGACCAAGACGTTAGATTGCCAGAGGGTATCAACAGTGTTTTGGGACAAAAGCCTTCAAAAACCTTTCTCATGTACAAATGACCAAAAATTGTCGTCATCATCAACATGAACATCATGAACGCCAACATCACAAGAATCTCATCACCATCATCATCGTCATCGTCACTGTCGTCATCATCATCATCGTCATCATCATCATCATGATGATGATCATCATCATGATCATCGACATATAGAAGTTGCCCTCTCCGCAAAACCCGGCCTCAGACCGGTTCTTGGGCTTTGGCGGCGGGCGCCTCAGGGATATCTAAAGTCACAGGGAGATATACCCAGGAAATCCCAGGAAACAGTCCATTTTTTTGGCATTTCGGGGGATGTTACTGGATGTCATTGTTTCGCAAATCTGAAACAGCTGTTTTTTTTAATGACTCCCTGGGGTCATTTGTGAACCACAGACTTCATCCCGAATCCCTACACTTCCTGCCAGGTCTGGTCAGATCCACCTGTGAGACTTTGTCAAGCCCCATCCAGCACTTGGCAAAATTGGGTGAAACTAAGGAATCCATCTATCAACCATATATCTACCATACATCCACCATATATCTACCATATATCAACCATATATCTACCATATATCAACCACATATCTACCATACATCTACCATATATCTACCATATATCAACCAGATTGGGTTGTATATCTCACATATCAATCATATAATAACCATATATCTACGTACTGCAATCGAACAGTCTCATCTGGCTGTTGGAAAATCGTGGGAGGCCGGACTTCGGTTTGGGAGGGATCGGCCTGGCGTGAAGCCGTGGTGGGATCTGGGCAAATCATCAGATGAGGTATGATTAAACCATCATATCCTAGCAAGAATTTGTAATATATATTATATATATAGTATGTGTATATTATATACAACATTATACAACTACACATATCGGCATCGGCGTCATTCTTATCATATGATATCAATGATATCATTATCATCATCGCAATGAATATCATGTTTTAAAAAGTGATTACAAATAGTTGCTGATAATGGTAATGCTGATGACAACGATAAGATATTCTTAAAAAATGATAATGACAATGATAATGATAATATGAAACCCTTGACGATTAGTTTCCTATTATTGGATAATCATCATCATTATCCCTGGCAGCCTTACGACAAATTATCATTACAGTACATCATATAATCCTAAAGATGGGAATTGGGTTACTTATCATCACTAATGGTGATAACAATGTTGACAACTGATAATGAAAATAACGATGACAATGTCCAAGCCTTATGCCCGCACAATTCATGCATAGATCTAACACTATGCCGGGGTTTTGTTTGGGGGTATTGAACATTACGGGGAAGGGGTATACTTATGACAATGGTGGTGATAAAAATAATTACAATAAGAATGATACTGATAATTACGACACTGGCAACGCTTCCTAAACTGGGCGTAGGCCATTCTTGCGCCGGTTTTTCGTTGATAAACCATCATCCATGGTCTAAGGTTCTTGTGGGATCCCTGATTTTTTCCACATTTGGTCCCATCTCCTGCTGGTACCTTTCCTCCGAAGCCAGTGGTTGCGTATTGTGATCCGACATGATCGTGGGGGATTGACGCGAGGTTGCGGTGCATTGGGGAAAACTATGAAAAACTACATGTATCAAGAGTGCTTTTTTGGTTCCATCCATCTGAAATGTTATGAATAAAAGCGGTTACTAATCAGAAGTTGGGTACAGTGAAACCACTGTTTAAGAACCTGCCGCAATAAGAACTTCAGGGGCTGGATTGCTGGAGTCAACCCTTTCTGTCAGCTAATTGAAAAAAGAACCCTAGGGTACCTTGGAATTCTAGCCCCTGGTTCTTATTCCCCTTTAACGGGTAAAAATATACCAAACATTGATTATTAGCAGCCATTTCCCAAAAGAAACATTATGACAAACATGGTGCGGCCCCAGGTACAATCCACGCAGAACCTCTGTTGAATATGTCCACGGGTAGCAAGTACCCTATGAGAGGTGGAGCAGACAAGCTGATGGTACGTGGCTTGATTTAGTACCTCAAACACCAGATCAATCCATCTATTTTCATCAACCTACCTGGCAGAGACGACAGAATGAGCTGTACCTCTACGGATACACTGTCAGAATGGGACTTTGAAAACTAGCAGATCACCAGCAAAAACAATATCCTCTTTGCGGCATTTTTGAGAACATCATGAGCCGTTATTACGGCCAGCAGTAGTATCTTCATTTTTCTACGGACACGTTTCACTGCAGAGCATAATATAAGCTGAGCGTTTCTTATGCATGTTTAAAAGTTTTGCTGCATGCTACGACACGAAGAAAATTTGTGTCTGTTTTGTAACCTACTTTTGGGGACGTGTCTACACAATGCATTACAGTTTGCATCTCATGTGACATGATTTCAAGTCATACATGTACCACTGCGCCACTCCGTGGCTCAAGACGTGCTAGCATACCAGGTAAAAGAGTGCCGTGTTGCGCTGGTTGACCACAAGTGTTACAACTCTTTAGTTGGGATCTAGGGCCCCCTGAATACCGGGGATTGCTACCTCACCCACCCCACCTCACCCCACCCCACCCCACCCCATCTCGAGCGTGGCATCACGTCAGTGCGCAGCTTGATCCAATGCTACCAGACTAGTAATTGGCGTAGGAATAGTCGCGGAAAGTTGGAGACGGTAGTTTCCAAATACGAGTTGCGCAAGAAGAGTTGCGAAATACGACCAATTAGTTCCGAAATCCTAGTTGCGCAAGAATAGTTGCGCAATACGACCAAATAGTTGCGCAATACGGGCCACGAATAGTTTCGCAATCTCAGTTGCGCAATCCAAGACAATTTCGCAATAGGACTTTATCCGGAATATCTGGCCTATAGCTCTGTTTGGAGTGCCTGCACCTGAAAAAACTGTTCGGGACCTAAAAAGTTTCTTTCTTCCCCCCGCCTCCTTTGTAACCTAATACCACGCCAAAATGAATTGGCAAAACCCTCACCATATAAAGAACTAACCCGTTAAGAACTTGAGGGTACCCTCGTTCATTATTCCCATATTTTCCACCTATAGCATTTAAGAACCCCAGGGTAGGCTGGAAAATTCTTAATGGGTTCTTAACGGTTCCGCTGTACCCCCAAATGGTTATTTACATTTATTTACCACATTTTCCATTCACCTTGTACAAGGGCGGCGACGCCGCCTCCAGGCATCAGAATGGGTAGCAACCTTGCAATCCAAAGAGCTCAAAGCGGTGGCACTGCCTGGCGCTAAACAGAGACGCCCTAATGTATCCTAATGTTAAATCTAAAATTGGATTGTAACAAAAATATAGGAAGGTTTTAAAATGTGTTGTCAACTCCCCTAATGGTAAATTTCATGTTCCCCCTTCTTTTTGAATAGTTCCAATACAGCCAACCACAGTTTCGATTCGCGGAAGTACGTAGCTAGTGTTCGGGTTTCAGGAAATGTTGACAGGCAAATCCAATCTTCAAATCCCACCCCAGCACCCCTAAAAAAACTAGTAATGGATGGCTAATAGATCCCATCGTTAACCAACCCTGCCGCATCGAATGGGCACCAAACAAGCGGCGACCCCTCGACTCATGGCCTGTCAATGCATCTCTGTCTCTGTCGCGCCTGGTGGATCAACCCTGTGGCATGATCAGCCAATTGACCTATACATACTCACTACTTCTAGTATCTCAATTGATACACCATTTGTATCCATCATTCATCTGAAACATGTTCACGTCTATGAAATGTTGGGGTTATCTAGATACAAGTGTGAATTGCTACTAACTATACCGTATATTACATACATCATATGTGAAGTATGTTGGTTCAATGCCATCGCCAGTTTTGTCGGTTGCCTCCCAATGTGTAGCCCCATTAGATCACCATCGGCGATATGAGGGCTCAGTTAGACCTTGGTTTGATATCAGCCTAACCCAAAGGTTCCCCAAGTTAGGGATTGAATGGGGATGAATAACTTTGAAAAACTATAGACCTATTAAATCATATTCAATCCTACTATTAACTATAAATCTTACTAGTTACTAGTATCAATATCAACATTAACCAACCCCCGGGTTGTTTTCCCCACCTCTTCTTCAGCCAGGTGAGTAGCAGGAAGACAAACGCCAGCAGCCCAGCCGAGCGAAGCAGGGCAGGGAGGCCACTCGTCATGGCGCCAGGGCCAGGGGGTAGGGCCAAGTGGGTGGGTTTTTTGTTTGGAGGACTGGCTGATTGGCTGATTGGCTAATGATTGGATTATTAACCTCTCGGTGGTTGCTGAAGGTCGATATTTTGCAATCAAGTGATAGTCTTTTTGGTGGTGCCGAAAGTGGATACTGAGGAGATATCATGGGATATCCATTGCCAAGAGCATGTTAGTTCTGACACTGTCTAGCAAGATGTGGATATGCTATTCATGCGTTAACGGGGCTTGGCTGGGAAAGGCACAAGGGCAGGAGAGACAGCCGCTCATGGTCCACGTTAGCTTGTCTCCCAAAAGACCAGTGACCAGTAGTGACGGCCTCTTTTTGTCAACACTCGCTTCTGCGCGCATTCTGCAGACCTTAGCAGTTTGTCGCACGGGCCCTGCAGCTTCTGTCATCAGCTTCTCCAGCTGGGATCTGGATCTGAATCGTGGTCCTCCTGACGAAAGCCAAAGGCTAGGGAATGGCTAGGGGTGGTCGGTGAGACCAATGTGTCCAACGGGTTGACATACCATTTCATGCTGGAAGGACCGTGACCATCTTGTCTGCTGCATGTCGAGCCCATTAAAAAGATGGTGGATAAATATGGATAAACCATGATAAGGTCATGTCACCAGCTTCTCAAGGGTCCTTCTTTGCTTCAATGGCACCAGTAATGTTGCAACACAGAACGTTCTGCCACCATGTTTTTTGTTCCAAAACTTATTGAAACCAAAACAACTTCTTCATGTGAGGCCAAATTCCGTCCAAGTTAAAAAGATACAACAGGATACAACATGATACAACTAATATCAACTAATATCAGTAAATCTACCATCGACAATGTTCTTCAGAACCATTTGTAGAATCCGAACACAACCGTCTCCCCTGCCTGGTCAAACGCTGGGGCGAAAAGTGTTTCAGCCTGGAGAACATCCGGGCTAAGCACAAGGCGAGACAATCAATGGATTGGATTAAGGGAAAATGTTAACCGGAAACCATGGTTTCTATTATCAAATATAGTGGTTTGCTGTTAATGTTCCCATCATCCCATTCTATGAGACAAGGATAAATAGGATGTGAAAGCAATACTAGCAGGGCAATAAAATGATGATAAGGATGAACCATGATGAACCCTTGGGTTTTTTGGGATTGACCCCATGTGAATATCCATTTTTGGACAAATGCATAATGATGTGTTTTACCCCAGTTGTATGGATTACCTGGCTGTTTCGCAGGCATCCAGCTCAAAGTACTGCTCCCCTGGGTCGCACCTTCAAACCTTCTCGCCGAAGATCGGCGGCCGCACTGGCCGGATGACGGGAACTTTGCCTCTGTAGGTTTTGGTTGCATCCTTTGATGTCCAAAAAAGTAGGGTGGAGATTTTTTTTTTTTTCGGGTGAGTTTGGGGATTTTGTTTCGGATTCCTGCTCCCTTATCTTTGCAGCATTTAGAAGCTATAACTATAATTTTGGTTTTCACGTGGTATTTGCACGATTTTGCAGTTCTTATGCTTGTTGGGTAGGGGGTGGGGGGTGAGGGATGGGGGAGTTAGGGGTTTGAAGGTGTTGAAAATTCTAAAGGTGTTGAAAGTGTTGAAGGTGTTGACGGTGTTGACGGTGTTGAAGGTGTTGACGGTGTTGACGGTGTTGAGGGTGTTGAAGGTGTTGAAGGTGTTGAAGGTGTTGAAGGTGTTGCAGGTGTTGAAGGTGTTGAAGGTGTTGAAGGTGTTGAAGGTGTTGAAGGTGTTGTTGGTGTTGTTGTTGTTGTTGTTGTTGTTGTTGTTGTTGTTGTTGTTGTTGTTGTTGTTGTTTGGTTGTTGTTGTTTGGTTGTTGTTGTTGTTGTTGTTGTTGTGGTTGCTGTTGCTGTTGCTGTTGCTGTTGCTGTTGCTGTTGTTGTTGTTGTCTTTTTCTTCTTTTTCTTCTTCTTCTTTTTCTTCTTCTTCTTCTTCGTGTTCTTCGTGTTCTTCGTGTTCTTCGTGTTCTTCGTGTTCTTCGTGTTCTTCGTGTTCTTCGTGTTCTTCGTGTTCTTCGTGTTCTTCGTGTTCTTCGTGTTCTTTTGTGTTCTTCGTGTTCTTCTTGCTCTTCTTGTTCTTCTTGTTCTTCTTGTTCTTCTTGTTCTTCTATTGTTAGTGGTTATATAGTGATTACCTACATAGATCTGATTTTTTGCAGTGTTTTTTGTGTGAATATCGTTATATACTCACTATCTATATACCCAGCAAAAAAAGAAAAAAACATATTCACAAAATTTCACGAGTATCAGTCATATACTCATATACCAAGTAGACATTCAAACCATGGAAAAGCAGCTCAAGATTGGTGAAAACTGGGCCTCTTCTGCCTGCAGCTTGGCTCGCCTCAAGTGGAATGTGCCCTTATCTATTAATTGGGTTGTCCTGTTAGATCATTTTAGATCTCCATGATGGTTTGTTCGCAACATTTCGAAACAAACGGCAGTGTGATTTCACATCCCCCTACACGGGCCAACGGAGCCCTACGAGTAGCGCTAGGGCATTGAGGGCCCTGCAGTTTTTCATCCCCGGCGGAAGCAAAGATCCTGAGGAGCGGCATCTAGATTTCTTTCACGCGTCGATGTCATGAAGCTGGGGATTTTGAACATTTCTGAAAATGTCATTCTGAAAAAGTGTCTTTGATGGTGCATTTCATCTAATTTTCCCTCATTAAAACCATGTACGACAACGCGAAACAATGTCAGAAATCGCTTCATTAAAATATCGCGTGATCTGTGGGACGGGTCTTTCTTATCATTTTGAATGATGTGGTAAACCATTGTAAAGCCACAAAGATCCATTTGGAGATGGGGATATCGAACCATCTCCGGCAAAATTGGGGATTGTTTGTTATTGGGGTGTCCCACATTAGGTTGAGAGATTCCAAGAAATCAAGCATGATAATGATTGGCCTCGCGACATTAGCTGCGGTTTATTTATTGGTTTCATTACCCTCCTGCAATCAAAACATGGCAGTTGAAAATCCATCATTTATAGATGATTTTCCCATTCAACCTCTATTTAGTTCGGGGATCTTCCAGCTAGCCATTTTTGAAAATCCATCGGAGGGTATAACTTGTCCAGCGGTTTTTCCCCACTTCACATTTTCGTCAACCACCAAGCCTCACAAAGCGTTCAAAGGAGCTTCAGTGGGTGTAATGGTGAGCCGCATACGGCTGGGAAGAATCTGGCGGCTCCAGAGGCTGAAAAAAATTAGCCGACATAGATGGGGATTTTTAGCCCAAAGCCCTTACTATATGTAGGTTTAATCATCAACAATGGATTATACATTATAATGAAAAATAATGTAAAATATATGGAAAAATTGGATTAACATGGATTAACCATAGATGGGTCAAAACATGTCAAAACCTATGAAGAAATCATATTTGGGGGGATGAACATCCACAAATCCCAGCATATCCCAACTATTTTGGGTCAACAAAGGGGTACTAGGGTTCTGACTCATACACAAATAATTATAGAAAACAACTATGGTTTGTTCCATATCTAATAATTATATGATCTGAATTTGCTGGAGGGTAAGCTGTTTGGGTTAAGAAACACGTGTCCCTTCCCCGAAGAATTTACTCGAGATACCATCAGCAGGGAAATGGTAATACTCTCTTTAAAACATCCCAAGCACCATCTGCGCGAATACCCACTGTTAAGTTAGTTCCATTATTTACCTATAAAAAGATGCTGATTGTCCATAGCCACGTTAAATGCCAGAGGGTATCCAAACACTTCCTGTGTACAACTCCCGCATCACCCTGAAGTCCCGGCGAGGATTTTTTTCAAAAGCAATTCGGCTGGCGCAGACCGCAGACTGCACGCTGCGCTGGTTCAAGCCAGGATTGGCCGCTCATCCCACTCACTTAGTAGATAAGCAAACACCCCGCTTCTCAGTGGATCGACCTTGATTAACTTCACTTATCCAACTTGTACTAATCAGAGATATCACTTACATCATACATTTACTTAGGAAGTGGGATGAACCACCAAGCAGTGACGTGGTTTTGTATGAACATAGGCTACGCCACAATCACATGGTCACTACGTTCCCAATTCAACTGGGAATCAATTGGGTATCCCCAATTCTTCAGGTACCCAAAAGATCGTATTGTTGGTAACTTATATCCACATCCCATTGAAAAATCCCATCAAAAATAATGCCATCCCCATTTTCTGCTGTTTCAACTTCCACTTTCGTGGGACGAAGCTGGTGACTTCAGCCGGCGCTCTTGGGACTCGGCGTCCCAGGCGTGCCGCTGGAGCCTTTGCCTTTGCCGCTCACCGTCTCGGAGGCATCGGGGAACATCTCTGGCCCATGTTTGGCCACGAGGCCTTGGGCCGGAGTGATTTGGTCCGGGATGGGCTGGGAGCGGATATTGCAGATATGACTGTCATATAATCTATTATATGTAGACATGTCAGGTATGCACGCCTACATAGATGCAATGGTATTCCATACATGTGTTTTTGTTTTTTGAATAAGCACACCCAAATTTCCAAACATAGGGACCCATCTCATCTCCAAGCAGCTGTTGGCCACCGCAATCTTGGTGCTGTGGTTTTGAATAAAGGCTGCAACATCTGGTGACTTCATGTAGCATGAGTGGCTGGGCAACGCTTGCATCCTCAGATCCAAATACGACTGCATCCAAAAAACGATTCAAAAGTCATTGTTCTTAGAGTTTGACAAAGCACAAGTTGAATCTTTCAGTTATGAGTTTTTAATGGTGGTTCTGGCTATCTGATTATCTGTCTAACAAACCACATTGTTTCCAATATCTTTGCGGACTATCAATGAGGTTCAAAATCCAGGTCGGCCCCCATCATGGCCTTGGCCCAAAATGAAGTATACACCGTACCCCAAACTATGGCCAGCTTGATGTGAAACATCATGATAATCCACTTCAATTCGGGAATGCCCCCAGTTTCAGAAACACCCAAAAATAATTGATGGTGGTACTTACTATACCAAAAATAGTCTCGCCCCAACCGAAAGAACAGTTGTACATCTGGAAACTAAGAGTGAAACACCATCTACCAAGCATCCTTAAAAAAGACGTTTCGGCATCTTTTTGGGGTTCGCTATGTGTATAAATATATATATATTGCCGAAGGAAGTTTAGAAAGCCAAACTTCCGACAATATGGACAGATGGAAAAGCAGAGGTGGGAAGAGAGTCAGAGAAGAGAAGAGCAAAAGAGGGAAGATCAGAGAAGAGAAAAAGTGAGAAGAAAGAAGATGCAGGTGCGCGAAAAGGTAGCAAAGTCGCGAAACACTATGTTTTTCCAATGATTTGTGGCTCTGGAGGGTTGAAAAGTAGGCTCGCTAAAGCGGCGGGTGCGGAGCCAGCTGGCCAGATGAGAAATGAAAAATTGCACGCCGTTGTGGCGCGAAGCAGGTCTGAGCCAGCATATATACACTACATAATATATACGATACCCCCCCGAGATCTACCTTAAAGCATTTTATAGCACGGCATCAAAAGCAGATCTTGTGTAGTACATAATATATATATATTTCCCTGAGATATCCCCATCCATAGGTTGCTTTGGATATAATCCCCATAAACCCATGGGGCACCACCACCGTCTCCATCAGCCCAATCAGCCCAGGAGCAACTCACCTGCCACCCCTACGGTCGTCCACATACCTCGGCAGCGGTTTTTTTTCTTCGCCAAGAAAAGGACGTTGGAACATGCAAAAGGTCAGTTGCGTGTATGCTTCTTCCAAAAAAACATGTAATTGCTGTAGTTGTATGTATATAGTGTATATATATATATAGAGAGAGAGAGAGAGCGACAAAATATGTAACGCTTGCCACTCGGATAAACAGTACAAGATGTGCGCGTGTTTCTTGGATGGAGCATCAACCAACCAAAGAGTGGCAGAAGGATAGCTGTTCTTTAGTAGTTAGAGTCACCATTCTTGGTGCAGGTTTTCCAAGGTTTTCCTGCTGGTCCAATTCAAATCCCAATTTCCAGTGGTCAACTCACCATTGTTGTTGGTTAAAATCCACTTCTTTTGGAACATATGGTCCCTTGGGCGTTTGCTGCGAGCTGCTCATATCCTCTTGCAAGGACCAGTCCACGCGGTCGCCCGCATTTAAGGCGACCCCTCCAATGAGCCGCAGGAGATCGTTCTTAGCTTTCTCCTGGGGTGTTCGATAATAACAACAAACGGCTAGAATGAGAGAATGGAAAACAGTTGGGATATGATATGGCACGCCAAAACACAAACCATGGTCATGTCTAGAGATTCTAGTATATCATATCTGTAATTTATGGGGGAAAACACCACCCACAGCCAGGATATCAGGATGATTGTCCCCACCATTAAGCCATGAGCTCAATAGATTTGGGGCTCCTCACTTCGGCAACTTCAGCATCCAAAGGGGCAGTCCAGAACAAATCCCCAAGTCACTAGTGGTGTCTCGTACAGATGGCTCCGAAAATGGGTTCCCCAAACTCCCAAACTCCAACGGTTTTCCGGGCGAGCGTGCCTCCCCGCGTGCCCAGGTGTACATGGTCTTGCCCATCTGATGCAAGGCGTGGTTCGTTTTGTAGCCTCCCCAATTCAGCTGATCCGAGTCGCAAGGGATCCATTCGGGATCCAATTTCTCTAACTCCTGCGGTGCGAAACGCGCTGCGAAAATAAGTCGGAATCTTGCAGATTTACCATCGCTGGAGGTCATTTGTAACCCATTCTGGTAGGTATTAGTACATAAGTTTGCATATTAATGCATATTATGTCACAGATAGAGCATCAGGAAAGGACA
Source organism: Cladocopium goreaui (assembly GCA_947184155.2). NCBI lineage: Eukaryota > Dinophyceae > Suessiales > Symbiodiniaceae > Cladocopium > Cladocopium goreaui. The sequence continues at coordinate 2,405,667 of CAMXCT020002223.1, read as the reverse complement.
AACAGGGTGAGAAGACAAAGATTGATATCTCATTCAGGATTGCTTTACAGGAACATTTACATGAACATCATCGTTTTGTTCATGCTTCTAGCAAAACGCGCGCTTTGTCTTAAAATGGGGTACGTTAGGAATCCAAGGGTTGATCATTTTCCCCTTTGAAATATAGGAAAAATTGAGGGCATCATATTTGGACAACCTCATCTTTGAGACACGGACGGACACCGGATTTCCGAACTGAATTCTAGGGAACCTCTACGATGTTTTTGTTTTGGCAATGTAAAATCACATCAACATCAGATAATCCATCAGATAATCACCCATTGATTGGTGCTTTCTCCATGATTTCCCCCTGATGATTCCAGTGGGATTTTTATGGATTCTCCTCGGCGATCAAGGGTTCAACGCGATAGGCCACGGGATCCAAAGGATGGAAGATGTTGAAGTAACGGGTCCTCGTCAAAGGTGGATGTCTTCGAAAAAACAGTGGATTATGACCACCTGATCTATGATGACCCTCTGGTAAACTGGTGATTAATGGTGATTTCATGGGATTTATATAATGGGATTTCATGGTGGTTTAGTATGGTTTAGTGGGATCTAATGGTGATGAATGCAGGTTTAACCTCTGGTGAACCTTTACATAACTATGGAAAGATCCACCATTTTTGATGGGTAAATCAACGAGCTAAATAGCCATTTTCAATAGCTATGTTAGTTTACCAGAGGGTAACTCCTATGTTGGAGTTGAACAGCGATTTTTTCTTGGTATGATTAGTCATGTAGAAAAACTCCCATGATACTGGCTGGTTTAATTTCATTGTGTCACTGTTTTTGAAAAACACCTGCTGGTGGCTGGTTGGACAGCCATGATTTGAGCACTTTGGACTCTGGAAGATAATATATGGTTAATCTATCGTTAATCTATGGATAATGTATGGATAATCTATGGATATTCTATGGATATTCTATGATTCTATAATTACTTGTTGTTTATTCGAAAAAGTCCGGTTTGACCCGTCCATCCCGGAGCTATGAGTGGCTTCCCTGCAGACGCTGAAAGCCAAACTGGTCTTCGGCTATCGTTCAGATTGCTGTGAATTCACAGATCGTCCATCAGCATTATGGTTTCCTACAGGATGTATCTCCATCTGACTCGGTGAACAGTGGGGAGAAACCCAGGATATGAAACATCCAACTGGCTGAACCTTAACCCATCAATACCATTCAGCGTTCACCCCCGTTCACCTGTCAGTCTACTTGGATATGCGAGGAATCGTCAGTGATTTATAAGCAATTCAGCCATGTATCCAACTGGTGATATTCCATCAATCTAACTGGGCAATTTCTTGTGGTTACCTACTGGCTTGCGAGCCAAAAAAACCCATTCTTTCTGCTTCGCGCCAAGTTCAACCCCCAATTTTTCATACGCAAAGCCCCATACAGTGACGAAATCCTGCACCAGTTGGTGGTATTAGGTGGTATATCTCATGATTTATAGGGTTTCAAATCTGGTTGGTGGTTTGAACCCCTCTAAAAAATATGAAAGTCAGTTGGGGTTACTCTTCCCAAAAAATGGAAAGTCATAAAATTCCATGGTTCCAGTCACCACCAACCAGAAATGCTTTCAACCTTTATCTTGGTGGTTTATCGGATTGCGCCACCATCTACAGTTGGTCGCCGAGACGCCCTCCCGGCAAACTGAAGGAACGGTTCGGGATGCTGTCGGCCGTGTGCAGAAACAACCCCACGGGTGATCCCATAGTGAAAAGGACCTGCCGCTGGGCTGGGCTGTTGTGGGGTGAATGGTTCAAGTTTCACCAAGGAAAATCGGGTTTCAATTATCACCAATCATAACGGGATATGAATATGTATATATACGTATATATATACGTATATATATATATATGTATATATATAATGTATCATTATGTATTGCTAATCATGTGATTTGGGGATGGGTCAAAATTATCAACCCCAAAATTAGATGATACGATGATCATCCCACAGGCCAAGCAGTTTGGCAGGAAACTCCAACATGTTTGTGCTTGAAACATAATTCTTATCCTGTAGAATCTAACGTTTTCTGCCCAAATCTCTGGTTTTGCTGATTTTTGCTGGTGAAACTCACACTTTTAAGTCAATGAAGCTCTCCGCATTACTCCAATTTTCTGCAGAAAAACCCGGTCCAAGTCTTACCAACCCCAGCCCCTCCAGCCCCTCCAGCCCCTCCTGAGGCACGAAGCTCAGCTTGGGACTCCCCGTGCGCAAGAGTTCGAACAAAATGACGCCACCCAAGGAGTGCCCCGCCAGCACCACCGAGCCCTGATAGACTCGGTGCAAGGCTGGATGGATAGACCATCAGTATCCATCTGTGGTTTTATGAATTGTTATGTATTGTATAACCATATAAAAGCCACATTATTTGGGATATCAATTGGATATCATGTGATTATTATGGTGGAGAGAGTTCCATAAATATGTATATTTTCATGTCATCCTATGTCCATAAACATCGAAGTGGCTAGTTATTCCAGGTTATTCAAATAAGTTACTAAGTTGAATAATCCTGGTGAATAACTAAGCACTAATGGTTCTTCAAACATCAATCTGGGTAAATTATAATATTTCACTAATCTGAATTAAGGCCATTTGGGTATGATTTCCCGTATTAACCATGATTCCAGTGAGGTCGTAGTGAGGTCGTTATAATTTATCCAGATCAATGTTAAATCTCGATGCTTCGATGCGCGTGGTCGACACGCGGATGACCCCAGCGATTTTTCGGAATGGTCACAATATGATGGATGTTGATGGTATCATCCAGAATTGATCATCCAGATTATTCATGATTATTCCAGATTTTTGAGACCCTAAAAAAAAGGATCCAATGATGCTTGCCGTGCCTTGTAGTCGGGATGGTGCTCATAGAATCGCGCCAGCGCGCTTTCCACTGACTTGGCCACGGCCTTCAAGATCTTTTCTTTGTGTCCGGGATGCATGTAGTAAAGCGCATCTACCACCTTAGTCAGCAGGTGGGAAATCCTGTAGTGATCTATGTGAACTCATTATCTGAACCCCAGATTAACAAACTGTGAGGTACCAGGTACACTATTTAAGTGCAAAGAAGCCCGAGAAATTTTGTCAACCAGGGTCTACTAATCATAGGGGATTGACATTGCATGACATTACCACCACTTCACCAATCCCAATCGGCGACTGGACGAACTCTCCAGAGTTCTGATACATTCCTCGTTGCAAAGTTGACCATCTGGTAATCTAACATGACAATGGAATATCATGGGATCTTCCTATAGATACCAATTTTTATATCATTTACAAGGGGTTTGTCCATGGTTTTCCCAGCCATCTGTGCTAAAAACCGCCGTTGGTTTCACCGTGGCGCCGTGAAGTTGGCGATCTGTCGCACCTGCTTCATCGATGGCAACGAGATGCGCGCCAAACGAGCGTCCATCTCGTCCGTGTGGACCGTCTCCCACCAGGAAGCCTTGGTGGACTGGATGAGTTGTTTAAGAGTGACTAATTCAATGGCCATTCCAGGATCCTAAATTGGAGGTACCTACCATATAAGAGGCCTATGTAAGGAATATCCCCAGAAAATATGGCCTTATATGGTACAGTACCTCCATTTTTGGATCCTGAAATTCCCATTCACTAATGGTTACAATAATGGTTATAATAATAATGGAGAAGCATAAGTATAATATCCCCATAATTATGGTTTGTATTTAATATCCCCCTTATAATGCCATGGTTTCAACCCCTCTGAAGAATATTAGTCAGTTGGGATTATTCTTCCCAATATATATGGAAAAATAAAAAATGTTCCAAACCAGTAACCAAATGGTTAATAATATCCCCATAATTATGGTTGCCCGGTTACCCTCTGGTAGTCACTAACAGTAAAAGCTATGGACAAATCACCATGGTTAATAGATGAATCAACTAGAAATAGACCATTTTCCATAGCTATGTTAAATAGTTGTTTGAGTGACTTGAGTTACTTGAGCTTTGAATATGGGGGTGTCCATAAATGGGGATACCCCTAATAGCTGGGAGATTTATAACGGAACCGCCTATTAAAATGGATGATTTGGGGGTACCGTATGGTAGTCACTAACAAAAAGCTATGGACAAATCACCATGTTTAATAGATATATCAACTATAAATAGGCAATTTACCATAGCTGTGTAAACAAATTACCAGAGGGTACTTGAGGTTTGAATATGCTCAAGAAACATTTCTAGGAAAAACAAATAGAATCCACACTGGCATCAGGTAGCAAGTAGCTACCTGTATAGCCATGTCCGTCATGTGGCCACTACTATCCAGGACATGGAGTGAAAAGCGATAACCAGGAGTGTCGCAACCCCCACGACTCACATCATGAAATGAAGTGAAATCATACCATGGTTTCTCATCACCTCCCCACTCAAATTGCCATTTTATGGGGTATACCGGTATTACCCCAATTTCATACACGCCCATGTTGTACAATCTGGCATATAGCCACCTCTGAAACCATCATTTCAATCACAATTCACCCAAATTTCAGATACAGCATCTAAACATAGTTTCTATGGTTTCAAAGAGTCAAGATGGGCACAAAACCCCATCATCCCCATCACAACTTGCCGCATAAGCCAATATTATCAACCTGCCAACTAGAGACTCACCATATTTCTAGAAAAACAATCCTATTCGTAGTTATATCCCATCATATCGTCATAAAATGGTAGGCACTATTATTCCCACATGTTACACACATGTTACCCCAACGTTTCGCTTCCAATAGCTATAGTCAATTATTAATCCCCATCCTATCCCATTTAAACCGCTATACTCCCGTTCAAGTCCCGTAAATCACAATATAAATGCTAGGTGTCAAACTAGTTCTATTCCCACAATGTATCTCTTTCTATACCCAACTTTTGCTTCCAATTGATCTCCTCACCATATATCATATATATATATACTGTATATTTATCTATTCGAAGTGATCTCCTCACCTTTTTCCAGTATCTCACCAGATCAACCCCATGGTTTCCCCATGGTTTCCCCGGGGCCTCCAAGACTTCGTCCTTCTTCACCTCTGGCGGCGTCTCCCCCGGAAACTCCCAGCCGTCGCCAGCTTTCACGAAGCCATGGCCCCGCAGCTGCTTGGCGTGGACCAGCTGACGGAAGACGCCCGAGGACCAGGCCAGGCCACAGCCTACGGAGTCTACGGAACGGCGCGCCGTGGTGTTTTTGAATGGTGCTTTTGGGGGAAAATGGGTGGGGAAATATGAGGAAGATATAGAAATTTGAAATATGTATAGTAAATTAGGATAGGAAGAAATGTAATAAATTAGGAGACACGGGCAAATGCAGGCAAGTATGAAAAAATATGGGATGAATTATGTACAATAATGTAGCAAAAGAATGAAACAACTAGCCAACATCACAGCATATTATCTATAATATTATATATATAATATTATATAATGTTGTATATATATATATATTCATGTATGTAATTATATATATATAAAGTGTATAAATATAAATGTAATTATATAATATATAATATTGTAAATAAATTTCATGGGGGCTCAAAAGGCACCGGACTAACCAAATCGTCTTCTTATCAGAGCAGATTTCATGAGATAGATAAACAAGTCAATATTACTAGTACCCAAATTGCATCTAATAATTCTAATGGCAATCAAATCTACTTGTGAAACAGTGTAGTGTGTTTTCCCCTCGGAACAATGATGTTTTCTTAATGTTTTTAAAACTGCCATGGCATCCATTACCCGCAATGTATATCACAGCGTTTTCCCCGGTGCCTTCCTCACTCCACATCTTCTCTCCAATGCCATGGACCAGCACAATGACATGCCCAATCTCCTTCCTTGGCAATGTGTTTGCAGGATTGATAAAGTGAGGAAGAAGCCGCTTTGCTATTGGCACTCTTGCAGGGAAACCTGACATAGTGGGCACTCTGGTAATGTTCTCTAAGTGAGCTCTGCCGGAGCATGCCCAGGCTCTGCTCAGACTCTGCTCTCACGAAGCAAATGAAAGTTCCACGTCTACTGGCTCTACCGTTCCAGGACCAGCTGCGGGATCCAAACGGCTGCGACATACCGGACATGACCGCGCTCTTTGAAGCCAGCCAACCAAACACTGTTCGTGAAAGACGTGGCGACCGGCAGCACAGGGGGGGCGACACGATGGCAGTAGATGCAGTAGATGCAGTAGATGCAGTAGATGCAGCAAAGTCTGACGAACAAATAGCGCAACTTTTTGCGTAAGTTTCGTCGTTGAAGGTATCAGGATCGAAACCAATCCGAGTAAAAGTATTCACCAACATGGCCATATTTTCGATGGGAATATGCCTCGGACACATGATCCAGCAGATGAAAGGCGACAGCACAAACCAAGTGTTTGCAATTAGGCCTGGCGTGCAAGTGTCTGCCAGCACCAGCATGATGAAGGTGGTCACTGGAAAAATCACTTCAAATAGCACTGTGACGATTGCAAAGATGCGATAGAGGCAAGGAATCAGTCTACGGAAAGTTGGAGGGCCGAAGTCTGGTGGACAATCATGCCAGCAATACCAGCCGGTAACAGCGGCGAATTTTACAATCACCTGCAACCAATAGATCATCACACATATACCCAGCGGCTGGTTGCATTCGTCCTCCAAACATGGCCAAACCATGCCAGCTCACGACGAGCATCCAAGCGCCCGGAACGACGAAACTATACCTGTTCGTATATTTAAAAATCCGTATATTTAAATGTAGTTACCGTATATTAAAAAATACCAGAGGGATCCAGAGGGTATAAACCAACAGAAACCGTTTTCGTTTGGAGCCCCTGGGGCGCGACAGGGGCGCCACAGGACCAAGCTTCGACATCATCTCCTCCTCCACTTCTCCCAGCTGACGCTCGATCTCGCCAAAGCCGCGTTGCACTCCATAGCTGCCTCGGGCGCGCAGTGTGGCTGGGGCAATGAGTCAAGCCATTGAGGTAACATGTCTTAACCATGGAACCCAAACATTGGTTCTGGAAGATGATTTGCCGATGTGTTTGCCAAGCTTGCGTTCCATGTGCAATTTGGGGAGGGGTGAACCATCCAATTGGGGGCCACAAAAAGTGCTCATTTCAGCAACTAGATGTACCTTTCACAGAGCATAGTTACACCATGTTACACCTTTATGCAACACGTCCAACACATCAATCCAAAACAATGCTGACATTGCCTTCATCCAATTCTTGTATGTGCTTTTACGGAACCCAAAAAGAATCTGTTTTTTTCCGGATTCCCCAAGTTGTGGATTTCCATTGATCATCATTGATCTATTGGGGATTTTCCAAATCATTGACTCGGCAAATCCAAGAGTTGCTCTCCAGCAAGGATTTGCCATAGGAGAACAAACTGTTGCCCGTCTGCGCTTGATCTGCACAGGTGAATTTCCACTTGTTCGCCTCACGACAAACTCGACGGCGATGAGACACATTTATGAAAATGGATTAAGATGGCAACATGGTGCATAAATGGCGGTTTTATGGTGGTTTTCCATGAATGTTCCATAAAATTCTGCAATTTTTGCCTTCATCCAAGTCTAATGGATGAACATGGTGGTTGTCCATAATTGTTTATACATGTTTATACCATTTTTGTCTTCGTCATCCTTCCAAGTCTGGCAATATCTGGCAATTCTGTTCCAGGCAAACTTGAACTGGCAATATCTGGCAATATCTGGCAATATCTGGCAATATCTGGCAATTCTGTCTGGCAATATATACCATTCCCAACCTTGAACTTCAGCTTCATGAGAATCGTTCGAGGTCGCCCCTCTGCAACCGCTCTCTTCACCTCTTCGCTCATCTCGTAGCTTTCGGCCGGTTTCCTGAGGTCGTGGTGACATGGTCTCCACCGCAACATGGTCATTCCAACAAGGAACAAAATGATGAAAAATGATCATAAACCACAGAAATCAACCATTGGATTCGTTGGATACCCATGGATACCCATGGTTTATCAACCGTTTCCGTGTCGCCAGGTGTCGCTTCGCTGCTCTCCATTTCGGCTCTTTGCAACAGCTTCTGGTACGCCGACTCAATGGCCTCATCCGTTTGCTCATCATAGGGTGTCAAAGTCCCGTTGGAAATCAGGAACCAACGCCCCCGCAGTACCCGGCAGGATTCCTTGGGAGGGTCACTGCCATAGCAGTCCTTGGCATCGGCAAACTTCGGCAATTTATGATAATTAATCTGAATCAAAGATTATTCCCAAATTTGAATATAACACTGGAATATTATTCCCAGATATTATGATCAAAAGATTATTGGAATCGTAAACAGTGTTCTTTAGTTTTGATTATTGGAATCAAAGATTATTACCAGATATTATGATCAATTTGAATATAATAGCTAAAATATGACGATCTATAAATGGCAATATGATAAAAGATACAAATGATTAGTACCAAATATTATGATATATTATGATCAATTAAGACAGATTCAAAAGGATACAGTACCCAGTCAAACATGCCAAATGAATCCAAATGATGAGACAGCCAAGGGTTAAGCCATAGCGGCCAGGAATCCTGCAGAGAGCGTTGCTGCAGATTCACCTGACATGGGACGAGGCCGCAAAATCTCTGGTCGAAACGATCCTTAAATGATGTCCAACTAGTGCAAACAAATCCACCAATATTTGGCAACAACATGCAACAACTGTTTGATTCTGGATGATTGGTTGCATCTTAAGTTACTTAAGGGAAGGATTTTACATGATTTTACCATGGCAGATCTTGTCACCTTCGATGCACTCCGGCTGGCCTTCCATCTGCCACCTTCGACTCGCACAATGTCTTCGCTTTCAGCCGATGTGACTTTGCCTTCAGCTGCATCCAGTCTGGGTTGATCTGATCGACGAAAGGGCAGCCAACCTCAGGTGTTTACATCAGCCATCTGCAGGATGTATGATTTCCAAGGAGAATGGGGAGAGGTTTTTTCCGAGGTTCCAAGGGCGATCCGAGGTTTCCAAAAGTTTCCACTTGGGGAATCCCAAAATCACCTTTTTCTATCAGCGCTTGGAGTAATTCACAACAGATCTTCTTGGGGTGTTCTCATTGGTGCTCAACTTTTCCCGATTTGCAGGATGGCTGCAACATCAGCAGATTTTCCAGTTCCCCCACAAAAACATTTGATTGTTTGAAAAAATGTTTCTTTCCCTTCAAATTCCTTATTCAAATTTTATCAAGATTTGTACATACCCTCTGTTAATCAAACATTTCTTGCTGGAAAATCCCCCATTCAGATGCTTTTTTTCCATCTGTTTTTCCCATATCCATATAAATCTCCACTTAAACAGGTGTAAACATCGGTAAACATCGGCAAACTAAGTCTTAGTGCCCCAAGTAACGCAGCTCGCCCTTCTCATTCTTCTCCTCCCAGAGCCACGTAAACGGCAGCGCCTTTGCGGCCTCCTGGAGGCTTCGAGGTTGCGGCACCAGGGCCTGTGTGGTGGACAGCGGCCAGCCCTCCCCGGGTGGCGGAACGGGAACGGGCGACTTCTCCGGGGACTCCACGGGGGACGTCACGGTGGCCATGAGGTCATTGGGCCATTGGGGCTTCAAGGGCAGATGTTGGAAGGTTGGGTCCTGAGGTTGAAGCATGGTGAAACCCAGGATCCTGACGATTTTTTTGAACTGGAGTTGAATATATTCTTAAAAAATGTTACTGTGGGATGATATGTGTTTCTTTTGTCAGTGTTATATGTGTTATGGTCAACAAACTCATACTGATGAATTCAATCGAGTGAACACCTTGCGTCAGTGCAGTGAGCTGCAAATATTTGCTACAATATGAGGGAAAGTTGCTTTTTGCAAATCCACTTATTCACGACTGATTGTGAATATCTCGTACATCTCTATGTGAAGCTGTGTGTTTGCGAAGTGAAGTCAGGTATCGTGCAGACGCAACTGCGATAGTTGTGCTGAGTTGAGCCATGCTCGCAGAAGGGATCGGGTCTATCTTCATAGGGGACAACATGGAACCTGATCGGCTGGCTCTATGAATGCAAGTTTGTCATTTTGGGTACTATAGCTATATCTACCCTTTGAGACGCCAAAAACCACATGCAGAATATTGAAATGTTCCTCAACTTATCCCTCAATCAACCAGACACTACCAACCATTCTCAAACAAACCTTTATCCGGCAATGCAACGGGAGGCAAACATGGCAGCCGTGCAGGCCATGCCATCGCTCTCTTCGGTGATTTCTATCGGCAACGGGTAGACCTCGCGGGTTGAAATCGCACAAGCCATGAAACTCGATGAATTTCAATCACTGGGGTTGGTGCTTCACACCCTTGCAAATATATATGTATAATCGATATATATATATATATTGTGTATATATGAGTCAATTGTGACGAATTTGGTATCAACATGAATCAACATGTCATCAACCAGACATACCAATATATCAATCAGATATCCCAATATATCCATCCGTTTGGTGGGTATCAATATCCAACCTCTATGAAAACAAAGGCCGTTGGGAGCACCTCGGTCCTTGCAGTGCTTGGCCCATGCCTCACCGAGTCGTTGAGCATCCAGGGGGAAAGAAAAACCATGAAAACCCCTGACATAGTGGAGAAAACGATGGATTATGACTTATGTTTACATGGGTCAAAAAATGGGTTGTACAAAAATGGTTACAAACAGGTGGAACATGTTTAAAAATGGAGGGAAGAAGACTTCCATGCCATCCTGGAAATACATGTCAATATATGTCAATCATTTTGAGCTTTTTGGAGTTGCTATATCTTATTTCTGAAGACTTAGAATAATTCAATAGTTTTTGCTGCAAAGTTCTGTTGATAGCCTCCAGAATGTGGGTATGCAGCAAAACTCCTGGTCCCCCGATGAGCATCAACAAAAAAGTTCACAACATGTATAGTAGAATTATAGAATGTTTAAGGAGCTGTTCATCCAGTTTGGTCTTTTTGTTCGGACCCATACCCGTAATAGTCTGGTTGGTGGTTTTAACCATCTTGAAAAATATGAAAGTCAATGGGAAGGATGACATCCCAGATATTATGGAAAATAAAATTCATGTTCCAAACCACCAACCAGTACTTGATAGTGAGAGACATGTGAAATTGTGAAGTTCTGACCAAAAACTCATCCCAAAAAACCTCTGTTTTCATGAGGATTCAACCAACTCCCCGCAAGGCGACGCCTTTAAAGAATCGATGGTTTTCAGATTGGTTCAGATTCGCCCGTATTTGTTGGCGATACCCTCCGGTAGTCAATGGAAAATCTAGCATTTATAGACGATTTTAGATGTTCCCGTTAAAACCTCCATTTCTAACTCCATGGTAGTAGGGGATTTGCCATGGGATTTTCCATTGCCACGTTTGATCACCGGAGCGTAAGAGCAACTCACGCTGGGGATGGCACTGGAGCCTGGGAGCCACGGAGACCTGGAGAAACAACCAGAAATCACCGGCAACACCAAGTCCAACCGGCTGTGATATACGTAGGGATATATAGAGAATCTGAATGAATCTGAGCTGTGGCAGAAGGAAAATCATGAAACAATCATTGATCTCTGGTTCTTTTTGGTTACCCCTTTAGCATTCCAAGTAGTCCGCCAGCATTTTTCAAAATGCATCTGACAAAAGCAAAGGTTCTGATCCTCCCAGGTCCCACACTGGGGTTCCACCTGAGTATGAAAACCTGAAAAGACTCCCGAGTAGGACTCTCCATAAAAATCATAAAGGATCTATTTCCGATTTTACCCGACCTGTAGTGACTACAGTAATTTGAAGTTCTTTTCCCGGGATTCTCCCGATTTTTCCTCTTCTCCCTTGAGCGTTTTTGGAGACTCCACGTCTCCCTTTACGAAGCCAGTGGCTCACCGAGCCACCAAACTTGCCAATTTGGCTGTGAAAAATGGGTGACACTGACATACACTCACACTCCTCAATTTGGCTGTCGAAAGATCATTTTACAGCAAGTGGTAGGATAAAATGACATCAAATCTGGGCTACCTTATTTTCGGACAAACACATACTTCAGCATTTTGCAAGTGGAAGCTGACACATGAATTTGACTCGTCAGCATGATTTTAAGATGTTTTAAGATATCTAGCCACGCAATCCGCCTACCCATGGCCCATGGCCCATGAAACCCGCCCATCCGCTCCATTCCGCTCCTCGCTTGCCATGGTGATCCATGGTGAAGAGCAGGAGATGCGGTGCAGTATCTGTCACGCCTCTGGGATCCATCAGATCCATCATGACTTGCACCAGATTTTGGTCAAGCCTACCCAAAATGGCTATGACCTCAAAAAGATCCAAGTCAGATGCCGTTGAAACTATTACGCAAAGTAATTCGGAATATTCCTACAGAGTCTTCCATGTGCAACCAGAAAAGTCTCCCTGCCCTGCACCTGCCCTGGTTCTCGCCGGCTGCAACCGGCTACTGAGATCATCTGCAACCAGCTGCAGGAAAATTGTGAAAGGATGTGCACCCTTTCGGGGGACATACCCAATTGGATCATGATGAATCCCTCCTTCAACCATTTCAATCCATTTCATTTGATACACTTTGAGCGAGCTGGCTACCCCAATGCTGGGCTGGCTGATGAGAAAGCCCCATAAGCAGGCCAAACGAGCGCGAAGTTCAGGCAGGCATGTCCGAAAGAATTGTGAAATCACAAAACATGATGATAAAGTATAAGAAATATATGAAATATTGATAAACACTGATGTGATCTGATGTGATATCTAAGACTAAAATGCAACTCTGAGCTACTAGTTTTAAGACCTCTGGATTCTGCTTATGGCCCCGGGTGCTCAGAACCGCCTTCATTTTCTTGTGCGAAACTTGCTTGACGCCAGGGCAGGTGTTCTGAAACAAATGTTCACGTTCTACCAGTTCTACCCAAATCATCGTGTGTGCCCTTGGTCATTTGGAAATGGACCGCCGCTTCACGTGCTCATGGATTCATATCACTGGAGACTCCGAAAAAGTCCTATAGAAATTCCAGGACACACACAGGTACACCCGGGTAGGCCACTTCCTGACTTGAAGATATTGGAAGACACATCCAATACATGTCACAAACAACGTATCATGTCAACAACTGCAGCTCATCATGATTTTGATATGTCTTAAACTCTAGTGAACAATACTCAACCCTATTCTTATCCTCACTCTCTTCACCGGAATCCACCGGCACCAAAAAAAAGGTCTAGCTCTCCACGGGCGACAAAGAATGATGGCCGCGCTCCCTCACTCGTGGAAGAAGATATATGGACCTGCTACAATTTGGCCGCAGGCAAGTTCACTCTAGCACTTTTTATCAAAGGAAAAGGTCATTTACCATATACCGTATACCCAAGAAATGGGGGTGTTGAATCTTGACTTTTAGCCATTTGGCAACAAACAACTAAGCCATCAACTATTCGATGCCATGACGCTTTGCTTAATTCACTCATGTTTCTCACTGCAAAATTCCCAACTCTTGGTCTAATCCCAAAAAATGTTCCACAAATCCAACTGCAAATAGCAAACCAGCCCAAAAAATCAAGTCAAAAACCATCTTCTCCAACTGCCAGTACTTTCTTTATTTACCCAAAAAAAACCATCCATACCTGGTCCATACCCCACAAAAAGCATACAAAAACCCGAAAGAAAATCCATCTTCACCTGCGAAGTCCTGCATGATGCCAGCACAGGTCGTCCATCCAACCAGCCACAAGGCCCAGCCACCGAGGCCGTTCCATCCCCTGCAGCTTCGAGGTAGCGAAATTTCAGGGGGAAGAAGGGCGGCTTGGGATATCACTTAAAGTGATACTTAAAATTGTGGATATACTCTTGATATATATATAATATATAATATAATATAATATAATATGATATAATATAATATAATATAATATAACATAATATAATATAATATAACATAATATAACATAATATAATATAATATAATGTAATGTAATGTAATATAATATAAGATAACATAATATAATATAATATAATGTAATATAATATAATATAATATAATATAATACAATACAATACAATACAATAGAATATAATATAATATAATGTAATGTAATGTAATGTAATGTAATATAATATAATATAATATAATATATATAAAATATAAAATATATAATATATAATATATAATATATAATATAATATATAATATATAATATATAATATATAATATATAATATATAATATATTATATATTATATATTATATATTATATATAATATATAATATAATATATATATATATATCATGTTCGAACTCTGGTTTTTCATGTTTTTTCTACATCAGCAAACAGTATGTTGTCTCTCGATGTGTTGCCCTATTTGGACACCAGCAAAAGGAAACCAAATGTGGGATCAAATAACGAATCGAACTTCGGTGTGGTTTGAAACTGAACACACTAAAATGTGTTGGCCGAGAGTCAGTCTTATTGCAGCACTGAATCACTTATACACTTCAAGCATGGCCGAAGCCACCGACTTGTTGGGAGGCTGGTCCAGATTCTATGTATTCTAGTTGCAAACTATACAAGTGTATTGAAAACTGACACTAGTGCTCAAAAAGAACCACAATTACAAACAGTTTTATTTGGGAAGTACAACTTCGATTCTTCTCCCAGCATCTTCTTGGACTGAGAATTTGGAGCATTGCCCTTCGAAAGTACACAGTCAGGCAGTGGATGTCAGTGGTATATTGGGAGACTCGTCAGCTGCATAAAATGACATGTGGATGAGTCTAACCAGCAATGGGGTGTCTTTCTTGGTATTGCGCAATAGGATCCGCCATCCCCTCAATTTTACCATAAATCAATGGATTGGTTTAAGGGACAATTTACAGGAAACCCCCATATCCAATGGTAAAAACCCATGGGTTTCCGGTTTAGATTTTCCCTTAAACCAATCCATTGAATAAATGGATGGTCTAAAAGCATTAAATTACCATATTACCATAGTGCAATCCATGGCCAATCCATGATGGCCATTGGATTAGGCACGGCTCCCAATGGGCCGTGCGGCACGGCCAGACCGATGAACATGATGAACCAATGGGGCAGGTGAGGTCCACCAATTTAAACAACCAAAACTGGTGAATCTGTGTGATAAAACCAAATTAATTCCAACACATCATTGATTTGTAAATATAAAACAGAAAAAAAACTGATGGTCAAAACTTGGGGTATACTTATAGGATCTTATAGGTTACTAATCCCATGTCGTAACATTCAAATAACTACCCCCCCTTTGACTTGACGCAGCTGTCTATCAAAGTCACATTGGCTATGAGTCACCCTGAATTTTTAGCTGGGATTTATGGATGTTTATTCATTGTAGTACCTATTAACATCATCATCAATTCATAATGTATTCATTCATTGTAATACACTATTGTTTACCATATGCTAAATCATGCTAAAATCATGCTAAATCTATGTCGTATTCCCCAAAATATTGTTTCCCTGTAGCTAACTTGACCCATCCATCATCCCATCATCCCATCATCCCATCATCCCATCATCCCATCATCCCATCATCCCATGCCAAGGTACGGGAGGTTGTACCACATTCGCGAGCCCACCCGGGGCTTTGAGGGTGTGGGACCGCCCAAAGCCAAGGCTTGAGTGGAAGGAGCCACCTGGTCTACCAGTCAAATCACCGAACAATGGGGCCATGGAGCCTTGTTTACCCCTAAAATGTATGAAGGATGTATGAAAATACATGGAATTTTACAAAAAATATGGAGGTGCATCAACAAAACTATGGGAATGTGGGAATTCAGACTACAAATGAGGAGCTTGCCCAATAAACAAAGGGACTTAAGCAAGGAAAATAGCGGAGATGTTGGATTTGGACTTGGGCACTAAAATTATAGATCTCGCCAGAAAGAGTACTGGGATTGATCAACAAGAATTTCTGTGTGGATCTGGCCAACAAATATGGGCAAATATTGGCAGGACCACTAAAATTTGGGCTACTTCATGTACTCACAATGTACACGGGGTATGTAACAAAATGTAACAAACAATATATTTCACCATGTGGACCTATTGAACCATTAATTGAACCATTTTTCTCACCATCAAACATCATCAAAGAGCACAGATCTACGCTGGGAGCCCAACGGAGGTGGATGCTGCACGGGGTAGCTCAAATCCTTGGAGAGCCGAGCAAAGATTCTCGGGTAGTCACTAACACAAAACTATGGAAAATCAGCATCTTAATAGGTAAATCAACTATTTCTATGGTTCTATGGGCTATGATTAGAATTGATTAGATCATAGCTATGTGAGTTTACCAGAGGGTACCCTATTTTCAGACAAACCCATTGTTGAAGCATTTGACCAACTCAAAAACCTCTCCCCTCTCCACAACGGAACAATTTTCGTGCCAAGCCGCCCTGACGCACCGCTGGCCGCATGGCCTGACATGGTGAAGCTAGATATCCCACCACATCATATCTACTATTGATCTATGAAATTGATATTTGCTTATCATCTTATCTACATTCACACTCACATATAATACGTATAGATTACGTATAGTAGGTCACCCATGTTTGAGGAAATTTTCATGAATGCAATGTTGCATCATGTTGCATACAGATCTCATTTCTTGTGCGTGGTACCACGCACCTGCGGCACCATCCGAGAAGCCACGATCCGCTTCAGCAGCATGTCGGGCGCGTCCTATGGTCATCCTTTTTGGTGATGTCAAGGTGGTAAAAGCCCATGAACCATACCATCTACAGATAGCTACAGTAAACCCTGAAGATTCCCTAAAGATTCATAAAGACAAAAAAAAACATATAATTTATACCAAAAGATCGTGGGGACAATTTGTTTGTTTTTTGGTGTCTTTTTGGGTCACATTTTGGGGTTTTTGCCCAAGGAAATTGGGGATGCCACCTTTTACGCCACTCGCATGGTGTATGAACATGTTTATGCCAGCGGAGGGAACACCGCACTAGCATGTTTGACGTTTTTTGATATGTCTCATGTTCACACATGAGGGGGTGGGGAAGCTTAAAAAGTTCTACGAGTTTGGGTAACATTTGACACGCTCTTGATGGTACGCTCTGAACGCTTTCATGTAACATCTAACACGCTCTTAATGCTACGCTCTGAACACTTTCATGTAACACCTAACACGCTCTTGATGGTACGCTCTGAACACTTTCATGTAACACCTAATACGCTCTTGATGCTACGCTCCGAACACTTTCATGTAACACCTAATACGCTCTTGATGCTACGCTCTGAACACTTTCATGAAACATCTATCACGCTCTTGATGCTACGCTCTGAACACTTTCATGTACTGTAACACCTAACACGCTCTTGATGCTACGCTCTGAACACTTTCATGTAACACCTAATACGCTCTTGATGCTACGCTCTGAACACTTTCATGTACTGTAACACCTAACACGCTCTTGATGCTACGCTCTGAACACTTTCATGTAACATCTAATACGCTCTTCATTTGTTAAACAAAAACAATCATTTCGTGAGCGCGAATATCCCTCCGCCGGGATGCTATGTCACCTGGATGATGTCGGGGCCAGGGCAACCAGGATGCTTCCAATTGATTGAATTGAGGGAAAATTCACAAGAAACCATGGAGTTTTGCAACCAGATATTTGTGATATTTGGGTATCCGGATGTATCGGGTATCCTGCAAAGAAAACTCAAACATCCTCAAACATCCTCAAGCCAAATCTAGGATGGCTCCAGTCGATAGATTGGCTGGCTCAACTCTATCTAGTGCTACCATTGTACCATTGCTGACAACCTCATTTCACTATTGGAGAAACCAGAAAAACAATACATAGGATTTCTATGCTATGACTGCTACTGTATGACCAAGAACTTCGCATGAAACCATCAGATCCAGCAGTCGGGCCACGCATCAGTCCTGAGTCAAGGGAAACTCACCGTCGTCGATCTCTCACTGTAAAAAAATGGCCGCGGTCAGATACGATCGAACTTGGGCAGTGCGGGGTCAAACTTAAGTAAAATATCGTAAAATAGACTTCAGATGTCCTAAGATGTTATACAGTTATACCCCAAATTGAAGAGTTGAATGCCAGGTACCACCGATATTTACGCGTCCATGGATTTGGGATTTGACCGGTCCTTGAACGGCGGTCGACCATGGAATATCATGGATCCTCAGTGCCATGTGCATCCGATCGAACTACAGATTTTCTGGTGGATAGACTATAGCTACAATGTGGTGCACTGCCAGTTATAAAACTTGTTTCATAACCCCATCAACTGTAGAATGTCCTAGTTATATCTAGCTGGTTGGTGGTATACCTAACCCTCTGAAAAATGATGGAGTTCGTCAGTTGGGATGATGACATTCCCAATATATGGAAAGTCATAAAAGTCATGTTCCAAACCACCAATCAGACGGTTAATACATTGCCAATCTTAGATACCCTGCAAAAAATTAAATTCTCTGCTGGTTAGTCGATATTCCCATTAATACCAAAAGACTAAAGGATTAAAATACCCATGTAAGATTGACCTAGAATGGAGGTTTCCAACTATTAACCATCATTAACCAACATTAACCATCATTAACCATCATTAACCATCATTAACTTAACATTAACCATCATTAACCATCATTAACCATCATTAACCATCATTCACCATCATGCACCATCATTAACCATCATTAACCATCATTAACTTAACATTAACCACCATTAACCATCATTAACCATCATTAACCATCGTTAACCATCGTTAACCATCGTTAACCATCATTAACCATCATTAACCATCATTAACCATCTTTAACCATCATTAACTTAACATTAACCATCATTAACCATCATTAACCATCATTAACCATCATTAACCATCGTTAACCATTATTAACCATCATTAACCATCATTAACCATCATTAACCATCATTAACCATCATTAACCATCGTTAACCATCGTTAACCATCAACCATCCATCATTAACCATCATTAACCATCATTAACCATCATTAACCATCGTTAACCATTATTAACCATCATTAACCATCATTAACCATCATTAACCATCATTAACCATCATTAACCATCGTTAACCATCAACCATCGTAACCATCATTAACCATCCATTTAACCATCATTAACCATCATTAACCATCATTAACCATCGTTAACCATCGTTAACCATCATTAACCATCATTAACCATCATTAACCATCATTAACCATCATTAACCATCATTAACCATCATTAACCATCATTAAACATCATTAACCATCGTTAACCATCGTTAACCATCCTTAACCATCGTTAACCATCGTTAACCATCATTAACCATCATTAACCATCATTAACGATCGTTAACCATCATTAACCATCATTAACCATCATTAACCATCGTTAACCATCGTTAACCATCATTAACCATCATTAACCATCATTAACCATCGTTAACCATCGTTAACCATCGTTAACCATCCTTAACCATCGTTAACCATCGTTAACCATCATTAACCATCATTAACCATCATTAACCATTATTAACCATCATTAACCATCATTAACCATCATTAACCATCATTAACCATCATTAACCATCATTAACCATCATTAACCATCCTTAACCATCATTAACCATCATTAACCATCATTAACCATCATTAACTATCATTAACCATCATTAACCATCATTAACCATCATTAACCATCATTAACCATCGTTAACCATCATTAACCATCGTTTATCATCATTAACCATCATTAACCATCATTAACCATCGTTACCCATCATTAACCATCGTTAACCATCGTTAACCATCATTAACCATCATTAACCATTATTAACCATTATTAACCATCATTAACCATCATTAACCATCATTAACCATCATTAACCATCGTTAACCATCATTAACCATCATTAACCATCATTAACCATCATTAACCATCATTAGCCATCGTTAACCATCGTTAACCATCATTAACTTAACCACCATTAATTTAACCATCATTAACTTAACCATCATTAACCATCATTAACCATCATTAACCATCATTAACCATCATTAACCATCATTAATCATCATTAACCATCATTAACCATCGTTAACCATCATTAACCATCGTTAACCATCATTAACCATCATTAACCATCATTAACCATCATGAACCATCATTAACCACTAGTTCACTAGTATATCACCACTAGTTATCAGATCTAAATCTTCACCACCTCACCGGTACACCACGAAGCCCACGCTGCGCCCACGTTGCGCCCACGAAGCCGCCTTTTCCCGAGGCGACTGTCCAGGCCACAGGAGGAAACCGGCCCCGGCTGGAACGACGAAAAGAAGGACCGGCGGGTGCGGTGGGTCACATGAAGCATGGATTCCCTTCAAAGCAAGGGATGATTCTGATGATGATGATGATGATGATGATGACAACTATTCTGAATAACAACGCATCTGAGGGAGTTCAACACTTCCTAGGAAACAATACACTGAATAGTTCTCCGAGCTGTAATCACCACCACCACCGCCCCTGCGTCGCGGCTTACGAAGGTAAGCCTCAAGCGCCAGCGCCCAAAACGCGCCCGACGCCCACCACCGCCCCACGATAACGCCGGGGCTTCGTCATCGTGTTGGGCGGGTCGTGGCGTTCATCAAAAAACAAAACTGCCACGGCAATCTCACGGCCATCTTAGGATCAAACCCAAAGGAAAAGAGGAACGCATCATTGGAGATTGAGATGATCTACAACAAACCAATACAAACCAGACTTGAAACAAATACCATTCACTTCTAACTCAACACATGAACTTCGATTGGGCAACTGTGAAGAGGGTCGAAAAATCCTGACCTTTTTCACATTTCGGTTCTTGCCGCTGGCACCGATTTCGGTTCTATGTACAGATTCTTCTGTGCGGTTGAAAATGCACAGGTCCCGCTGCCCTGAGGATGGTATCTCCATATCTTCCCCCCGTCTGACAGGACAAGATGTCAAGATCAAACAATGACCTGTGGGCGACCTTTTGATGAATTGAAGTTGAGGAGATAGCAATAACCTGATATAACATGATATAAACTGTGCGATCCCAAACCAACAACCCTTTGCTATCCCAAAACAACTGGAAATTGGTAAAACCATGGTGTCAAAGCTGTGTTTTCCCCCACCGTAACCTCAAAAAGGCCAAGGGATGCCAAGGGGCTGATCCCATGCGTCCAGTGTCAGAACTGGATCTTCCGATATGTCATGGGTATCATGGGTCAATGTGTTCCAAACAAAAAAAAACTCCCCCAGTTCCAGTGGATGGTCTATATCCCATTGATATCCCATTGACCATGGACAATCCTCCAGCCTTCCATCCTCGCCATCGCAACTCGGAAGCTAAGTCCATGGCCATTCACATGCCATGGACACCACACTGGCACAAAGCCGAGCCCTCGGTTGCTTGCTGCTGCCACTGCTGACGAAAGGAGCGGATCCCGGAAGAACGAAAATTCCATGGCATTCCCCAAAAATTGCTGACGAAAGGAGTGCCTCATCAACAAAGGCTAGTACAGTTTATGAGATTATGTAGGCATAATCCCCACAGAACATACAGAACTATATGATCCCATAGAATCATAGAACTACAATTCCCATATATTCTTCTAATGATTATGGTATACTATGGTATACTATGGTGTACTGTTCCTTGAGGTTGCCTTTTTTCCCAGATATACTTGATCCATGTTCAACATGACACAGCTAGGACTTGTTTTTTAGTTCCTATTCATTCTAAGTCAGCTCCTCATCACTCATGGCTGACTTGACCAAAGGTCACTGATTGGTGGTTGGCAAAAAATGTGCCAGCCCAAAGATGACGAAATTGGAAATCAGCATCCCAAAAAAATGTTCGTCATCATAATTATCATCATTATTTAATTGGTTCTATTGATTGATCATCATTATCATGGTTGGTGGATCAACCATGATGATTGATGGGTTCAGAAAAATCTTCCTCCACCAACCATGATGCCATCATCATTGGTCACAAGACTGACCAATGGTCATCGAACAGTTCACCTATATTAGGTGAGTGAGTTCACCATGGACCCAATGATGCGTGTCGGAATCAGAGCTCGAATGGTTGAAAAATGTTGAACAAACCCTCTGGTAAACATACAAAAAACTATGGAAAATCACCATGCTTAATAGGTAAATCAACTGTAGATGTGCCATTTTCAATAGCTATGTTAAATTGACAGAGGGTAACACCTGGTCACCTGGTTCTGAATAAATCAAATATTCAAACATCCTAAAAATAGCCTAAAATAATGCCATTGTTGGATAATTACCCACACTAACGATCATTTCTAGTGACCCTGCACTGAGGTCGTCATGTTGACACCACCAACCAAGCGAAGTCGCGGATACGACCAGCTCCGGGCCCTCAACTTTTGAAGCCGCCCGTGACCAGTGCTGAAAAGCCATGACGGCTGACATGAACTGGGAGAGCCAACAAACATGGCAAGTTCATCCATCTCATCATATCTCATCCATCTCCGAAAATCATCCTTCCATGTGCTGCTGTTCAGGGGGTTAAGAAATACTCAGCCAATGATTTCATGGTCTTCCCATTCCATCGCTGTGTCAGCTTTTGCACAGGCAGCACACAATGCCCGGCATTGTGCGATGCTTCCCGGATCTAGTGATCTTTTGGCTTTGGTCTCCCAGCGCTGACGTCCTTGTCATGTGTCACCAGTATTTAGAATGGTAGTATATGGATCTATAATAATATATTAATATATCAAATGGTATTGGACCACTGGAAAGAAACATAAAGAAACCAATAAACCTCAATAAACAAGACTTTCGGACAACAGCGCTACGCCATGGATCATCATGGTACGTCCGATTTCACTTTCACGGCGGAACCGTGGCTGATTCGCCGAGGTTCGAATCGAATTTCAGCAGCGACTCTGAAGCAGTGCTCGAAGTCGAGCCCAGGCGGCCCAATTCTATCAGCAAAACTGGGAATTTCTTTGGGAATTTGGGAATCCTAAACAAATTTGAATTGTTTGGGAAAGTAAAAATGCTAAAGATCAGCAAATTCAGGTACACACATCTGAGACATGTATAGAAATGTTACGCATTTCAGAGCGGAGCCTTTTCACAGGTCTCGACAGGTCCAATCATGGCCAATCTCAGATAGCTGGTGACCCAGCAGCTTAGCAGATATATAGATACATAGCCCGGCCATGTAAAGAAAAAGAATGAAACATATATATTCTATTCAAGTACTATAGTACTGCACTATCAAAATTTGACCCAGTGATTGGCATCTTTCACTTGTTCTTGTTTTGTGAAGTAAAAACCTTGCCCAAGCTTCACGACTGCCATCACCACTGACTGTCTGTACAAGCATCTCATGCCACGATGCTTGCCCCGGTAGCTGACCTGTTTTGGTGGTCAAACCTCTGGTCACAAAATCTGTTCCAATTTGGGCCATGGTGATGTTTCCTGGAATGCCATATCCCACAAAAAACTGCCACCACCCAAGTCCAACCCCCTTCTATCCGAAAACTCTGTGCCAGCGACTTTTTAGGTCACTGAATTCAGCAAAATGCGGCCGATTGCATGGCGCGCTGCCATCTTTTGCAGTTCTTCATGTGGCACGGCGGCCATGCGACGAACACCTCGTGACACTGGGATGAAGCCTGCGAAAAATCCGAATGATGAGTACCAAGGAATGTCACTTATCTCATCTTATATTATATTATATCATATTATATCATATTATATTGTATTATACTGTATTATATTATATGTATGTATGTATATATATATGTGTGTGTACATGTGAATATGATAGTGGATATAACAGTAACACACCCCAAGTATGGAAGGAGAAGGGGTGTTCAGAGCCACTTTCCAACCATACTATTTGGGAACCCAGGAGCCTCTTGTCGATGGCCAGGCGTCCGAACTTGGAATAGAGGAAACCGAAAATGTTGAGGGCCTTCTACGGTATTTCTCAGGAAAGAAACACTGACTTACTGAAATGGTGTCTTAACAAGAATGCAATCATAAAACGGAAGAACTAGGGCAACTAGGGGTCATGTCCCTGACAAGCAAAAAAATATTCTGTCAGCTGCCAGTTCATCCTCCTGTTCATTGAACACATAAATCTATATAGTATGTGTATGTATATATATGTATATATGATCCAACTTTTGACGGAATCCTGCGCGAGCGAAGTCGCAGCACCAACGCCCCTTCCCGGTTAAGGGGGGTACGAGGTGTCAGAAGGGTAGTCCGAGAATGAAAAGAGAGGGTGAACCATGAAACTGTACAACACGGATCAAGCCAAGCACAACTGCAAGTGGTTGACACACGGCCAAGGCAAGCACTCTGCAAAAAACGCGTGGTAAGCAAAGGAGGTCAACGACAAGCCAAACAACCTCAAATTTGGGAATTTTCATTGGTCTCAGGGCCACGTCAACATGACACAAGCAAAACACGCCGTAAGGACGACAACGGGCAAAGCCACATGTTGGGTCAAGCCACAAGTCAAGCTGGGAACACATTACCTGTCATGAGCTCATCTCTTCTCCACCGTTTTCACTCTTGAGCTTCTTTGGCGGATTTTCTTTGTTCTGTACGAGCCAGGAGCCACCAAGGCGCCACCAAAAGTCTTGTGGAAAGCTAACACGCATTCATGGTCAACATCCAAGGCAAGACAAGTGAAGATGGGAAACTCCAACCCTGGCAAGAATCTCGAGGCACGGCTCCACCCCGAGAAACCACCGCAGAAAAGTCCAATGACCTGGTGCAAGCCATCGGCACGACCTGTGCGACATTCTGGGGTCGGCATCACACCACCTCCATCAGAGGACACATCCAGCAGGTCGGCAAAGACAAATGTCTGAAGACAAATCACGGATTTGCAACCTTCAACAGCACACGACCACTGGTCCACGGTGACCATCAACAAGTACCTGTCTGTCACATCGTGAGGGCGCCTTCCACGTGTCAACCTAAGTGACCCAAATTGGTCCAAGAAGACACAGGACGTGCTCATCGAAACAACTTCCAAGTCAGTCAAGATGTAAGTCACTCGGTAATGGCATGGGCACGCAACAGGCGACGGAGTGAGGTACTTCATCATTTGGAAGAATGGCCCAGAAGTTAACTCCATGGCTCAATTGGTGGGGTGCCACGCCACCCCTCCCACCTCGCTTCGAGGAAGCTTGAGCCTTGAGACTTGATCCAACTTTTGACCATGGCACATGTTTTTCTGTGTCTTTGTCCGGGCTAATCCGAGGTATTTTGGGGGATAAACCAGATCCAGAGCTGTTGCCACAGTTTTTCTTGCAGCGGTTGGCATAACCTCACTTTTTCCTGGTTGGTTAATATGGTAGGTTAATGACCCAGTATTTCATAGCCAATACTGGTTGGTTAGTAAGGATTCTTGTGTTCTGTATATGGTACAGTATGGTTACAAAAGTTATAATGCTCGCATCTGATTTGTAAACCTAGCCACAACATGCCACAATTATTACGCTAAATGTCGAGGCCAATTAATCAACTACACCCGCAATAAAGTACGTCAACCATTTGGGAGGTACTTCCTTTGCTTCTTCTTTTTAAAGTTTTCCATATGTTT
Source organism: Cladocopium goreaui (assembly GCA_947184155.2). Lineage (NCBI taxonomy): Eukaryota > Dinophyceae > Suessiales > Symbiodiniaceae > Cladocopium > Cladocopium goreaui. The sequence goes on along the minus strand of CAMXCT020002223.1, from coordinate 2,379,925 downwards.
TCTCTCCTGATTCTTTTGAATGAAACCTTTCAAAAGGCTGCAGCTGCATTTTCTTTATTGCATCATATTGCATCTTGATTCAAAAATGCTTCCAAACAAACTCACAAAGGGGATAGCCTAGAAACAAGGGAGAACCTAAATAAGTGCATTGTTTGAGCCCCCAAATAAAGATCTCCAATTTCGGGACCTTCATAAAACATCCCTAAGAACACACTGTAAGAAATAGATTGCCAATTCATTCGGATATCCTGGGCTTGGAATCTAGCTTAAAACTTCTCTGGGTCCTGCAGTTGCATTTTCTTTCTGGCATCTTGATTCAAACAATGTTTCCCAACAAACTCGCACAGGGGGAGCCTAGTGGTCCAGTGGTGCATCGTTTGATCCCCACATAAAGATCCTTGATTTTGGTGACCTTCAATTTCAAGAGGAAGTGCTCAGCGCCGTTGAAAGAATCTATTTCATGTTATGTCCAATTCCAGCTGTTTAAAGTCAATGTGAGTCTACGTTCAAGTCATATTGGAATCAAATACAAGTAAGTCGGTTCAAATTAGAAGAATCAATTCAAATTCTGTTCAAAGTCAAAATCAAATTCAAATCTAAATCAAACCAAGCCGGAGTCAACCTAGAATCAATCCAAGTTTAGAAAGGAATATCATGGAATATCCATCTCCGTTCCCAAGCAGTTTGCCATGAATACCTTTCTCAATTACCGGGGTATACCAGGAAAGCTATACCTGACTCCATGTCCGGGGTCCCAGAAGTACGTTTGGCCTCAACATTGCGTAGAACCCAAGTATGTTTGACGGGGTGGACTGCTAATCAAATGTTAATATTAATCCCATGGCCAACCAGTTGGTATAACAGTGTAACTGCCTATGACAAAACCCCCTGGTGATTTCACATAGCTATTGAAAATAGCGATTTATAGTTGATTTACCTTTGAAAAAACTGATTTCCCATAGCTATGATGTGAGTTGACCAGCGGCTAACCCAGAAAAACCGGTGGATTCTTAATGGCTCCGCAGTTGAGTGTCGATGAAGGCGGGCATCTCAATCGTTCCAGGCTACCTCAAATGTGGGCGTTCATATGGGGATTGGAGTGGATTTAAGCATCCAAAATGGTGTTCATGTGCTGAAGCCAACAATGAACCATCTCCAAAATCACCATTTTTGTGGGTGTGTAAACCATCCTCAATGGTAGGTTTATTATTGGGTTGCCACACTGCAGCTGTCTATAAGCTCGATCATGTGCAGACACCCTAGATCCACATGGATATTTTTTTCCATCCCCGGTCAGATTACTGTAAATCTCCCATATGGGAACCTACAAGGAATCAATTCACATGTGTTTTCTGGTTCGTTGAATTGTTTTTTTTTTACAAGTCCAAATTAGGTACCCTCTGCGCAACGGGCTAGCAGAAAAATCCCTTATGGAAAACAACCATTGATATATGCATATAGACATGTTTATTGCCATGATTGATTTTGGGAGGCGAGTCGAAATTTGGAATTGCAAACGGTTTCAGTTGAAGTCTCGATTCCATGCTGTTTTGGGGCACTCGAGTTTTTACCATGGATGAATACCATACAACATCATACAACCATATGCCAAGTCCTCGAAACATCCATGAACCAAACGACTTGTTCTAAACGCATACAGCTGGTGTTGAAAAATCTCAAAACTCCGTACCATGAATTTCACACTGGGCAGCGGCAATGTTGAAAATATGTTTCCCCAAATTGGGGGCCCATCCCGCATTTTTCCCCACATCTTTGTGTGGGCTTCTTGTTTTTGGTTGTGCACTTCCGCCTCCTCCTTCCGCCGGCCGCCCACCATCACCACACAACTTGCCTACACAACTTACGTCACCACACAACTTGCTCACACAACTTACTCACACACAACTTGCACACACACACAGACACAACTTGCTCACACACACTTACTCACAACTTGTGTCCCCACTCACTCACACACAACTTGTCACCACACAACTTACTCACACACACAACTTACTCACAACTTACTCATCACAACCAACTTACTCACACAACTTGCTCACACACAACTTACTCACACACAACTTACTCGCAACTTACTCCTCACACACAACTTACTCACACACAACTTGTCACCACACAACTTACTCACACACACACAGTGACACACACACACACACCTTGCTCACACTCAACTTGCGTGGCAGGCGTGGCACTTGGTGACATCGACCGTCACTTTGCGTGGCAGGCGTGGCACTTATGGCACTGGCTCTGGTGGGCGCGCTTGGTTCCCACTTGACGCCGTTGTCGCCGCGGCTCTTTGCGTGGCAGGCGTGGCACTTGGTGACATCGACCTCTACTTTGCATGGCAGGCGTGGCACTTGGCGACATCGACGTGCATTCTGTGTGGCAGGCGTGGCACTTATGGCACTGGACTGGCTCTGGTGGTGCGCTTGGTTCCCAGTTGACGCCGTTGTCGCCGCGGCTCTTTGCGTGGCAGGCGTGGCACTTGGCGACGTCGACCTCGACTTTGCGTGGCAGGCGTGGCACTTGGTGACATGGACGTGCACTTTGCGTGGCAGGCGTGGCACTTATCTGGCCAAATTACTTTAATTCTTACCTCGTCTCCCTCGTGTCTTAATTTGTTCCCCATGATTACTGTCCTCGTTCGTTAATTTGCAGGTGCAAATTAAGGCTTTACCTCGTTAATTCGCAGGAAGAAAGTAGCTTGTGGGCCTTCTTTCCAGGGTCCAACCCCAAGCAAAAAACTTTTCAGCTTCCGAAAAGTTTTTTTCCACGATCCACGGTCTCTTGCAGGGATTTTTAAATCTGAGTCTGATCGGTCTTTGCGCTTCTTGCGCTTGGCTATAGACATCTCTGACATTATCGCAGAGATGCAATGCTCTTCTGGAGCAACTCTGAATCCTACTGCTTCTGCAGCCGTCAACCCACGAAGCGGGCCTCTGGCGAATAAAACTTTTTGGGGTCTGAAAAGTTTTTTCCCCACCTGCCAGGTGAGGGTTGTTAGATTTTATCAGAGCTGTTCTCCTCCGCCTCCGCATCCTCCTCCTCCTCCTCCTCCTCCTCAACCGCGACTTCCAGATCGCAATGGGCACTGCCGGACCTCAACCCCGACTTCCAGATCGCAGTGGGCACTGCCGGACCTCAACGGGAAGAAGGTCAGAAAAGATGTCAGATAGAATGTCAGAAGATATGCCAGATAGAATGCCAGAAAGAATGTCAGAAAGAATGTCAGAAGATATGCCAGACAGAATGTCAGAAGATATGCCAGAAAGAATGTCAGAAGATATGTCAGATAGAATGTCAGAAGCTATGCCAGATAGAATGCCAGAAAAAATGTCAGAAGATATGCCAGATAGAATGTCAGATAGAATGCCAGAAGATATGCCACATAGAATGCCAGAAGATTTGCCAGATAGAATGCCAGAAGATATGCCAGAACATATGCCAGAAAAGATATGCCAGATAGAATGCCAGATAGAATGCCAGAAGATATGTCAAATAGAATGCCAAAAGATTTGCCAGTAAGAAAATGTATAAATGTCATGGTGGGGATCATTCGAAGTGAAGTAATTTTCCTTCCTTGCCTGCTGACCGGCCTCTGGCGATAGAAAATAAAACTTTTTGGGGCCTGAAAAGTTTTTTTTCCTTCCTTGCCTGCTGACCGGCCTCTGGCGATAGAAAATAAAACTTTTTGGGGCCTGAAAAGTTTTTTTTCCTTCCTTGCCTGCTGACCGGCCTCTGGCGATAGAAAATAAAACTTTTTGGGGCCTGAAAAGTTTTTTTTCCTTCCTTGCCTGCTGACCGGCCTCTGGCGATAGAAAATAAAACTTTTTGGGGCCTGAAAAGTTTTTTTTCCTTCCTTGCCTGCTGACCGGCCTCTGGCGATAGAAAATAAAACTTTTTGGGGCCTGAAAAGTTTTTTTTCCTTCCTTGCCTGCTGACCGGCCTCTGGCGATAGAAAATAAAACTTTTTGGGGCCTGAAAAGTTTTTTTTCCTTCCTTGCCTGCTGACCGGCCTCTGGCGATAGAAAATAAAACTTTTTGGGGCCTGAAAAGTTTTTTTTCCTTCCTTGCCTGCTGACCGGCCTCTGGCGATAGAAAATAAAACTTTTTGGGGCCTGAAAAGTTTTTTTTCCTTCCTTGCCTGCTGACCGGCCTCTGGCCCCCCAAAAAAGTTTTTCTAGCCAAGCCCAAGCATGCAACAGAACCAATGCAAGGCTACCTCGTCGAGGTCGGCTAATTCTGATGAGCAAATTAAGGGCTGACCTCGCTAATTCCTGCAACCTGCCTCGTTGCCTCGGCTGTCCTCGCTATAATTTGTGCAGACTTATGGCACTGGACTGGCTCTGGTGGCGCGCTTGGTTCCCAGTTGACGCCCTTGTTGCCGCGGCTCTTTGCCTGGCAGGCGTGGCACTTGGCGACATCGACCTTCACTTTGCGTGGCAGGCGTGGCACTTGGTGACATCGACTTCTACTTTGCATGGCAGGCGTGGCACTTGGCGACATCGACGTGCATTCTGTGCGGCAGGCGTGGCACTTATGGCACTGGACTGGCTCTGGTGGTGCGCTTGGTTCCCAGTTGACGCCGTTGTCGCCGCGGCTCCTTGCGTGGCAGGCGTGGCACTTGGCGACGTCGACCTCGACTTTGCGTGGCAGGCGTGGCGCTTGGTGACATGGACGTGCACTTTGCGTGGCAGGCGTGGCACTTATGGCACTGGACTGGCTCTGGTGGCGCGTTTGGTTCCCAGTCGACGCCGTTGTCGCCGCCGCTCTTTGCGTGGCAGGCATGGCACTTATGGCACTGGACTGGCTCTGGTGGCGCGCTTGGTTCCCAGTTGACGCCGTGGGCGCCGCGGCTCTTTGCCTGGCAGGCGTGGCACTTGGCGACATCGACCTTCACTTTGCGTGGCCGGCGTGGCACTTAGCGACATCCACCTACGTTTTGCGTGGCAGGCGTGGCACTTGGTGACATCCACGCCGCAAGTGAGTCCATCTCTCTAACAACTTTGTCACGCACAATCTTTCACATCTCTCTCACACACAACTTTGTCACCCACAACTTTGTCACACACACAACTTTGTCACACACAATCTTTGTCAAACACAACTCTTTCGCACACAACGTTTTCACACACATCTCTCTCACACACAACTTTGTCACCCACGACTTTGCCACACACAACTTTTTCACACACATCTCTCTCTCATGCAACTTCTCTCTCACACACATCTTTGTCACACACAGCTTTGTCACACACACACAACTTTGTCACACACACACACAACTCTTTCACACACACAGCTTTGTCACACACAACTCTTTCACACACAACTTTATGCAACTTTGCCACAGACAATCTTTGACACACAACTTTGTCATACACACAATCTTTCACACACAGCTTTGTCACAAACAACTTTGTCATACACAACTCTGTCACACACACACACAACTTTGTCACAGGCAACCTTTCACACACACAACTCTTTCACTCACAATCTTTCATGCACACAACTCTTTCACTCACGACTTTGTCACACACAACTCTTTCACATACAACTCCTAAAATGATCGACCCTCCACCATCTCCTTTGTCCGTTCTTCTTTCTCCGTGCCACTTCAACCACTTTTTCTGATTATTGGATGAAGTTGACTTGTGGGGTTATCCGGTCCTTTAATTGTGTGATCCATACCAACTGGTAATTTATCATAGGTATGGCAGCCATGGCCCATTTACTTCAATGAATTCCCCATTATTTTAAGGTGATGTTCCTTGGCTTTGTTAAATTGCCAAAGGAACACCTTCACCCAATCATAACCATCGCACCAACGCATCAGGTACTGTGACGACGTCCTCACAGGTATACATCGTGACCGCTGGCACCTGGGATTGTCCAAGAATACGATATACCCAAAACAGCAAATTTACATCATTGGGAAAACACTGATTTTCACCAGCGTGTTTTGGGGGTGCCGGTTTTTTTCGACCAAACCATAATAAGCTGATAGTAGCCAGCAACCAAAACTCGTGGGAATATCAGCCATGGTTCGGTGGACAAACCATGTGGCTGAAACGTGCGAAAAGTCCCCGGAGATCAAGTCAGCCCCAGTTGGAGTGAGGAACCTTTGGGACATGTTCGGTTCCGATAAGCTGGTCCTACTGGTGCAAAACGCAATCAAGCAACAATAACAATCTAACAATAGCAGTAAGAAAACAATGCAAAACCAAAAACACAAGAACAAGAACAACCATAACCAGACCAGTTCTGGATACTTAAAAATCCAAAAAACAATGAGGAAAAAATCAACAATAATACCAAAATAACAAGATCTCAAAGTGGCAACAACGATCCGGCAGACACGCCCATTCAGACGAATGCCAGTTACTAAAAATAATACCCTCTGGATATTTAACATAGCTATGGAAAATGGCCCATAGAAACAGATGATTCTCCCAGCTAGAAACTTCCATTTATAATTGCCATTGAAAATTGTCATAGAAATCGTGGATTTACCCATTGAAAATGGTGGATCTTTCCACTTCGCTATGTTAAACAACCAGGGGGTACCCCAGGCCAACCCTGCAGCTGTGATCCCCGGGCCCACAGCGAGCGCATCTTCCTGTCTTGGCACCGTGGTTCCCACCTCAGCGCTGGGGTAGGCCCCACCACTGGTTGGCGCGGAACAACTTGTCTGATCCATCTGGTTATGACTATTAAAAGTGGTTTACCTATTAAAAATGGTGATTTTCCATGGCTATCTTAAATAACCCGAGGGATCCAGAGGGTATTGTTTTTAGTAACTGAATAGCCATGGTATAGATGACCCATAGAAATAGATGGTTTACCGTTCTTTAAATAATTTAAAAATGCTGGATCTTTCCATGGCAAACTGTTAAATAACCAGATGGTAACCCATCCCAAAAATGTCAGCCAATTGGGTAGCTCATATCTCGAGTTGGAGAGTAGAATCAGAGTAGAATGTCTTTGAAAAACTTGTGTTCTATTCTGCTATGCTTTAACTATCGCAATCATCATCATGACTGTCATCAGTTCTTGTCACTAATTCCACGTACTCATTGCTATTTCTTGGAATCCCTCATCGTCTGTGCACTGTATTTCCAGTATTTTCCACTTCTGGACTGGATAGACAATCCCTCTTTGTTTCTGGTGACCTGGCCTTGGTTTCTAGTATCACGGGAGTAGATCTGTGTAAGATATAATTATGCACACAGATCACACACGGTCAGATGGACATTCAGATATGGTTTTGCCTGAAAATAGGGCTACGAGTCTGATTATGAATCACGATGTTTCCCATTCACATGACCATTCTGGGTATACCTACTGTTCAAGCCCATAGTCACGACGTTCCCCATGAAAAATCCGATGAATTTTAGCCCATGAAAACTATGGGCTAATCATACGATAGAATAATACCCTCTGGTAAACTAACATAACTATGGAAAACCACCATTTTTAATGGGAAAATCCACTATTTCTATGGTCATTTACCAGAGGGTATCTCCCACGATCTGCCATCAGTTCTTGGACTTACCAGGCCCTAAGGGCCCTCACCATTGTGCCAGAGGCTCAAACCACATGTCCGCCTCCTGCAAAAGGGGACGGCGGAGTTTTTTTTGATGATAGAAACATGGGAATATCATGGAGAAAATCTTATGGGAATATCTTGGGAATATATATATATATATATTTTACTATTTATTTATTGATTTATTTATTTATGCATGTTTTATATACATTTATATATATATGGTGGGTTCTTAAGTCATGTGGGATCCCCGGTCGTCACTGGTTGGTTGTTAAGCTATACTAAGTCATTGTCATCACGATTATTTGCGGGTTACCCCACCATGATGACCATCCCAAGAACTAAGTTAATCCAATCCAACTAACTTGCCAATGGCTCAAATGGCGATTAGTTCATCACTAACCTGGGGATCATCATCTCAGTACTATTGTTCTAATGGCAATATAGACATGTAGTTATGGGATGTTATGGGTGTAAAGCGGGATATAATGAAAAAATGATCAGATATGGTGGAAATGGGATTAAAAAAAGCAACAAGATGATGATCTTCGGGTTTGCCCAACAATGGGAGATACCTCAAAATTGCCCTTCCAACTTTCGAACATGATGATTTTGCCCATGGTTGGCCGCTATAGTTTGGGTTTATTTCTTGTACCCCAGTTAATTCTGGGCCAACCTAACAGAGATGTGCTGACCTAGCATGTTTCATGATATGATCTTTGATTTTGTCTAAAGGTGTAATGTTTTTGACCCCAATTATTGTCATTTCAAAAGGAACAATGATGATTGCCAGTAGATTTTAGTGGTACCCTATGTTCGAGTCGGATGGTCTTGAGCCCATGATGAAACAAGAGGGAAAAACCATCCCTTGAAAATAATGTAGTTATGATAAATAAAATATGCGTACATGTGTATATTATGTATATATGGTGTATGTATATATATATATACATATACACAATGAGTATCTCAATGATAATATATATATATATATACATATCTAATTATATATACAGTAGATATATATATATATATATATATATGTGTGTGTTGGCTGCATAGGCTAGTATAATCTATGATATTAATAGCATATTCTATTACAAGGAGTTGCCACCCACTTGTCGACTTCAGGCGTCATCCCAGTTCCCTTCCCGCCGACATCGATTCCCACCAGTGGCTCCGTGATGGTGTGTTGGCCGCCGTACTCAAAAGTCACTGGCGAAGGCAAAAACCAAATCTTCACCTGGCAGTGTGGGTCAAAACCCATGTTGTACCCCTGTAGTTCACATCAAAATAGCTGGGTTAAAATGGATGTGAATAACCCACTAAAAATGGTAGTATAATAGGTACTGATCCAAATCTTCGCCTCACTGTTGTAATCTGCAAAGCACCAGTCCCCTATTTTTAAACGACATCCTGCTACCGCATATCCGATTGATGAGGCTTATGATGGCTTATGGCTAGCTGGGAAATCCCAGAACTAGCCATGGAGGTTTACTGGTTGGTGGTTGAGCCACCTACCCCCTCTGAAAAATGATGGACTTAAAGTCAGTTGGGATGACATTCCCAACTTTTCATGGAAAGTCATAAAATTCCATGGTTCCAAACCACCAACCAGTATAGTTTACAGCTGGGAAAATCATGGAACTGGGGAGTTTTCAGCCATGTGACTGACCCGGGTTGATTCACCATGGGCGCAAGCTACTGGTAAGTCATTTGGGATGTAGTCATCTCAAGTACGATAAGTAGGGCTAGAAAATAAGAAACATGCAAAATTAGATGAGTCAATTGAAGCAAGAAAAACATCAATTGAATCATAGATGAAGATTCGGAAATATAGGTAGAATATGGTAGAATATTCAACATTGTTCAACATTGTTCAACATTATTCAACCACCAAAACAGTATCGCTTACCAACAGCATCCAACATTGATCCCCCCCGCCTGCGCGATGTCTCCCTGTCGATTCAAATGGTAGTCACAGCGAAATCGAAGCCTGACATCGAAGCTGCGAAAATCTTACTGACTTCATGCAGATCTAATCTGATTTCATGGGGATTTAGAGGGGATTGAATTAGGGATTTGCAGATGAACCACTGATTTCTTTCCCAAGCGTGGCAGGCTCGCAGTGAGCCTTCCATGATGTTATCCTCGCGCTTTAGGGAGCCGGACAGCTCAGGATGGTTGGCTGTTTCAGCTTGGTAAGGGTAAAGATAAACAAGCCATTTGTTGAATTATCTGATATATAGTGGGATGATTGTTGATATATATATATATGTGTGTGTGTGTTTATAATGAACTAGACAATAGCTATTTGTTGAAGTGGGGTATGTAGTAATCAATTTATAGCAATCAACTATTCTCAGCTATATAAATATAGGGAAAACAAATGATAAGCAATTACATAAAATTATCGGTAGTCATAATTAAAGTGTCCTTGACCCTCCAAATCCTAGAAAAATATGTGTTTTCGGAATTTGACCTATATCGACTGATTTTACCCAAAACACCTAATTAGATACTACTTTGGTCTTCGATTTTAGGACTTTGATTGCATGTTTTTGGGCTTGGTGAGACAAAGGCCAAAAAATGTTTGCAGCGCATCAAACGACTAGGGATAAAATCCGCAAAACCCCGAAAAAAAAACGCAAAAAAAACGCAAAAACCCACCAAAAAAAAACCGCAAATCCTGAAATCTCGTTGTTTTAGGTAGTTTTCGGATTTTTTTGTTGTTCCAAAAATCATCACGGTTTGTGTACCCGGCCGTAGTGCTGAGTTTTTCCCAGAAACATACATGTTTGGAACAAAGTGAATCATTTTTTGGTTTGTTTGACCTATCTTCTTAGAACGACCATTTTTTCCTCGGCAGTGGAGGGTCGAGGGTGGTATGTAGTAATCAACTATTATCAACAGCGTGACATGGATTTTTCTACAGATACTTCTTTGGATAATCCCGTCCCCCCTAGTAGAAAAAACCTCCCGTTCTATGGGGTCCCAAATAATGTAAATCCCCTAGATTCGGAAAAAACCATGGTTTTTGTTTAGGTGGAAGGGATTCATTTTCCTTCATATGTGCCATGGTCCATTACATGGAAGATTGGGTATGGTCATCGAGTCATCCATCCTTGCTGGGTACAAAATTTACCCTGTTCATAGGGGGATGACCATGGCACATCCACTTTGGGATCAGTATCAGCACATCGTCCATCCTGCGTTGGATATCTGGTGTCTGAAAATTGGCTAGCCTCAAATTTCATGCTTGAGAAAAAACAAACGTTCGCCCTTTTCTTATGACAGTCAGAATGATTTGTCAATTATTCTGAGTGTCATATTTAACAATGTTTTGGACAAGCGTCAAAAAAAAAGATGGATAAAGCCCCAGTTTTTCAGCACAGCTAGGACATTTTTGGACCATCTCAAGTCCAGGCGGATCTTTTGACGGAACCAAAAACGGCAAGGCGGTCCTGGAACAATGGGACTTTGGCCGCGTTGCCAAACCACTGCACGCCCTTCCTGGGCCAACATGGCCAACATCGCCATCAAAGTAAACGGAGGGAACATGTCACCTAAATGAGTACATGAATAAAGGCTAATCAAAGAAAGATTCACATATGATCTCACCAGAAGATTCATCAATATCTGGTTGGTGGTTGAGCCACCTACCCCTCTGAAAAATATGATGGACTTCCATTTTTTTTAGTCAGTTGGGATGATGTTTCCATTCCCATGTATGAAATGGAAAATAACAAATGCTCCAGTCACCACCAACCAGTGGCCCAACAATTCGATGAGTTTCTGCAAAAAAAAAACTTGGATGATCCCATTCGCCGGCGATGCACTATGAAAAAGGTGGGATTTGATCATCATCACTATCCTCTGGTAAACGTTTACATAACTATGGAAAATCACCATGAAAACAGCTGGGTAAATCAACTTTTTTATATTTGTACCCATCATCATTGTGTACCCAATATTGCTGGGTGTCCAATTTTTTTGCTACCCAACACGATTATTCGCTTCCCTGATCGAAAAAGACCAGCTCAACTTGGGCGATGACTTCGGGTCCCCTCATACAACTTAGGAAAACATCATATTGTGTGGTGTATACCCATTTCATTCCCACGTTAAGTCCCCATTTCCCGATATTATCATAATATATGGCAGTGTGTCAAAACCTTGTACCCCTGTAGTTCACATCAAAATAGCTGGTAAATGGATGTTCATCCCACTAAAAATGGTATTAATAGGTATTGGTCCATAGCCATATGACTCATAATGATTCATGGGATATCCCCGGGCCCCAACCAATGGATCAGTAGCCTGCAGCCCAACATCATCTGCTTTGGATTCTCGTGCACCTCATCACATCGACTGCCCTCTGGTACGACATGGCCAGCTGGAAAATCTGGAGGTTTAATGGTGATTAATGGTGATTAATGGTGATTTAATGGGATTTCATGGTGGTTGAATGGGATCTAATGGTGATTAATGGAGGTTTAACCTCTGGTAAACTAACATAGCTATGGAAAATCACCATTTTCAATGGGTAAATCCACTATAAATCAAGCTCCATGGCTAGCCGTCTTGGATTGCACTAGTCGCACTCATCCAGGAACCCGGACGTGCTGCTCAGGTAGCCATCCGCCCGGAACATTGTCCTGGTTCGAATCTACGTACTTACTGCTTAAAGGTGATATAATATTAATAATATTATATTTATAAATATCTACTATATATATATATACGTATATATATATATACATATATATATATGTATTATATTATGGAAATATCCCCAGTTGTATGCGGGTTCTGAATGGATTATAAACCACTAACTAGCTGGGATGCACATCCTACTAGTACCAGTTGTAGATCAGTTAAGTTTCATAAAGTGAAGTCTGTCATAGCCCCAGAGAACCTCTGAGACAGAAGAAAGGGTTCTGAAGTCTATGCAGGGATCATTCCTGCAGAGGAAATATGGGTATGGTTCAAGGGTCTCGTCTCAAAGATGTGGACTGAAGAGGCAAAACCCATTGGAACTGACAACCCCAGGGGATGTCGCAATTGACGGGTGTATTGACCATGGTGCTACCTGGGCCCACCGCAGAACGCCTCAGCTTCAGATTTCACCTGGAACAAAGCGGCATGATCTGTGATGCGAATAGAGATTACGTATTATTCAACTAATATTATATATATATATGTAATGAAGTATTGAAGTACCATGAAATAAGAATGAGTGTATAAGTGTGTATAATTCATCCCGTCTCAATGATAAACACCACCACCAGAAACTGGTCTCTTTGTACTGGATCTGTTCATCATAGCATCCCTTTGTTGGGAGGTTATTATGAAACTGGTGAAAAACTGTCATTTCAGTTCTGGAAAAAGGGAAATAGCCTAGATTAGTCGGGTGCCAACACATGTACGATGTACGATGCAAGAATCAGAATATGGGTACATAATCTCCACAACTCCACAATTGGATCAGAGATTTTTACAAAGCATCGTCAGCTAAACATGTCCATTCAGTTCTGGCTAAATTCCAGTTTTTTCCAGTTTTTCCAATAAAAAAACCTTGGTTTTTCCAATGTGGAACTTCCCAATGTTAAACCATCACTACCCTCTGGTAATTTAACATAGCTATTTAAAAAAAAAAACACCATATTTAATAGGTAGATCGACCATGAATGGCAATGTTCAATAGCTTTTTGTATGTTTACCAGAGGCTACTGGTGATCCAAGAGCGAACCAAGACCTGACCAAACAAAATCCCGGTTGCTTCGAACCTTCAAAACCTCAGCCAAACTCTCGTCATTCACCGTGCCCTGGCGACCAGCGCTGAGAAAACCTTCCGTTTTTTTCATCATTTAGAGGCACTGAATAGGCATCTTCTATGTCAATCACTGTCAATCACTGTCAACTCCAAAATCATAAAGTATATGGTGTACATCAATTTGTCATACATCTAAGATGTTCGAAAGATCACGGCCTCGAAATTCAACCTGGAACCTAGGTTCGTGGCCAGATCGAACAAGACTTCCACCTTTTAGACCCCAGTAATTATAGGGTTCCATGTAAATTACAGTGGTGTAACTATGGGGATATGAATCATCCCCTTACTTTTGTCATTCTTTGTTGGCTCTTCAACGCTGCAAAGCAACTTCCCGCAACCACTTCCCGGGCCTCGCTCTCCTGCCAGGGAAACGCTGCCAAAAAAAATCGTCCAAAAGGTTCGGATTCCCTTGGGTAATTACGATTTGTAAATTTTAATGAAAGAAAATTAAGTAATTACTATAGTAAATAGATGTAAATAGTAAATTTAGTGGGTAATTAAGTAAATCTGTGTGAAATGAAGTCGGCTTACCATGTCGGACTTGCTAATTTTCATGATCGTCAAGCATTTGACATGCCGCAGGTGAATCCTGGGCGTGATCATCAATTTTCCCCGACGTTGGTCTTTTCACATGGGCGATCCCCCACATCAAATCACAGGGTTTATTCTGTAGTATCCCAACTAAATGCTCCCATCATATATCTAGTTGGTGGTATACCTACCCCTCTGAAAAATGATGGAGTCCGTCAGTTGGGATGACATTCCCAACTGAATGGAAAGTCATAAAATTCATTAAAATTCCATGGTTCCAAACCACCAACCAGTATATCATGTATCATATAGTTCCCAAAAAAAAGAAACATATGGTTGGTTGAATCCACGTTCTTCCTGACCCGCTTCGAAACACCCCTGGAACACGTCGTCGCCAAGCCGCACCTGTCGTGCTGCCAGCCACTCCACCAGACCCACATTCACAAAGCCTGGGAGCTGGTGCGGGGGTGACCCGTGGATCTGGGATATCCCCAGTGAAATCGTCCCCTGTGGAATATGGTCCCAAAATATGCTGCAAATATTGAGGTATTTAGTATTTATACAATTTTATACCCCAATTCAAGAAAACGGTCACGTCATTGCAAATCCTCTTTCTGGTCCCCACTAAACGGGCCCCGACTGTCATGCTTTCAATGTAGTTTCTTCGGAAGACACGGCAAAGCCGCAGCGTTGACTCACCCTGCGGTGATCTATGGTGATCCACAATGGTTGCAAATGGTCCTAAACTATTTGGGTGGCAGCATCTGGTAGTAAGACATCGCTAAGGCAACAAAGATCTTTGATACCCTACCCATTCCCACGCCTAAAACTCAGCAGCTCTGCTTAATTAATCATTTTGAATTTCCACTAAACAAGCATTTCAGGGTATGTTTGCATACATTTTCCATAGCACCCAGACTTACTCTTTGTTGGTGACATCCAAGGCTAAACATCTTGACCTCCGTGGCCACCATAAAATTCTTCGCCAGGTGGCAGTTGGCGGTCTTCTCAACCGCCAGGGCGAAGTTGAAACTGGCGTAGTCGCTTGGTCTGTGAAAATGATGGAAAAGTGCTATAAAAACCATGGAAAACTCAATGATTGATAGTGTTTTGATGTGTTTTGGGTGTTCCATGGTTTTCCCAGAATTGGTAGAAGGATGAAGGAAAATAATCCTGAAATTGTCCAAAAACATGACTGACTTGGGACGATATCGCAGCCAAAATGACCGGAAAACCATGAATTTCCCATGTTGATGATCCCCGAAGAAACCGTCATCAACATTGCCATTTTTTGCAAAACCACCCCTTTTTCAGACACATCCAGTTGGTTAGATCCCTTTTATATCATGTTTGTCTGGTTGAGAAACAAATATCCTCCGGTAACCAGGCATGGTTTGCTGGAAAATCACCGAATAAAGTTGGATGAATTTCCCAGCTATAAGCCTCCATTTATTGGGGATTTCCCAGCTAGCCACGTTTGGTTGCCGAAGGGTAATGACTATAAAACCATGTATCTTGGTCAAACCGCTATTCAATCCCTATTCATCACCCTAAATGTGGGGTTGAAAAACATGATTTATGTGACATTACATGACAATAAATGTACATAAATATTTGAAACCACCAACCAGATCCATTTTTTCATGGCTCACCCTTCCCGCACCTCCATGTGGCTCCCACAGGCGGCTTCCAACGCCCAGAGTGCCAGGCCTCAAACCCCCATGGGGTGCCCCCAGTTATGGCCAGCTTCGTCAGGAAAATGGAGATGAAGCATCAAATTTGGGGTAGTCTATGTTCAAAATGTTCAAGAAAAATGAAATGTTTAAAGAAAAAAGAAAGTGGTAGTGCAACTGAAAGGGCGTGACGTCTATTGAAATCGTTTTTTTCTCTGTGCACGGGTTAGATGGCTTTCAGCGTGAAAATTAATCTCCCACAGCAGAAATACGAGCCCTGGATTTTTTTTTTAGTGGCAGGGCGTCACGATCAAAAGTTGATATCAACCCTCAGGGACCGCCAAATATCCATCAATGGGGAAAAACAATGGAAACTGGATTCATCCAAATTTTGGACATGCTTCATCGATCTTCATCGCACAACTTGGATCTTGGCATTTCTTACCTCCAGCTTTGCCACGCTGAATGGTTTGAAGGTGTTTGCCAAGTGTAAAACACGGCATATCAACCACCTGCCAGGCTATCCACTGATTGTTTAGGGTCCAAGTGTTTCAGAGGTTCATGATCACATGGGTAAGAAAACATATTCACAATATTCTATGCCCATGGTATCCCCATGTTAGTCCTACTATCCATAAAATTGGATCTCACGTCATTCTTTGAATTCTGAAGCCTTATTGTGATTGTTACATCACCATTTGCGGATTCTGAACCGTATATAATAACCCAAAAAAAGATTCAAACAAACAACCATTAATTTAGGAAAAATATGACGAATTCTTGTATTTTTGTAACTTTACCATTTACTCTGCATCGTTTTGGGGTGCAATACCCAATCTATACCAGGAAAATGCTGGTAAAATCCCTATGAAATCCCATAAAATCACATAAAATCCCTAAGATGCTGGTAATTGACACTTAAAACCCCTGCTGTTTTTTGGCCGTCTCCTCCGACAATAGGCCTCCGCCCGGTGGCATCGGATGATCCCTGGCTCCAACCTGGGCCACACCCACAATAATTATGGAGCCACCATATCCCAACGTATGCGGGGTTAAAGCCCCATTGTTTTTTCTTGTATTATATTGTATCCATAAGCACTAGCAAGCACCCAAGTACCCAGAGTGCCCCCATTCTCACCTGATGGTGCGGTAGTCTTCAGGGCCTTTCATCGTCATCCGGCAGAACCTCGCAGCGCAGTAGCCCTTGCCATTAAACGGGAGCTAGGGGTCAATTTATCAAAAGAAATCCTTAATGGTCGAAGGAAGTTTAGAAGTCAAGCTTCCGACAGTATGGACAGATGAAAAGCACAGATGGGAAGAATCAGAGAGAAGAGAAGAGTAGAAGAGAGAAGAGCAGAAGAGAGAAGATCAGAGAAGAGAAAGAGTCAGAAGAAAGAAGACGCAGGTGCGCGAAAAGGTACGAAAGTCGCGAAACACTGAATTTTTCCAATGATTTGTGGCTCCGGAGGGTCGAAAAGTAGGCTCGCTAAAGCGGCGGGTGCGGAGCCATGTGGCCAGATGATTGAAGAAAAATTGCACACCCTTGTGGCGCGAAGCGCATTTGCAAGTGAAAAAGTAAAAAACACCTCATGTTCGGACCACTTTTGGAAGTTGAGATGTCGAAAAAGTGCACGCCGTTGTGGCGCGAAGGACATTTCGAAGTCAAAATGTGCAAAACACACCATGTTCGGACCACTTTTGGAAGTTGAGATGTCGAAAAAATGCACGCCGTTGTGGCGCAAAGCACTTTTCGAAGTCAAAATGCGCAAAACACACCATGTTCGGACCACTTTTGGACGTTCAAATGTCGTTTCGCGTGGCAGGCGCAAGGGACCGTGCACCTTGTCAAAAGTGAGCAAAACGTAAGCGTTTTATAGCATTTTCAACTACAACCACCACTACACCACACTACACTACACTCCAATACACTACACTACAACTACAAGTACACCTTCACTAACTTCCACCACACTACACTACACTCCGCTACACTACACTCAGTTACACACAATTACTATCAATTACTGTACATTCAATTACACTACACTACACCACACTAAATTCCGCTACACTACACTACATTACACTACACTACGCTCCACTACAGTACACTACAACTACACTACACTACATTCCACTACACCACACTCCACCACACTCCACTACACTACACTCAATTACACTAGACTACACTACATTATACTACACTACACTACATGCCACTACACTACACTACACTAACTACAACTACAATTACAACAATACTACATTTGCACTATGCTACACTACACTACACTAGTTACACTACGCTACACTACACTACACTAATTACACTACACTACACTACACTGCACTGAACTACACTACACTACACAACACTGAATGACACTGCACTACACCTACAACTACAACTGCAACTGCAACTGCAACTACGCTACATTACATTACACTACACTAATGACATTACACTACACTACACTACACTACACTACATCACACTAACTACAACTACAACTACATCAGACTACACTACACTACACTACACTACACTAATTACATTACACTACACTGCACTACACTGCACTACACTACACTACACCCCACTCCACTACACTACACCTCACTACACTACACTCCACTACACTACAGTTACAGTGCACTACACTCAATTACACTACACTACATTACACCACGCAACACACTACACTACACTAACTACAACTACAACTACAACTACACTACACTAATTGCATTACACTACACTACCCTACACTATACTACACTACACTAATTGCATTACACTACACTACACCACACTACACCACACCACACCACACTACACCACACCACACCACACCACACTACACTCAATTACACTACACTACCCTACCCCACATTGCATTGCATTACATTACATTACAATACACTCATTACACCACCACAAATGCAACTGCAACTACACTACACTAATTACACTACACCATAACTACAACTCCACTACACTACAACTACAACTACAGCTGCACTACACCACACTACATCCAGCAGTTGTGGGTGAGGTGACCGACCAGGTGACCACTGCAACCATTGCAGCCACTCCAAAAAACACAGCTCCAACCACCTTTCGGTCCATCAGTGGATTCGCTCTGCCATCCATGATTCACAACAACCAATCTCTCCTATAGGTTTCCTATTTTTGAAACTTCCGCCGCCGCCTTGTGCGGTACTACTGGTACTCTAATGATACACCATATACCATGTCTTGACCATGGCACATATTTAAAATTTGAAACAGCCTTAAATAGTGCAGAAAGTGGTTCTGCTTGACAAGAGTAACATTGTGAGTGGGGACACCCAGACGCCCACTGGTCCTCCTGCACTGCAATTTTGGCATTCTAGCTTCACCCAGTGGGTTCGCAAAGTTGTGACTTTCTCCACGTCGTCAATCTCCTACTTACCCTACTGGGGTGAACCACCAAGTATATTCTTATACAATAGTAACAATACAACAATAGCACTCATCACATGTACCAATACCAATAAATTCCAAAAAACTGATCATGGTACATCAATCCCATCTTTGGATTCCAATACTGGATTCCAATTACAAAATACCAAGACCAATACCCTCTGGTAAACTAACATAGCTATGGAAAATGGCCCATTTATAGTGAGTTTTCCCATTAAAAATGGTGGATCTTTCCATAGGTTTTTGTATGTTTACCAGAGGGTAAATTCCAATTCTCCATGGATTCCAATAGGGGTTGCTATATATCAATCCCATCGCCTGGTGAAGTCTTTCCCCAGACCCTGATGGATCGACTCGGCCTCAGACTGAGGATCGACGGATGTCACTTAAATATGGCACCCTTAAAACGGGAATTGATCCCAAAATGGGGAGTGAATTTTGACACAAACATGCTGATTGAATCTGATTGAATCTGATTGAACCTGATTGAATCCGATTAAATGAGGCTATTCAACAAGCAACATGCTGACCTAACAGAAAAAAAAAGTGGCCGAAGCTAAACCCCCTGACACGACTTGCCTGTGACATCAATTTTTTGGGTTTCCTAATGTCTGGGGGATATCCAAGTCACCAGAGGTTTCAATAGCAAAATGGCTATGGATCAATACCTATGAAAATACCATTTTTAGTGGGATGAACATCCATTTTAACCCAGCTATGACTTGATGTGAACAAAAAAGGGGTACTATTGGTTTTGACACACTGCCAAAATGGACTCATGTTGGATGATTTGGTTGTCCCCAAATAGTGCACCTCCAGACGTGCACCTTTTTCTTCTCTGGCATCGGAGGTGTCTGACGTGGGCGGTGCTGAATCTGGAAGTCACCCTGCAGTGTTAGAGGAATGTCAATCCAAACAGCTCGTAATTGCATACAAACTCAAACTTCTGGATGGTAGATTAATTTACCCATCCATCAAAAACACATTGCATATGGAAATCCATAATTTGTAGACGATTCATGAGTATTACCTATATCATATTGAACTATATTAAAATGTGGATTTCTTATGCTTTCTTCATTTGCTGGGAACTACCCAGCACCAATCCGCGACGCGCGCGGTGCTACAATCTGCTCCCTCCTTTCAGGAGGGCTACTGCGCAATGAGTCGCCTTTTGCTTTGTGCCCAAAACGATATGTATGTATGTATATATATATGTATATATATATATATTATGTATATTATATGTATATTATATGTATATACGCGGTAACTACATCTAGATATACGGATTTTTTATATACGAACTGGTACTTTAGACTACCTCCGGGAAGGTTTTCTTTGGCCCGCCTGGCCATTTAAACATACGGAATCCAATTCAATATTTAAACATACATTTACATATACATAAATATATACGGATGGAACTAGTGTTTCATACTACCTCCGGGGCCTTGTGGTCTGGCCCGCCCTCCACATATTCAAATGTCGTTACCGTATACAGTATACATATATATATAGTATACGTATAGTTATATACGCATATAATCATTAGGGGAGAATCATTCTAGGGGAATATCCTTCCAATATGATGTTCAATAATTAGGGAAATAATTCAACTTGGATTTTCAAACGGAAATGAAGAACTTGAAGAAAATGCTTGATCGCATCTAACTTGGGCCATTGAACCCCAACATAATCATGTTTAGTTACTTATATACTAATATCAACAACAGTCGCAACAGTGGTGCAAACTTTTGGTGCAAACTATCCAATTTTGGTGCAACATCGGCTATATCGGCTAGGGACTCCTGACATCACCGACCCGGAAAATCCTGGTGGCAAAGCAAAGGACATACCCTCTGGCAAACAAGCATGGCTTGCTGGAAAATTCACCTCAATTTGTAGATGGTTTTCCCATTCACGTTGTGTTGCTATGGGTCAGGTCACCCTGGTACCCTTCAGTTGGCATCAACTGTTTTTCTTGGCTGTTGTGGATGTCTTCTACTCCAAACATACGGGAAATACAAGATCATTGACTCATCCCCATCCCCAGAATCATCCAGACCTTTAGGTAGTCCCCCATAGAAAATTCATGAAAATTCCAGCCATCGCATCGTTTCCGAAGTCACGGCCCTTTGAAGGCCTTGTGCGGTCGTTGAAGGGAAGGTTAACTAGAAAAGTCTATGATTTGGAGCTAAAACCTTGGTTTTTTCTACTAAATTTTGACTTGTGGCTCTCAGAAGTCAATCCGATTCCAAAAGCGTGGGAAATAGATTGACATCACCCAAGACTCTAGTTACTTTAGTTGGTATTTGCTGTTTCGATTTCCCACATGTCGATTGCCTTCTTCCTTCCGTAGAATCCTTCTGCGCTGTTCAGATCTCCATTTTTTTCGCTGCATAAACCCATGAAACTCCAACAGCTATGGAGTGCCCATAGCTATTTCTGCTATTTGGGTATGGGTCAAAACCTTGGTACCTAGTGAACCCCAAAATAGCTGGTAAATGGATGTTCATCCCATTAAAAATGTATCTATAGGTATTGACCCATACCTATTTCTTTACTAAGTGGTGGTGTCGAATGAATCAAGGTCCCTAGGTACCTTGGTGAACATCGATTGGCAAATGGATGGTAATCTCCTCAAAAAAAAATGGTGTGGCATAGTTACAGCTAAGCCCCAAATAGATCGAAAAAAACGGATGGGAAACTAGGTCCTATATGGTCCTATAGCTATAGGTATTGACCCATCTTGTTTTTTTTGGATGGTGCATGATGCTCGGCCAGCCTCCAAGTCTGCAACGCTAACGTCGGCGCTGTTTCAGTCTCCATGCAATTTGCAGACTTGGTCGATGATTTCCTGGCGCGCAAACTTTGTGGGATCAGTTTCGAGTAAGGAAAACTATATATATATATGTATATGTCTATATATCCACATCACATCATATTACAAAATATAAATCCATATAAATCCACCATTTTGATCCATTTTGAATGGCAGAACCATTCAGTTTCCATGGCTTCACCTGGCTTCACCTGGCTTCACCTGGCTTCACCCGGGTGCCCGGGCCCGGCAAATGGGACATGTCCCTCCGGCGAGTTGGAGTTTCTTGGCACAACCGAAGCAAGTGCTCTGGTGGCACCTCGGGGGGATCCAATGTCAACCTGTTTCTTTATACGGTATATGTCTGTATGTCTGTAATGCCATGTAATGTAATGCAATGCAATGCAGTGTATATATGTATGTATGTATGTATGCATGCATGTCTGTCTGTCTGTCTGTCTGTCTGGATGTATGGATTTATGGATGTATGGATGTATGTATATATATATATATATGTACTGTATTATCATATGTGCGAATAAGTGTTTACACTTCAACCATACACTTGAATATTTTTACATATCGATTACTCTGCCCTAAGAGTGCCCTTTGGTACTGATGCTGCTCACATCCTGATTACATCCTAGCTACACAGGGCATCATTGGGCTATGGCTATGTTACCCGGCCCACTGAATTCTCTCATTGGGGAAAGCCCGAAAGCCAAAAGGCTTCCCTACATCCACTTCTAGTTCTCATGTGTGTCCATGACATCTTGATTTGGGCAGGTTAAATATGGTTAACTTCCTAAATGTGTGTTGGTATTTTAAAAAAAATGTATCATGTCATCATGTTCTATCCTCAAATTCTGGCCGAAAATGATAGATTCTAATAGAACTCCCCAGGCATCTGCACGTTTCTCCGTGGACGATGACGCCATTCGGCCTGATCCAACATGGGGATGGGAGGAAATGGATCTTAAAAGCTACTGCATCTGACTGCATCTGACTGGATATATTTGGATATATTTTGTTGCTATGTACATGATGTATCCCACTTCGAAATGACGTGGAATTGCTGGTGGATGGTACCAGTCCCCATTGGTGTGGGAGAAACACAAATCTTGCCCCGGACGAAGATTTGCACCTTGCATCGAAGCAAATCACACCTCAGCTGCAGAGTGTCTTATGAAATTCATATGGGTAGAGGATGGTGTTTCGGTCACAATTGGGGTATCCTTGGGGACCCACGGACCCACAGCCATGGGGCCATCAGAAAACATTGGACAAGTCATGACTCTTGTGATCTCAGCCAAACGGACAGACATCTTTGAAGCGTGAGACCAAAAGTTAGTTAGGGATACTCGGCCACAATCGGCCATATCTGTGTTCCTATTTCTGTGAAATGAAATCCCTATGTTGGGTGATGCTATAAATCCCAAGTTCGCTGGAGATTCAGTCCCCAGTTTTGATGATTCACTCCCCATTCTTTTCATGATAAAATCTCTCAGATCCCCAATCACGTTTGAAGAAATAGTCGTTCAACTCTTAACATCCCCCATTACTCCCCAATTATGTAACACCCATCATTACATTTACATATAATATACCCATTTCATGACCATTGAATCTCCGTTGAGGTTCCTATGATCAACTTGCCCAATCCCACCCGAGCCATGAACAATAATAGCCTTATCCCATCCCATAAGGTATCCCTATTGTTGCTCACAATATTCAATAGTCAACAAAAAACCAGGTGATAAAACCCCATAAAACCCCCTACAAATTTGTCTGAAAATATATAGGGTACCCCAAACAAGAATCCGGTGGCTTATCAGCTATGACCATTTTTTTCTGTATTTTGATGTGGCAAATCATCAACCAACAGGTATATTTAACATATCATGTCTGTCTGAAAATGGGATACCCCCAAACATTTCATGGTTTATTCTCAATCCTCATTTTCCCTAGATTTTCCCTATATGTTTCCATAGTTTCCCCATTAAAACAGCCATTTTGGCTCCGCCAGGTCACATTCCGCCAATCCATTCGATGGCACTGGCGGCGGTGTGCCTCGAAGTTCGTGGAAACAAAGGCGAGGAGAACATCTCCAATGACTCACCAGTCATGGGTGGTGGTATATATGTTCTATATGTTATATATTGTATATGTTATATGTGTTATATATGTTATGAACTGTAGACATTTTGAGTACCAAACTTCAGGGTGATATTTAGGAGGGGCCAAGCTGAGGTACCCGACAAAACCATTGATATTTAGGATGAGAAGGAAATCCTCCGTCATAATCGCTGAAAGGTGGAAAACTGGCCAGTGATCTACTATTGACTTCTCATTCACCAGGGTATACTATGGTATACTCAGTCGCTGGGGGTGTAAGCAATCAAGTCCAAAACGCAGGGACGCAAAGCCAACACCGTAACAAACAGAATTGAAAACAAGGATAATAGGCATATACAAGTATACAATGTGCATATCTAGTGAATAGAACATGATATTGCCAACCATAGGGATGCTGAGCATCAAGCCTAGGAAGGCTTACCTTGCTCGAGTCATCCATAAGGTGTGTCTCAACTGTTTGAACAATATTTTCTAGATTTTCCTCAGAAACACTTTCACAGTAGTTTCTTCTGATCACATCCTAGATACATGAGCTGAACAAATAAATACCTAGGTTTCTTCCTGAAGTCCCAACTCTTCTTCCCCAATTATACTATATATATATGCATATATCATATGTATAACGCCATATGTGTCTATATATATATATCTTGTGTTAAGCCCCCAAGGCTGGGTTTTTTACCCCAACCAACCGTCAACCGTCAACCGGTGTCCACCGAGGCACCAAGGAGCTGACGTGTGTTGCTCTCCAAGGAGCTGATCTCCACCTGGCTCCAAAATCGCGCGGGGAAGATGCGAGGAGAATAACCCAGGTATAACACTTACCATATAAATTACACAAATATAGATATACCTTATATATGGCTCAATTGACATATATATATATGTATATGTATAAATATATATAGGTAATGAATATATAACGTATTACATATATAAATTAACTATACCATAGTCACATATATATATGTAATACGTTATAATTTACACAAATATAGATGTGACTTTTACAAACTTCGGACATAATTATTATATGTTATCGGATATCTATGTGACGGGGTATAATGGGTTCTATCCCGTTTTAATTGGGTACCATGGTTGACCACATACTGGGATGCACTCCAAGTAGAACTGAGATTGCTATGTTTCATGCGTCTCCAATTAGACGAGAATCAAGGTGGCAGTGAAAATTGGGGCATGGTTGGTCCCAACATTGCTCTCTAACGCAGTTAAGCGTCCGAATTTGAGTGAGACATGCTTGGCATATCTTGACCAGAATCTTGGATAATATACAATGATATATATATATATATATTATATATATGTGTGTATATATATATATGATGTATATATATATATATATACAGTATAATATATCAGGTTACCCAGCTCATCCCAGATCCCAAACGAGCAGCTCATCCCTCAACCGCAGCTCAACGCAGATGGGATTCCCTCAGGTCCCAACCTCCTTCGAAAAGCTATTCCGTTGCCCAGTCCAACGACTCGCCACTTCCTGGGAAATCTGGGAAGGCCCCGAGTCGACGGCCAAACGCCGAACCGCCGAACTCACCGCAGTTCAGTGAAATTCTTCTGTAGAGTCTGGAGAAGTCACTGGTTAATCATATCTAAATTATGATATATCATTGATAGATATGATAGGCCTCTAAATTTTCTGATATGATATGATAATAAGTCTTTAGGCCTATCATATCATATCATAATAGGGTTTTTACGAGGGTAAATCCAAGAATATAAATGAATAAACATGAATCAACATGAATAAATCATCCCCCAGAGAGGTTCACATCACGTCACGGGTCTACCACAGCTACCGCCGTAGCCCGTACCGTAGCACCGTTCATCCCGGCCTCGATCCACCCTTTGGGGATGACCTGAGTGATGTCGTCTTGGAAGGTCACGGAGACCTCCGAGATGAGTCCGGGGCCCCGGGGCCCCGGAGGCGGTCGTGAGAAAGGTGGCATTTTTGAAGATCACCAAAGCATAGGTTGGAATGACATTCCCCCAGCATTTTAGGAGATACCCTCTGGTTATGTCAAAATAGCTATTGCCATTTATAGCGAGTTTTCCCACTAAAAATGGTGATTTTCCATAGCTATGTTAAATTACCAGAGGGTAACTTGGAAATTTCCCTTAAAATGGGACAACTTGGAGTTGTGCAGAAATGGGGTCAACTGAGTTTAGACCCATTTATTGCCATTATTCATCGCGTAATTGAGGTCTTCAACCACTGGATTTTGGTGGGATGTCCAATACTTTTCAAACAAACACAAATATCCCCAGACATCTTCCCTCTTGTGGGTTATATCCTAGTATGTCACCATGGCATGTTATATATGTATATATTAATATATTAATATATTAATTAATATATATATATTATTATATATATTGATATATATATATATATATGGATAATTATGTGTATATATATATATATCCGCACTATTACAGTATAAGTTATATCCTCATTATATCCCACTATTGAACCCCGCGATACAAAAGCGCCATTTTTTGGGGATACCGGGGATACAGCATTATACCGAAGCGGCGATATCCCACATCATATGATTATATTATTGGTGATGTCCCATATATCACGATATAAGAACGATATATATATATATATGGGTATATATATATATGGGTATATATATATATATAATACCCCAAATAATCATGCCTCATATGACTCATATCCCAAAGCATTTTTGTGAATTACATCGTGCTATATCCCACTATATCACCATCTTTGTTACCACATTGAAGGATATAGGCGCTTAGCGTTGTGAAGCAGCAATCTATCAGTTGTCCCATGTAATATAATTTCATGTCCCATTAAATGATCGTTGGTGATATCCCCATTCTATCCCCATTACAACCGTTATATACTTAACACATCATTATCATATTATCCACACTCATATGATATTGTGTGATAATTTTACTTATCTCATTCCTATGATATTATATAATATATATATACTATATTATATCACCATTCTATATCCCATCATACATCACCATCATCGTAATCCCACAGGAAAATGCCGATTTCAGTGTGCAACCAGGATGGGATTCTATGATATTTACCTCAGATTTCCAGGTTTCCAAGTTTTCTATCTATGACTTGGGGTTGCGCGATATGATGCTATATGTATAAATATCCTCAAGTAGATAGAATGTGGAATTTTCAAACATCTTCTGTTTTAGTGAGGATTCTTCGAAAATGCCATAGTCTATCTACTCAAAAGGATGACGTCATCTATTTTCGTGGCTAACATCGCCACCTTTGAGCCCTTTCACCCAGCCCTTGGAAACGCCTCGCCCCTCGGCAAAATGGTCACCACAATGCCGCGGTCCGTCTGTTCACTGCGTTGACTCGGTCGGAGATTTTCGTGGGAGATTTTCTGGCATGTTTTCCTCGGGATCTATGGTTTAATGATGCTTAATGTGCTTAAAACAATCATAAACCATCTCCTAAATCACCATTTTTATGGCTTGTAGAAACTTATACTGTATATAAACCATTCCAAAATGGAATGTTTCATGACGACATTGTTTTAACCACATGAAGTGGATAAAATATGGGACTGGGTTTCATGGGATTTCACGGCATTTCATGGGGATACTTTACCACTCATGGGGATACTTTATTATGGGACATAACTAAGCAAGACTATGAGAATGTGGTGTCTGAAAATTGGAATTGACCCCCCAATTATGGCAATTTCTCGGGGAAAAATAATGAGTCGCTATCAAGTTTGGGAGTACCCTATCTTGAGACAAAGCCAAGAAGATTGGTCACAGTGGTGAGTCATTCGACTTAGTTGTTAGGTTGGCCGTAGAAAAGGGCAACTGCTTTACTTTAAGATTCGAATAGTCAATTCCAACGATAGTTTTAAATCACCCCTCTCTATCATTTCTATCCGTTTGGGAGGTTGCTACACTGGAAATTAAGCAACAAAAAAAGGGGGACCACCCAGAATTAATGACTCAATGCGATTGAAAATGGGCATACAACCACTAATCTGAACAGAAAACAAGAAATAGTCCACAAAGCTGAAACAAACCATCACCATCCATCACCCAGAAACCAGCCATATTTATCCCAAAATTACAGAAATATCAAATTCTCAGAGCTACAGCTGTTACTTGACTTGACCATTAGACCATATAATCTTAACCAAACAGATAATGATATCTTCCAAACATCTACCATATATTTACCAATGATTTTTCACCATCTTCCAAACATCGACCTGTCCTGGGAATTGGCCGCCCGTGCTGAGCTTCCGGCTGCTTCCCAGGCCGTTTGAAGTGGGCGATGACCACATCCCCCGGCGAAAGCTCCGACACCTCCGAAGGGTCACCGGAGGGGCAAGGGATCACCCGGTTTACCCTCTGGTTATGTCAAAATAGCTATTGAAAATGGCCCATTTATAGTGGATTTTCCCATGAAAAATGGTGATTTTCCATAGTTTTTTGTATGTTTACCAGAGGGTAACCGGTGAAATATGACATTTTTTGAGGGGATCAATTCACCATGAAAGTGATACGAAGTTCACATCCATCAATTCAGCCCGGTAGATATGGATCAGTTCACTCTCCCCAGGTTTCAAAAAAAAACACATGGAGTTGTCCAAAAATGTCCAAAACCCCTAAATCTGCTGTTTCCAGAAATTTCCAGACACGTTCATCCCAGTTCTGTCCCATTGTATCCCCATGATATTCCCAATCGTCCATTAAAAAAAAACATGGTTCTTGGTTGTATCGTTATATCCCAGTATATCCTCAATATATAGCCACCCCGAAAAACATAGATACCAATATATAATCATATATAATATATAATATCATATATATAATCATATATGATATATAATTATATTATATTATATTATATTATGTATATATATATATAGTTATATAGTTACACAATATCAAGCAAATCAGCAATAATATCCCCATATTCCTCCCCTTTTGGGCACATCGGCACACCCGACCTGTGAATGCCAGTCGCGGATGCGCTGGGTGACCCAGGCCTATCAGCGGCCCGGCCCGACTTTCTGGTCAAGTTGGTTTGAAATGTTCTTCGAAGGATTGGTTTAAGAGAAAACCTGGAGGAAACCATGGTTTTTTACCATCAAATATAGGGGGTTTCCTGTAAACTTTCCAATGCATCCAATTCTATATAGTTTTTCGCATGCAGACCGTGCATGGCACCTAGTTCGGGTCAAAGGAATTGCACGAACTAACCATTTTGAGAAAGCCGGACTCGAGTTTGTCAGCCACTCCCATGGCCCATGGCGTATCTCACATTTAAATACATTTAAGGCTTTGTCCAAGAATGCGGTCGCCATGTTTAACATGTAAATTATGATAAACAAACGGATTTTAATACAAGTTGATCATCCTTTTATTGAATTTTACCATGTTAAACTATGGATTTATCACATTTATAGATCCCAAAACTTGGTTTTGTTAAGATCCCCACCCTGGGATGGGCCGCCCCCACCTTGGACACGTGCTGGTGAAATCCATCATCGAAGTACAACTCCACCTGATCCAAGTCATCGCTACCGTCGCTGAGCGCCGAGCTGTGAATCGCCAAAAACATCCAAACAGCCAGCAAAATAATAATTGATAATTATGATAATGATTATAATTAGTGAATATTGATAATAGTATCTCATTATTTTTGTGATGAAATTCATGAAAAAAAAGGGCACACAAAACATACAAAACCTCGATCCATGATGATGAAAAAGATCCATTGGTTTATCATCATTATCCCTAAAGCGGTCATAAATTGGCCATAAATTCTGCGATTTGAAAATGGTCCACCAATATTAAAGTCGATCCCAATAATCCTACAAGATCCTACAAGTATTCCTATGAAGCTCCAAAGCCCAAAATTAGGATATCGAAGATATCTAACGAAAATTCCAATTCGATCACACCTTTCTGACAATAGCAAAAAGTATAAAAAGTAAATCACTTGAAGCCGCGGCGGTTTGTTTTCATTCGCACGCGCCGACTCACGGCGCGTAGACCTGGCCAAACCAGGGCAGAACACCTCGTGGAGCACATGAGACCCAACATGCCATGAGTTGCCAAGAAACAAGCCCAAGGGAGAACCAGAATCTGCGACAGTGTCAAAATTTGAGGTATGTATTGCAAGATCAATCATATTACTTCCATTTATTTCCAGGGTTTTGGTCCTACACCCGTTCAGCAAAACTGCACCCATCTGCAAAAATCCCAGGGAACAGCAACATACAGCAGCCACGACACAACGACCACAGACCACTGCCGGCTGACTGGCCATATGTAACAACAAACCCGTGGAGGAGAAACATGGAACATTCAGCTCGCAAAGCATCCGAAAAGACACAACAGCAAATTGTCACCATTTCATCATATTCGTATGAGTCATGAATAAAAACCCTGGTGCTCTTCTGTTCACACCAAAATAGTCGGCAAATGGATGTGCATCTTTTTCACAGATCCAGAATCCAGAATCATCCAAATATTTTAGAGTTTTTGCAATATTACAGTCGGTTTTGATCCATACCCATATTTCATACACCCAAACCCACTCGAAAGCGCCTTCAGCACCACAGCGCAGCGTCACACGCGACGGCGCTTGGGCTTCGGCGACGGTTTCGAGGCCGCAGGGAAGAGTTGCGCGACGACAGCAGGGAGGCGGCCAGCCTTCAGATCAACCTGGTCGTTGCTTCATGCTACTCTGATGTGGTTGTTAATCGTTTCTAATATGTATATGCTATATATATATGGCAGTGTGTCAAAACCTTGTACCCCTGTAGTTCACATCAAAATAGCTGGTAAATGGATGGTCATTCCCCTAAAAATGGTATTAATAGGTATTGATCCATACCCATATATGTGCGTGTGTGTGTTTAACATGGTTTGATATGTTTTGATATGTGCGGATATGTTTTGATATGTTTGCGTGTTCACGTGTTTCAATATGCTTTAAATATACCCACACCATATGCTTTGCAACCAGATGTTTGTTGATTTGATGCAGGGGTCTGTGGGCCAATGGCCAGCCTGCCTGCACCTTCTTGGATTCGGCCCCAAAGCGCTGGGCAGCGGCCTTCAGCCTTTCAAGGCCCTGACATTCGCCCAAATCACTCTTGCAATGAGACGTGACTCGTTTCTGCGAAAAGATTGTATTCTGCCAAGTGGTGGCCAGTCTACGCTGTCTTTCAATGAATTGGCCACACAATGTATAAATATGATTAAATATGTATAATCTCCGTTCTGACTTGACCATCAAATTCCAAAAATTGCACACGGGGGGACCCTGTCCCAACACTTCCAAAGCTGTGTGGGGGAATGGTGAAAGATGTTCAGTCCACAACTGGCCTTGAGGACAGCATGCTCCCCAATCTCTGGAAAGCTTTCATCTGTAATCATACCTCCATCGTTGCTCCCAAAAGCACTTGTAGAGACAAACAGGGAACCCTGGCAGGTGCCAATAGGGATTTTTGGGACAGGAACTCTGTCATGCGGCTGTGTCTGAAAATTGGGGATGCCCCAAAGTTTGCCCCAAATTTTGTCACTTTATGATATGTTGTTGGGAGAATTATGATAAACCGCAGGATTTTGGGGTACCCTGTTTTCAGTTTCATCCTAGCCACCCGCCAGCAGATCGGCCAAGATGGCAACCACCACCTCCTCTTGCCAGCGATGAGCCAAGTCCAAAGCACCCAAGGCAGTTTGGTGGTCGAGCCCTTCTTGCACCGAACAGGTGTACAAAATCCTGGGTGATGGGGGGCAGCGGTGATAGGCGTGCTGCGCGATATGCTGGACAGCTCCGAAACAGGAACCGATCTAAGAATTGGTCCAAAGAATCAGGAACTTCACAAGTCCAGAATACGAACACCTCAGTTAACCTGCAGTTGTGATTAAAGATTTTAAAGAACAAGGCCTTCTTTTTAGTGACAACCCGGATGTCTGATGTTGTCTGATTCTTTGTCTATATATATATATAATTATATATATATACTAGTAGAGAGAGAGAGAGAGGGAGAGAGAGAAGGGAGAGATTCCAAGATATTCCAACAGTGCTCTAATCGGCCTGTCCAAGCATCTCCAGGAAGAGTGACACAGCTTTGCTGGACGTGTCGCTGATCTCAATGCGCTGGTCTTTCCCTTCCTTCATGGGCGATTGCAACATCGCGGTGACCACAGGTGATGCCCCTTTCACCATGTGAGCATGTGCTGTCACCAGCCCATCAGCAGTTTCGATGGTCAAGTCATGCGAATCCTTTGCCCCCAGAGACTTTTCCCACAACTCTGCGATGCCCTCGTCGATGGACACTCTCCGTCGAATGGGATGAATGGGTGGGTCAGTCAATGAGCCAGAGGCCTCCGCAAAGCACGACATCGAATCGCGCAGGAAATTGACCTCAGGCCCAAAGTCCCAACCTTATCTCATGCCATGCGTCCACAAAGGAAATGGCACTGCGGCCCTTGCAGTCCACCTCTCTTTCGTCGTCCTCCTCCGAGAAACAGATCCTGGATTCTCCACCAGTGCATTTTTGTGCTACGCTCGCCCCAGAACGGATCAGCCATTCAATTGAGTCGAGCGCACCCTTACATCTTTTAACTGGGCCCAAAACTGTGCTCTCAATATACGTGACCAGCACAGTCTTTCCACACACGGAGCGGGAGCTCCAATCAAATCCGTTCAGGTTAAGCTTCTTCAAGTCCTTCAGCGGGTAGGCACCTCTCAGCAAAGCCCAGAAAAGCTCCGCTTGTGCCATTTCGCCAACAGCCACAGGTCTGGGCCAAGTTGCAAGGATTGGCTATCTTGTTTGATCAATTACTTCCAAGCTCAAAGGAGAGCTCGCAAGAGGGTTGAACATTGGATATCCTGTGGACATTGGACATATTGGACTAATTCTTGATTCAACTGGGATCTGGTTTCCAGCAGCAACAGGATACCTGTGAGCTAGGCAGATGCTGCCACGGCTGCGAGTGGATACATTTTCGCGGATCAAAAAACACGTCGACGCACGAATGGGAATCTGGTAATCGTAATGTGCAAAACGTAGACCTGGTAACATCTATTTTAATGATTTTTAATGCATCAAAATCCATAAGGAATTACTGATCTATCCCCACTGATCTCAGCATCAGCATGATCAGCATGGCCTCCAGTAGGGACGTGCTCATCACAGTAGCGGGGGCCGAGATGCTGCTTTTTCCACCTCCCATTTTGAAGTGAGCCTGGCAGGGCCATGGCTGTGATGACCAACTCCGGGGATCTCTGGGTCCGATGACATCAGATGACACCAGCACGTGATTTTTCAAACTATCTGGTTGGTGGTTGAGCCACCTACCCCTCTGAAAAATGATGGAGTGAGTGAAAGTTTAGTTGGGATTTTTCCATTCCCAACTGAATGGAAAGTCAGAATCCAAATGTTCCAAACCACCAATCAACTATCTTCATGGTTATCCCAGTGCCGCCCTGGACCCTGAAGCCCCACTGCGCCTGCACCCGATCCGCCACAGTCCACTCGTGCAACCGCACGATCCAACCCAGGGGCACAGTCTGCAGAATCGTGTCCTGCCATCAGCAACTGGAACAGAAACCCGCAGCCTGCGCCAAGCTTTCCCAAGAATTGTTAACGATTCTACCAGAAACCCTTAGATTTTTGATGGTAAAAACGACAAAAGAAAAAAAAGAGAGGAAACCTCACAGAAAATCACGATAATTTAAGGATGAAACTTGTAAAACCATGTAAAAACTAGCTAAATCGAAGAAGATAAGAATTAAGATCATAACACCCATACACCCAACCAAGCCAAAAAAATTGCCATATCAATCCATATCACATTATAAATTATAATCTCCATGGATTTCCATCTGTCCTGGAATTGAACTTGTACTCGGCCTTCCATGGGCTCCGACAAAATGATGCCCATGTCCGTGTTGGTGCT
The DNA here is from genome assembly GCA_947184155.2 of Cladocopium goreaui. Lineage (NCBI taxonomy): Eukaryota > Dinophyceae > Suessiales > Symbiodiniaceae > Cladocopium > Cladocopium goreaui. The sequence continues at coordinate 2,345,884 of CAMXCT020002223.1, read as the reverse complement.
ACGCCGTCCATCATCACCCACCTGTGGTCCATGGAGCCATGCCCAAGTGGTGAATGGTGGTTATTAATGGTGGTTAATGGTGGTTAATAATGGTTAAAGCCATGGCTGGTTGGTGGTTGAGCCACCTACCCCTCTGAAAAATGATGGAGTGAGTGAAAGTCAGTTGGGATGATTTTTCCATTCCCAACTGAATGGAACAAATAATCCAAATGTTCCAAACCACCAACCAGTCATGATAATTTGTTGGTTCTAGTTGAATTATAATTATGTTGAATTTGCTAGTTCATATTTCCCCATTTTGCTGATGCATAATAGAAAAATATCCACCTCACATGTTTGTCGACCGTGATGTATTCCCACATATTCTCACATCGTAATAACTCACTAACCTGACTTATTGTGTCATTTGGGGATGATTATCAACATCATGATGATTCATTATAATGATCATTAAGATTGATTGTAACGATTCACTAACCAATAATTGTAATGTTTATGATGCTTAACATTTAAAAAAAATAGTTATTCACACTCATCAAAATAAATTGTGATGATTATTGTTCACTATATAACTAGTTCATAACCACATCTAACCACATCTAACCACATCATTCCCCCCAGCTGCCCCAGCCCACCTCATAGTGGATGTCCGCCACTGAGCCCACCTCAATCTGCAAGGTCCAAGGTCGTGCACGATGACAGACCTGGGGAAAAATCGCTTGTTCTCGACGTTGCAAAACAACGGAAAAACTGGGGATTTCATGGGGATTTCATGGGGATTTCATGGGGATTTCGTGGGATTTCGTGGGATTTCATGGGATTTCATGAGATTTCATGGGATTTCGTGGGGATTTCGTGGGGATTTCATGGGGATTTCATGGGGATTTCGTGGGATTTCGTGGGATTTCATGGGATTTCATGGTGGTTTAGTGGGATCTAATGGTGATGAATGCAGGTTTAACCTCTGCTAAACATACAAAAAACTATGGAAAATCACCATTTTTAATGGGAAAATCCACTATTTCGACTGGACCATTTTCAATAGCTATGTTAGTTTACCAGAGGGTAGGATGTATATAGGATTTAGCCAACAACAAGTTGGGTTCAAATTGCCAATAGGAATGGCCTCTGGTGAGTTGTTACACAGCTATGGCCAGCTATGGTATAGATGGCCCATAAATATCCATAAATTATGATGTATAATGATTTATAGACCTAAAACTGAAAATGGTGATTCTCCAGTTCATCATGAAACATGGGAATCTTCAAGATTTCGAACGTCAAATGCCAAAAAGTTGAGGTCGAGTTGATCCAGAAGTGGGTGGGGCAGTCGTCTTTCACAGCTATTTTTCAACAAATGACCCGTGGCAGTTTCACAATCCGAAAAGTTAAAATCGAGTGGGAACAGGATATTCCGGAAGCTTCCATGAGAGGGATGAATGATATTTATATATATATATATGTATTAATGATTCCCATCTGGGCTTAGAATAATTCACTAACCTGAAAAGTTCTGCTATATTGGGATAATTCCCCGGATCCTAACCATGATTCCAGGGCTCGGTCACAGTCATTTGGTCACTATGATTTGCCCAGATCCCATTTCTTTTAAATGGTGAAACCCATGACCCCCCTTGAACTCTTGCCGCCAGTCAACTGCTAGACGACAGAAGACCCATCTATGGTCGGGTTGGCCTTGAATTTTGACGCAGTTCCAGTTGTCATGGTAAATTGGTGGTTGTTCTATAGTGGATATTCACCCTTTTCTGATGCACAGATTATATCATATCTACACATCTCATACCTCCACATTGACATGATATGACATGATATTCTTCAATTATTGAATGACCTTCGAATATCTGCTAATCAATGACCCAAAAACATCTGGCATTCACCTACCATACACTAGTCACCCTGCGGTGCCCCTTTCGCCCGGACCCAGGTTTTGGGCACGTGCTGCTCCACATTGTCGTCAAAGACTGGCAATGGTTTTTCGATTTTTATGTGTCGATTCACCATGTCGAAACGGGGAAGTCCAACCATTTCCAACCCAACAATGGAGTGACATCCTCATCTTCATTGCCATGTTTCATGGACAAAACATGTTTTTAGACCATGGAAAAATGCCATGGTTTCCATGGGTTTTTAATGAGCGAAACATGATGATTCACCAGTGGAAAACCCATGCGCTATAATCTGACCAACAAGCTTTGCGGGCTGTGAGAGGCTTCAAAATGGGGATCGTCAATGTTTGCTCCCGTGTTGTGTGGCAAAAATGCTGAGGAACTTGTGTATATCTCCAATACATCCCAGTGAGGGGCAAAAACCAGAGATTTAATTCCTACCATGTCCTACCAATCTGCGATGAATTTACTGTTTGACATGGCATCACTTTCCGATACTTTCCGCCTACAAGGACCTCTTCCTTGTGCACGGCCAGAACGGAGCCCATGTCAGCTTTCATGCTTTTGGCACCCCTCGCCCTGCCCAGCAAGATATGGCAAGGTCAAACTGATGGCATCCTCCAGGGCGTCAAGTTGTTCCAAGATTAAACTCCAATGATGTGCCCAAAGGATCCCAAAAGGGGCATTTGGACGGAGACACCATGACCGAGACATTCATTGATTCGAGGAATCTACAAGGAAGCAATCAAGTGAAAAAATCAGACTCGGCATGTCCCTTTGTGATTGTACCTTATGTTCCAGATAAACGTAATTTCACTCATCAGAGACCTCAATGCGTCTCGCAGTTAACCCCAGTCAAAAGAAAGGAAAATGAATGTTTCGCCAAGTCAATGTCAAAGAATACCCTGTGGTAACTGTGGTAATATGCCAGTGAAAAAGACTGCAGCGTATCAAGTGACCCTTTTTAAGATAATGTTCTCATTCCACATGGTGATTTTAACCGGTTCTTTCTTTTCAAGAATATCTCCAACTATTTGCATCTCAGATATCCTGGCAAATCTTCAAGATAAAAAGACACTCTCACTTATTGATCCTATGGTTGGCTAATCATGTCATCCCCATTATATCCCCACTATATCCCCATGATATCCCCATGATATCCTTCTACCTGATGCGATGCGATGAAAACCCTGCAGAACGGCCTTCCACCATTCACCTTGAAGAAGGCATTGACTCGGTCGCCAGGGTCCAGTCGCATCACTTGCTCCACCTGCAGGCCGTGGCGTGGTGCGGATGGGATGGGTTTTCTTCAGATGGGGTTTTGAAACCATGAATTCCTCTGGTAAATGTTCACAGTTCGACGCTGAACATCAGCCATATTTTGAGTGGAAACATGTGGAAACGAATCTTCCAAGCCCGACTGCCAGGGTCTATGTTGAACTGGTAGAACTAATATGAACTAATGCTTCAAGGACTTGCGAAGATGAATGGATCACGGCCAAGGTCCCGGCCCAGCCCTGAGGGACCGTCTGGATGATTTGATCTTGGAACCTGCACATACGCAAGCTGTCCAAGGGCGGAAAGAAGAGCGAAATTTTCCAAGCAACCTCAAATAGTGTTTTTACATCTGAAGGTACAATGCTTTTTTCAGAGTTTCAGTAGCTTCGTGGATAAGTTGAGACTAGAGCTCCTATTTCCTCCTCGTAGTCCGCATCATCCTCATCCAAATCCTCATCGTCGTCCTCCTCCTCCTCCTCCTCCTCCTCATCCTCATCCTCATCATCATCATCATCGTCATCATCATCATCATCATCATCGTCATCGTCATAATCATCGGCGTCATAATCATCATCGTCATCATCATCATCATCATCATCATCATCATCAGCATCATCATCATCATCATCATCATCATCGCCGTCATCGTCATCGCCGTCATCGTCATCCTGCAAAGTGCGTTGAAAACATCTGGCTCCTGGCCCTTCTGGGTCTCTTTGTAAAACCACCCAGGCCCCATCCACTTGAAGCAAATTGACACATAGACATGGAACACTCAAGATTTCCTGTTCGATTATGATCTGCATTTATGGTGGATTCCATCCGGAGCCCACATAAGCAAGGCCCCACGCCTGATGCGCACCTTGCCGCCGTCCAGCAAGGACACTACCACGCCCAGATCTGTATTGCTGGTGCGGCCCTGCGTGCTGTGGATGTGGAGTTCACTGATCTGTGTAAGATCCACTATAAACTGATATGATCTGGAAACCAAAGGCCAGCCTTTCAGGTGTTAATTTAAGTAGAAAAATGGTAAAAGGAACATTTGGGAAGGTACGTCTTGGTGTCTAGGAGGTACTAGGATCTACAGGTTTCGTTTTACATGTCGGAGCTGGAAAACTTCAAATTCTTTCAGGTGCCAACTTTGAACTTTGAGTTGACAGCATCCTGGCCAGCGTTACATGCAAAAAAAGATCAGCCGGATATGGAAATATTCTCCAGCTGTAATTGTATCCACAAAAAAAATGTTATAAATGGTTATAATACAGTAGAAACTTCAAGCCATAAAAAATCCAACCATGCGCCACACTCAGCCCTTCAACGGGCCACCTTTCCAGAAGCATAATGCGAATAGACCACATCTCCAGGCCTTGGCGCAGTCTCCATTTGTTTGGGAGTTCATGGATGTTCATGGGGATTTTACATGGTGATAACTCCATCAAAAATTGTTGCATCATGGGGATATGAAAGGGGATTGATCTGGAAACTCAATCACGGGAAAATCGTAAACTCAATGGAGCGTCATCGACCTGCAGGTGGTTTTCCAGCTAGCCATGTTGGAGTACCAGAGGCTACACTTGGAGTGGTTCTGGAAATGGTGTATAACCCCCTAAATTCCAAGGGTTTCAAGGAATTCAAGGTTTGGAACATCATTCTTCTTAAGCAAATTACTCCTCGGGATGCAAGTATTCCCTATTTTCAGACACACTAAATCCTAGGATTTGGGCTGTTTTTCAAACCGAACCCCATCCAAACTATATCAAATTCATCCAAAAAATAATCCTCAATATCACTAACTTGCATGAATAGTCATGATATGTGTTGCTAATAAAGAGATTTCAAAAACTCTTAGACCTGACATTTCTCAAATATCTCATTAAAATCCCATTAAAATTGATGAACATCGACTTTTTCACCCAGGCACGCCAGGTCCAGCTCCCAGGCTCCGAGGCGTTCCACGACCCAGGTCTGGCCGGCCGTAAAAAACCGTGGATATCCAGATCTGGATGAGTTTCCCATGGGAAAACCTCAGGAAAATATGGGAAAAGATGGGAAGATCCATGAAAATCATGTATAAAATTCGATAACTTTATGGGAAAATATGGAAAAATATGTGAAAGTCATCTATGAATGAAATTGAAGGTTTATTTTCTGGTTTATTGCTTCGGGGAACTCATTGAACTAAATGGAGGTGTCTACCTGATTCGGATACCATAGAAATGATGGGATTTTCCTATGGGATTTTCGAGCAAGACACGTTTGATTCCTGGAGGCTATGATACTTTCGGGTACCGGCTAGGTCCAATGGATTCCATAGCTCGGTTGGGATGGTGGATATGGTGATGGGCTGACGGTTTGTTTACGGCCATCCCATTAGCAACGCCCCCACCCTCGCCCCTTTCCTTCGAGATGAATTGGGTGGCACCATCATCGAATTGAACCTGTTGCATTCTGCTGGAACAAATCCTATCGGAGGTGTGTCTGTGTGCATGAGTCTTGACAGAGTACCCGAAAGTTCACCTCCGCAAAAAGAAGAAAGTCGATCTTGGGAAATGTGACAAGTAAGTGCCTACTTTGGGAGTTGACAACTGGTCTTGTTTTAGCCGTTTCCTGACGATTCGTTTTAACCAGTTGGGATCAAATTGCCATTTGTAGGATGCAAAATTAGACATGTCCAAACCATCAACCAGATCCAAACGATCCCAGGAATCCGGGACCTGATCTGTGGCTTTGATTTCCAGTTATCACCAGCTTTGTTCGTTGAATCCCATTCTATCCCCAGTGTGTCGCCAAAAAGCGAAAATCCATGGAGTCAGCATTTTTGATGCTTATATATATATGCTTATAAGCATCCCCAAACAAAAGATAGAAAAGTAAATCCATTTCGATCACCTCGCCTCAGCCTCCGAAGTGGTGAACTGCAGCAGGGTGCCCACGTCGGTGGCTGAAGCAGAAGCTGGAGGGCCCCAGGGGCCGCAAAATGTAGGGGATACCAAGGGATTAATACGTGTATATATTATTATTATACTATTATTATATTATATTATATTATATTATATTATATTATATGAGTATATATATATATATACATACACATTGTGGGAATATTTTTTTTTTTTCGGAACATGTTGGGAATATCTTTTGGAAATATGTTTGGGACATATGTTTTGGGAATATGTTGGGATTGTCTTGGGGATATGATTGATATTGGCAATACCTTATCAATTGGGAATATGAATGCTGAATACTGGGGGATGCCAACATAGATTCGAATCAATTGGGATACCAAAATGTTGGGAATATAAGTACTGTCTTGTGGGAATGTTATCAATTGGGGATTCAACATGATTCAACAAAAAGGGATGATATGGAGGGGAGATATATGGAGATATCCCCTTGAAATTTGGAACTCTTCAACGATTTGGATAGACCCAAGAAACCAACTTGGCACCTTGGCTCTTGGCTCCATGGCTGTTCTGGAAATGTGCACCTCAGTTGGGAAACCAACTAAATCAGTGTCCGTTTTAACCCAAGGTTTTCCAACCGCCAAAAATCCATCCTATCCAACCATAAGGGAGTGGCTGGAACCTGGAGTCCGAGAAGGGCTATTAACGCTGGATTTAAGCTGGCCAAATACAAAGAAAAAGTCTCAAAACCATCAAAGAAAACATGGTAACCGACCGCCAATGTATCTATATGTGATGTATATATATATACGTATTATTATATATTACTCTATTTATTTACATATATATATATATATACATATGTTATATATATATGTTATATATATATGTGTTATAATATATATATATATGTTGTAATATTGTGAAGTGCTATCCAGGGAACCGTTGGAAGTGGTCAAAACAATTATTTAGTAAAAAAACTGTAAAAAAAAATTGTACCAGAACCTGTGCCCAAACAAAATCTGTAAAAAACAATTGTACCAGAACCTGTGCCCAAACAAAAACTGTAAAAACAAAATGTGCCAGAACCTGTGCCCAAACCTACCGCAAAAGGTTGCCAACTCAGGAAGCCTAAGACTCTGGCAGATACGTCGTGCATCCTTCATCCATGCTGAAAGCCGTTCTCTGTTTTGCAGTTTTTAAGTCTGAGTTGTTTAAGTTTGTTTTTAAGTTGCTTACGTGTAGGTAGGCATACGTATTAGCGACGAAGGAGTGGGTATGTATGTTACGCGTAATGTAGCACGAGGAGTTCAAGGTTGTCTAATAATTTGACGATCTGGTCAGGTACCCGCATGTTGTCAATTTTTTTGATCACGTTTTTCTCACATACACTCTTTTCATTTGTGTCTTCCTTATTTTTCCAGGTACACTTTTTTCACTAGTTGTTTCACTATTCTTTTTCCAGGTACACTTTTTTCACTATTTATTTTCACTCCTCTTTTCCCAGGTACACTTTTTTCACACATTTTTTCACTATGTTTTTCACTATGTTTTTCCGGGTACACTTTTTTCACACTGTTTTTTCACTATTTTTTTCCAGGTACACTTTTTTCACACTTTTTTTTCACACTGTTTTTCACTATTTTTTTTCCGGGTACACCTTTTTCACACTGTTTTTTCACTCTTTTTTTCCAGATACACTTTTTTTTCCGATTTCAAAAGAGTAAAAAAAGTGTACCCTTACGAGGAAAACAATCAAAATTAGAAAAAAAAAAAGTGCATTTTCCTCGTAAGGGTACACTTTTTTTACACTTTTGAAATTTGAAAAATAGTAAAAAAGAGTAAAAAAAGTGTAAAGAAAGTGTACCCTTACGAGGAAAACAGTCAAAATTAGTAAAAAAAAGTGCATTTTCCTCAAATGCACTTTTTTTACACTTTTGAAATCTGAAAAATACTATAAAAGAGTAAAAAAAGTGTAAAAAAAGTGTACCCCTACGAGGAAAACAGTCAAAATTAGTAAAAAAAATGCATTTTCCTCGTAAGGGTACACTTTTTTTACCACTTTTGAAATCTGAAAAATAGTAAAAAAGAGTAAAAAAAGTGTACCCTTACGAGGAAAACAGTCAAAATTAGTAAAAAAAGTGCATTTTCCTCGTAAGGGTACACTTTTTTTACACTTTTGAAATCTGAAAAATCGTAAAAAAGAGTAAACAAAGTGTAAAAAAAGTGTACCGTTACGAGGAAAACAGTCAAAATTAGTAAAAAAATGCATTTTCCTCGTAAGGGTACACTTTTTTTTACACTTTTGAAATCTGAAAAAAAGTAAAAAAGAGTTAGGGAAGTGTAAAGAAAGTGTACCCTTACGAGGAAAACAGTCAAAATTAGTAAAAAAAATGCATTTTCCTCGTAAGGGTACACTTTTTTTACACTTTTGAAATCTGAAAAATAGTAAAAAAGACTTAAAAAAGTGTAAAAAAAGTGTTATATATGTTATATATATAAATATGTTATATATACATATGTTATATATATATATATCTGTTATTTATATATATATGTTATATATATATGTTATATATATAACGAGGCAGCACTTGGTGTCTTACCACCCGCCAGTCTGCTTTTGCATGCGGTGTGTAATATATGATATAAAATTTCTGAGATATTATATAGATGTAACCTGTACTGTATATAGATATATTATCCCCTCTCCTCCCATACTGCGGCTCCCCACAGACCCGGTCACCGGCGCGCAGGATTTCCTTCTGCCGGCCGAACATCCCCCGGTGCCGGTGCCATTGCCTGGCGGAGTTGAAGCAACAGGATGTCATGGATGGAATACATATAACTACATATAATGTATACATATAAGTATATTTATTGTAATATGTCTGGTATGTACTATAACCTGAGAAGGGGGGAACGAAAGCCAGCATCCCATCTACCCCTATTTTCCACCATACTTTTCACCCAGAGACTCTTCAATACATTTCACCCATATACTTTTCACCCAGAAACTCTCCTTGCACAGACTTTTCACCCATATACTTTTCACAAAGAGACCCTTCACCCAATTTTTTTTTCTTGCACATACTTTTCGCCCATATACTTTTCACCCAGAGACTCTTCACCCAGAAACTCTTCTTGCACAGACTTTTCACCCAGAGACTCTTCACCCAGAAACTCTTCTTGCACATACGTTTCACCCATATATACTTTTTACCCAGAGACTTCACCCAGAAACTCTTCTTGCACATACTTTTCACCCAGATACTTTTCACCCAGAGACTCTTCACCCAGAAACTCTTCTTGCACATACATTTCACCCATATACTTTTCACCCAGAGATTCTTCACCCAGAAATTCTTCTTGCACAGACTTTTCACCCAGAGACTCTTCACCCAGAAACTCTTCGTGCACATACTTTTCACCCATATACTTTTTACCCATATACTTTTCACCCAGAGACTCTTCACCTAGAAACTCTTCTTGCACATACTTTTCACCCATATACTTTTCACCCAGAGACTCTTCTTGCACATACTTTTCACCCATATACTTTTCACCCAGAGACTCTTCACCCAGAAACTCTTCTTGCACATACTTTTCACCAATATACTTTTCACCCAGAGACTCTTCACCTAGAAACTTTTCTTGCACATATTTTTCACCCATATACTTTCACCCAGAAACTTTTCTTGCACATACTTTTCACCCATATACTTTTCACCCAGAGACTCTTCACCCAGAAACTCTTTTTGCACATACATTTCACCCATATACTTTTCACCCAGAGATTCTTCACCCAGAAACTCTTCTTGCACAGACTTTTCACCCAGAGACTCTTCACCCAGAAACTCTTCGTGCACATACTTTTCACCCATATACTTTTTACCCATATACTTTTCACCCAGAGACTCTTCACCTAGAAACTCTTCTTGCACATACTTTTCACCCATATACTTTTCACCCAGAGACTCTTCACCCAGAAACTCTTCTTGCACATACTTTTCACCCATATACTTTTCACCCAGAGACTCTGCACCCAGAAACCCTTCTTGCACATACTTTTCACCCATATACTTTTCACCCAGAGACTCTTCACCTAGAAACTTTTCTTGCACATATTTTTCACCCATATACTTTCACCCAGAAACTCTTCTTGCACATACTTTTCACCCATATACTTTTCACATCCCCTACTAGATTAAGTGGGGGGGTTGGGTGCCCCCATTTTATAGTACTAAAACGGGGGCACCCCTCCCCCCCCGGAGTGGGACCTCTATAAAATGGAAACACCCAAGGTCACAAAACAGGTGCACCTCTATAAAATAAGAAATTTATTTGAAAAAGCAAATATTTACAGCTACAAATTTACTGCAAAACCCTCCATCACTATAAAATGGGAGGCCCCAACGTACCCTGGAGCCTAGCCTTAAAATGAAGGAACTAGCCAACTTTCTACTATAGAATAGGAACCCCCAACCGCCTGTATCTTACAACATCCAAAAATGAATGGTTTCTTGAGGGGTTGGGTGCTCTGATTTTATAGAGATTACATGCCCTTCCTGGTAGGATTTTCTGGGGGTTGGGGGTTTCCATTTTATAGTGCCGCAGCCTTCCCACATCCTCCCACCATCATCGCCCCAAAGACACCACATTTTTCTTTAGCCCGGGACGTCCCAAAGCCAGGGGATGCTGACACAAAGACCAAGACTTATTTTCTGGTAGTTTTCCATTGGTCCCATGCTGTCCCATGTCCCAAAAGCCAAGGGATGTCGACAAAAAGACTCCAAGCTGGGTATTTTGTTGTGTCGACGGAGCTGGGTATTTTTGGGGCAGCTGGGTATTTTAGGGTAGGATGGAGAAAAATAATTTTATAGTGGTCCCATGTTGTCATGTCCCGAAGCCAAGGGATGTCGACAAAAAGACTCCAAACTGGGTGTTTTGTGGTATCGACAGAGCTAGGTATTCTGGGGCAACTGGGTGCTTTCGGGCAGGATAGGATGGAGAAAGTTGTCTATTTTATAGTGGTCCCATGCTATCATGTCCCGAAGCCAAGGGATGTCGACAAAAAGACTCCAAACTGGGTGTTTTGTGGTATCACTGGGTATTTTGGGGTAGGATGGAGAAAGTTTTCCATTTTATAGTGGTCCCATGTTGTCAGGGATGTCAAATTTGAAAACTCCAAGCTGTGTATTTTGGGGTGTCGACAGAGCTGGGTATTTTGGGGCCGCTGGGTTTTTTGGGGTAGGATGGAGAAAGTTTTCTATTTTATAGCGGTCTCATGTCCAAAAGCCAAGGCCTGTCGACAAAAGACTCCAAGCTGGGTATTTTGTTGTATCGACAGAGCTAGGTATTTTTGGGGCAGCTGGGTATTTTTTGGGTGGTTTTCCATTTTATAGTGGTCCCATGCTGTCCCATGTCCCAAAAGCCAAAAGATTTCTCCAAGCTGGGCATTTAGGGGTATCGACAAAGCTGGGTATTTTGGGCCAGCTGGGTATTTTGGGGTTGGATGGAGAAAGCTGGCTTTGTTTGTCCACTCTATTCCATTCTCTTCCATTCTTACGTTTCTCCATCATTACCCTTCTATTATCTCAGTGTGTCTAACGCTTACCCAAATGCACCTTCCACAATCCCTACAGTTGCACCGTATAAACGGTTTTGCTCGTTTCTTCCATGGTTTTTTTTCTGTGCTTCTACTCCATAGTGGTCACACATCGAAACTGCAATTTTTCCATTGCTTTTCCATTGTTTCACGCGTGCTTTACGCGACAATGGTCCCACATCGGAGCCTCAATTTTACTTGGCATCATTTTACCCTCTCCCTATTCTTTCCACCGTTTCGCCTCGCGTTTTAATCAATCTTCCAAGCGTTCTACTCAAATTTTCCATTGCTTTCCCATTTTTTTTCCATTGTTTTATGTCAAAGTCCCTTCTTTTTTCCATTGTTGTTCTCATCATGTTCCCCTCCTTTCCCATTTTTTTCCCATTGTTTTATGTCATATTCCCTCATTTTTTCTATTGTTTTTCTCATCATTTTCCCCTCCATTGCAATCTGCCCAGATCCACCTCGGAGGGTGGACCAGGGGGGAATCGATACCCCAACGTCGCCCAATTGCCACCTGGTACATAACCCTAAAAAAGTTTACCTGTGGCCACCTTTTTTACCACCTAATTTCCTCATTTTTGTCCCTCTCGGGGCGCTCTGCCCCCAGACCCCCTTAACTCACTTTGTTCGCAAGAATAACTTCGTCTAGCCTAGCGGCTGGCTTTCGTGATAAATTGTAACATGTCTACTTTGTACTATAGTATTTAAATATATATATATATAGAGAGAGAGAGAGAATAATATTATGTATATATATATATATATATGAGGCTCCAGTTTTTTCCTCCATGGCCACTGTCAACCTCAGCAAGCAGGGTGAATGTATATATAAGTATATCTATTGTAACATGTCTAATATGTACGATAGTAATTTGTAAGATTTCCCATTTGTACTATAGTATTCATAATAGAGATATAATATATATATACTGTAATATGAAAGCAACGAAATTGGAGGGTTAAGCATGTTTCACCTGCAGAACAAGGTACCACTTTCTAGCCCCCTTTTGTGGGAAACCCCTGGTGTATCCTGCCATTTGGTCAACCACCAGGTCGTGCACCTCCAACTGGGGGATTGGGCTCAAAATCTGGCTCGCCAAAACCCAAACGATATGGACTGCAAGGTATACCTTGTTTCAGATTGCAACTCAGTGGCGCTAGACGAAGATGGATCCACACAGCTTTTAACCTCCCAGTTTCTTACAGTTTTCTTTTGGGACTGAATGGAAACCTCTATGTTTGTAGGTGAAGCTATGGCAGCTATGGCTGTCTCATTTGCCAATCCAATGTCTGCGGAGGCCAGGCTCTGAACTTTTTTTTCGGCAACAAGCAGAAGCCCCAAACCGATCTAAGTTGGTTTCTAAGCCCATCAACGTCATCAACTATAGTTATATAATGTTATATATATATATATATTAAAATCATGTCGTATAACCACTATTGTAGTTATATCACCACTATAGCTATATATCCATATATATCCTATAGTTATTTCATTTATGACCTTAATCAACCCAAATTCGTGAAGTGCAACGTAGTCGACTTCGAGTTCGGCATTTCGGCCTCACCTTAAAGGCCAAATGTTGGCTTCAACGATGGTTTATGATGAGTCGGTCCTGTTAAAATTTAAAAAAAAAACGCAAAAAACGAGTTCTATCCTTTTTTCAGACATGCTCCAAAATTGGGAATTTCAGACATACAACAAATATCAACAAATCGTTTTACCCAGACACATTTAAGAATCCATGAATCCCCCATCTGGTGCTGCAGATTTCTGTCCCATCTCGGAGGCCAACTTCGGCTGGCGAGAGCTCCTGCAGCTCGAAACACTCCAAGCGACCTGAGAAACTGCTTCGGAATTCCGCAGATTGGGTGCCAGTAATTATAACTTGAAGACTTCAGCAGATTGATGCAAAAAAAACAAAACTTTGCTGCAGTGAAACATCCGATCATGTTTTTTTGAACATGTTAAGATATGTTAAGTAACAAAAGGTGGAGGGCAACATTTTGGGATCATCCCACCGTGTCAATGGGTCCCCTCGGGTCGAGTCGTTGACCAAAAACTCGGTCAAAGAATGACTGGTTGGTGGTGCAATAATCAATGGGAAATCCAGGATCCTAAAATGGAGGTACTGTACCATATAGGGCATATTTAGGTTCCTGAAATGGCCATTGAAATAACCATCTTGAAAAATGATGGAGTTCGTCAATGGGTTTCGGATGACATCCCATATGAAATGGAAAATAAATTTCATGTTCCAAGTACCAACTAGATGACAAAATATCTTTGAGCAGTGGCTGTTCAAGTGATGAAAAACGTGGCTCGCTGATTCTCGATGGTTTAGACCCACTATCATCCAGAGCTCACCTTCCCAACCATAATAGGGGCCCATGCCGCATTTTCAGCCCTATATAGTTGCTTATATGTCCGATTAAATGCACATGATATCCCCGTTATATCCCATATAACGCTTTCATATATCCTTTTTTGAACACGCACATCTATCTCCATTCATCACCCATGTATCACCATTTTTCTTGGTCTTATCCCCATGATTCATGGTCAAAATCTGTTCTTGATTGTCAACGTTCGTAGCAACATCCTTATTCATTCTCTGGTTGGTGGTTTCAATCACTCTGAAAAATGATGGAGTTCGTCAGTTGGGATTATGACATTCCCAATATGATGGGAAAGTCATAAAGGCCATGTTCCAAACCACCAAGCAGTTCTTCATGTTTCATGGCCATCCCAATCATCCCAACTCAGCTCCCCCGGGCCGTAGAAGCCGTCTTTGAGCCGCCGCCGCTGGTCGCGGCGCACGGCCGCCACTTCTCCCGGTACCAGTGGCCTTGGGGCTTGGCTTTATCGGTATTGGTGTTTATATCGGTGTTTGTATTGGTGTTTATATTGGTGTTTATTGATGTCTATTGGTTTTCAAATATGTTTGAGACCCCGACTTGTTTCTGTAGATATAGTAATAATGTTCCCCTTCAACTGCCTCTAGCAGTAGCATAACAGAATCACTCGAAAACCAAGTCGCGCAAGGGAACCCTTGGAGGTTTCCTTCGATTCAGCGCCAGGCGCGAGCCTTGGCAGGTCTTAGCAACGGAACGGATCAACGAAACCAAGGACCTTGGATGGCCTTCAATGGGCCCTGCTTGAAGTTGACCCATGGCCAATCTGCATGGAACATCGTTTATAAGCCACATATCATATCTCAATGGATTGGTTTAAGGGAAAATCTAGAAGAAACCAGTTTGAGTTTTTCCGATGAAGTATATGGGTTTCCTGCAAATGTTCCCTTAAACCAATCCATATACTTTCTTTCCAATCCTAAGATTATGGATTTCCCACTGCCACAATCTCAGAATACCAGAGGGTACCCACAGTCCAGGCAATAGGAAATCCACTTCTTCGCAGGAATGTCATCACTAGGATTACAAGAGACAAGTATTACGAGGGGGTATATATAATCGAGGTATAAATATCAATTATTAAATACTATTGATACTATAATAGTCTATAATCCTCATTAGTATGATATACATTGATATATTATATTGTATATTATATATATATGTAATATATCAGGATATTTGACTTCCTCCCTTCCTCTACTGGCCCAACCATCCCGCCCTTCTGTCTAGCGGTCGGGCAAACTGTCAGGCACCACATTCTCTGACGCGTCATTGACCTCAGAAAAACTCGCAAGGGCGTCCTTTTTCGCTGGTTGGTTACGAAGATTTCCCTGTTCATGGATTGTGATTTAATGTTGTTAGTGGATATAGATTCAATGGGATATACAGTATTATATAATGGATTCTGATGGTCATGATTAGGGATTTAATGAGATTTAATGGTGATTAATAATTAGGGATTTAATGGGATATATTTATAATCCCTTCCCCCTAGGCCCTAATATTAAACACCCCAGTCAGGATCAAAACACGTATTCGGACTCAGAAAAAGCTTGTGTTTAATATCAGGTGGATGGGATGATATTGGATAGCATGACCCCCGAACAAATGAACAAATCCTCAACAGGGGTAGATCGCCATCACTGCGTCCGTCCTTAGGGTCACCACCATGATCCACAACTCTGGTTCCTCCTGAAGGTGGGAAAGCTGGTGCCAACCGAAGATGTTCATGATGGTATTCTGGTTGGTGGTTGACCTACCCCTCTGAAAAATATGAAAGTCAGTTGGGATGATTATTCCCAATACATGGAAAAATAAAAAAATGTTCCAAACCACCAACCAGTATTTGATTGTAGAGGGGACATCTGATGGCTAATTGATAGTGCTACTTTGGATGAATTTGGTTCCTGTCCACATCTGCCAAACAATATTGGTTATGCTACACCTCAAAAAATTAATGCACACCCGTCCATGAGCGGTGATTTTGCTTACGCCCAGCATAGGTACTGAAGGTGCCATGGTCGTGAGAATCTGTAACCAGGGCCCGTCAAACATCGGTTTGTCTGAAATTGGGTTACCCCCCAATTCCAATGGAGTATAATTTTCTCTGTCAAATGCTGTAACTGTGGGGTGTACCCACCAGTTTCAGATGAAAAAAACAAAGATCATATTTTGGCTGTAGTTATATCTCATCATCCCTATTATTTCACCATATCCACTTTATACCCACTCTATATCGCAGTTAACCCATGTTATAACCCCAGTATATCTCCCCTCTATCCCCAAATATCTCGAAAATATCCCCATATACTCCCCATTAGAACGTATCCCGTTAAATATGGCAGTTTTCCACCTTCCCCAAGAAATGCCCAAAACGCACAAAGCTTCGCTCCTCCAAAACAGCTGCTGTGGCAGCCGCGGCAGCAGCGGCGGCAGGTTCACAGTCGTCTGGGCCGAAAATCATGGATATCATCGGGATACAAGGGGGACAACATGAGGACATCATGGAGGCATACGATGTAACCTACCATTTTATTGGTATATAGATGTACAGTATATAGTATATAGTGGGGATATCAGGATATCCAACTGATCAACTGGATATGAACTTTGAGTGTGTCTGAAATTGTGCAAAAAAAAAACAGTTCCAGCCATTGCGGGTCAAAGGATGATCAAGCATCAAATCGGGATGCAGATCTCAAATGGTTGAGTGTCAACTGCTCTTCCAGTGGGACCAGTTGAAGCAGGCCTACCCGCTACCCTTTGACGTCCAAATCTCACCAGAAAACCAGTTGAAATCACCCAGTTGAACCCCTGAGCCACTCCTTCAAGGAAAATCCGACCAGATTTGGCGACGTCCCTTGGAACCTTCGGCATCGAAAGAATCTAAAGGATGGTTGACATTGGAAGCCTATTTCCAAAAATTGGCTTTCTTGGATGTTTGTACATCTTTGAGTGCCTTCCTCTTACTTCAGTTTGCAGACAGAAATGGTATTCTTTCCGCGACCCGACCCGAGGAAGTCTGATATCAAAGTTATCATAACATCAAACACAGAAGATCATCACCCTGAATATGTTTGTCAAAGATTGTTAAACGGAGACTTTTGAACTGCAAACAGCCACCCAAAAGTGAGGTGTGTAGAGGCTGTTTGGCATGGTCATGACATGTCATGCCTTTCAGGCTCTTGAAACCCTCATCATATATGTGCACTGTAACATAATCATATGCAATATTCATATATCTATATCGGTACATCATATACCATCATGGCATGAATTCCTTATGCATATGCATATGTTATCAATATGATTGTTCATCCTCATCCAATCTAGTCCCCAATCGAATCGGGCCAACTCTATGCTCGCTGGTGCATCAACCTGGCAGCTGGTGCATCAGAGCAGCTTTCTTTCAAAGGAAGGAATGGCTTCTTCGTCGCAAATCGTGGTAGATACAGGGCCAGCTATCTATCTACATATATATATATATGCATGTGTATAATTTTATTTTTATATATATATTATATAATGATCCCCTTGAAGGAGAACATGCCTGAGCTGTTGGCAAATACACTGCGTAGGCAAGCCTCCTGATTTTTCTGCTTGTCAACGTTTGAGGTATAGCCATCTAGCCGCGAGCGGCACAGTGCAGGCTCTGGACCAGATGTTTCCAGGATCAGTGACCAGCACGAACTCGGCTCAAGGAGCTCTTAATGGCTCGTGTTATGATAATAAATTCAAAGTCACTCAGCATTCAATTTTCCAGGCAACGACGTGAAACCTGAGCAGAGCTGAGTGGCTGAGTAGGAAAAAATCATGCACGGGCTATCACAGGCTGCAAGTTCTATGCTGAACTTGGGGCCACGTCTACGGCACCTTCCGCACAAGATCCGCAACATTCTTCACCATGTCTGCAACCTGCTTGGTTCTCTTTGCTGCACTGGCTGCCTTGACGAGCTGTGCACCTTGCTGCCCAGCCTGCACAGCCTTTGCAGCTGCTGTAGCTCCGTTGGCTGCGCTGGTGGCAACTGCTGAGGTCCCTAAGCTGGCGATGTCGGCGGCCAAGCCTACTACACCCTTAGCAACCAACCATGGGTTGCCAGTTGCAACGCCAACTCCCAGTTCTACAGCAGGACCAACCACGGGCACGAAGCCGGTGACAAATCTTACAGCAGCAGAAGCCATGGCTCCTCGCAAAAAAATCACAAGGTGGTCTTCTCTCAACTGCAGTTCCGTAGGTGATGCTTGCTGGTAGCCAATCTGCGAGAACGTGTCAAAATGGTCACAGCTGTGCAAACCGAATGAACTCCAAGCGCCTTTCTGCACAAGTGTAGCACATTCTCTGACAGTGCCAAAAGAGGTTCTGTTCCAAAAGACAACGTTGCTATGAACGATCAATGATTTCAACGGGAAAATTAGCTATGGCAATGGTGATCTGGTTGCTTTGCTTGGCAAGTTCACTCTCTCCCGACTCTGAAACAAGCCAGCTGGACCGTTTGTTGATGTTCGTCATCACCGGGATGTTTGAAATGGGTTCTTTGTTGGGTTGCTGTGCTTGGCTGTTTGCTGGAAGTGCTGATCCTGGATGTGTTTTACAGTAATGCTAGTATGCTGTTCTGGACTTTCTATTGATGATTTCTTGCCGGGCTCTTGTTGAGTTTGAGTGTGTGTTGGGGTTGTCTGTCGTGTTTTTCCTTGTTTGTTGATAGCTTTGCTGTTCCTGTTATGCTGTGGCCTGGGCGCTGTGGCCTGGGTGCTGGTGTTGCCTAAGCCATCCTAAACCTAGCATTAGCTCACTGCAGCCGCCGGACACTCGCTGTGTTTTCTGCTGGAATGTCCACCAACAATGCCGAGGTGAGAAAGAAACCCCATTAGGAATGACTAGTCAAAAAAAAGTTACGGATTGTTCGGTTGACACATTTGCAGTACCTTGGGGATTCACTGTCAGGAATGCAAACATCTCCAAGAAATGACCACAACGGAGCCGTAAACAAGGTCCGAGCTTCCTCTTCATCCCGGCAGGCGTAAACTGGATCTGTTCTAAAACCATTGCGCCTAAGTTCCTACCATTTCGTGAAACGAAGCGATGCAGCCGCGGCAGCTACTAGGCCCAAAAAGTCAGAGATGACGACCACTGAGCTTGTCAGGGAGATGGGAAAAGCTGGGCTGAAACACAACACTTACTGTAAATCTATGGCTCGCAAACTTTTACCTTGGCAAATCTCTGACTCTCTGGTGCATCAGAGGTGAGGCAGACAAGAGACAACCAGAGATCTTTAGCTACCGTTTGATTGGTGGACTAGGCCCAAGCCAAGAGATCTACATCCTGCGGGGATCGTTTCTTTCGTGCGCAGATCCATGGTTAGCAACTGGTACATCATATGGTCTGTAAGTGAAGTACATCTCCCGTATTCAAAAGTACCAATTGATGTGGTAAGCCCGTTGGTAATTAATGTCGACCTCGGATTCATAAACCCTGGAAGAATCCAGAACAGTGTTCCCCCCGGACTCCCAAACAAGAGCCAATTACTCTGCTGCCAGCCCTAAAACAAAGATGGTAGCCCCCGTCTTAAAACGAGTTTAGATTGTTCCGGAGTTGCCTTGCTTTACCCTCTGGTAATTTGTTACATAGCTATTGAAAATGGTCCAGTCGAAATAGTGGATTTTCCCATGAAAAATGGTGGTTTTCCATATAGTTATGCCATTTATAGTGGATTTACCCATGAAAAATGGTGGATCTTTCCATAGTTTTTTGTATGTTTACCAGGCCGGGTATATCTTTATTGGGTTTGACAAATTACAACCACTCAGCCGGATCTCTGAGTATCCCCCAAAGGGCAGGCCGGGCCCTCAGCCACTGGAACGAGCCCTCGGTGTCCCAAAGGGTGCCCTCCCGGGTGACCCGTGGTGCCGGTTGGAAAATGGACAGAACATGACAGAACCCTCCAAAAAAAAAAACAGAAGACAGCCATTTTGGTATGGATCAATACCTATGAAAATACCATTTTTAGGGGGTTATTCACATCCATTTTAACCCAGCTATTTTGATGTGAACAAAAAAGGGGATTCCATGGGTTTGACACACTGCCATTTTGGTACCATCCCAATGGCACCCCGGTGCCAGGTATAGCCAGGTGTAGCCAGGTTGCTGGTACACCAGTTGGTCCAAGTCAAAACAATGCTGCCTTCAGCTGATGAGCAGACGCACATCATACGCACATGGATCACAGGTATCCACATTGTATCCACATTGTATCCACATGCACAGAAGGGGCAAGACTGAGAGAGGTGGAATTTGTCATAAATGCTGCGAAAGATCTATCCCCATTTCTGAAAACCACCATTTCAACAAAGCATTTCTGCAAAATCACCATCAAGAAACCACTGACGTCAGAGATTCACGACCAAGCTCCAGACTTATAGACTTGGCGACCCACCAGCGCTTCCAAGTCGCGCTTCACAGTGCCTAAGCACAGCAGGATCTCATCAAATCCCATTACCCCTGCACTTTGCTAAATCCAATTGTTGGTGAAATCCCATGGTTGGCTTCAAATCAGATTTTTGGGTGGTTTTGGATTGGTTAGATTATTTTTTTGGCTTCAAATCACATCTCGGAGCCCAGCTCTCCGCGACAGATCTCAGTCGCGCGTCCAGCAGGAAGTTGAAGGCCTGGAGAAAAAAAAAACATGGTGGATTTCTGTGTCTTTTTCAGAACATGATCTCTAATGGTTTAAACAATGGCGACTGTAATGTTTGTGAAAAAAAAAATCTGGATTACTAATGAAATCGAAAATGGATACTGATGGCTACTGTACTGGTGATTGTTTAAACATCTTTAAACCATGGCTGCTGATGGCTACTGTAATGGTTTTCAAAAATCTGGGTTTCTAATGACATTTAAAAATCTGAAAGTAGTGACATGTCTAATCAATGGGAATTTCAGGATCCTAAAGTGGAGGTACTGTACCATATAAGGCCATATGTTGTGGGGATATTCCCTTACATAGGCCTTATATAGGCCTTATATATGGTAGGTACCTCCAATTTAGGTTCCTGAAATGGCCATTGATCTAATGGATTTTGCTTCAACCACAGAAGGGATGTTGATCTACCAATGATACTGCTCCACCCTCGATGGAGCTACCATGGTGGATCTTGACCCGTGACAGACGTGTGACTGGTTGGTGGTTGAGCCACCCCTCTGAAAAATATGAGTTCGTCAGCTGGGACTATGAAATTCCCATAATATATGGAAAAATAAACAATGTTCCAAACATTTCCAAACCACCAACCAGGTGATGTAAAGCTATTAGACCTTTTGATGTTCACTATCAACCAATCAGAAACGGATGCAAATTTCAGCAACGAAAATGGGGAGTGACTGAGGGTCGCTGCTGACGTGACCAATCAACTGCTTGGAGAATTTCTCGCCGCCAATCGACTCGGGGTGGATACTAAATTTGCTAAACTAATTTGTTTTCCCCCTGTTTGGAATCTTTATGTAACATGAAGAAGAATCGCAATCCAAAAAAAAGACGAACTGTGATTTCTATCAACCAGTACTGAATCGTACTGAAAAGAATCTACACAGTAATGCTAAGTTCTATCAACTACCATCCAAGATCAGAACCAACTGCAGGGCATGGCTTCGGGGCCTTCTCGAAGGGCTCTTCACCCATCTTTCGGATCAACCTGCCAGTTGTGCGTGGTAAACCGCGGCTCGCCGCTGATCCCGCTGCTGGTTTTTCCAGTTTCCTACTGGGGATCCCTGACTCCTCCTTCATGCGGGAACCTGGAGAGTGCGAGAAGGGGAACGAGGTGAGCTCACTTGAAACCAACATGTACATAAATCAGATAAAAAAAGGGCCAACGCCATCAAGTCAAGTAATATGGGAAAGTGCTTGATAGTTGTTGCAATGGCTGGGATGCACTGGTAGATAAATATGTATATATATATAATACATATGTGGCAAATATATTTTACCTAAAATTGTTGGCTCAGTGCCTATTTGTTGCTGGTTAAAGCCCTTTTTCCAGGTGAATCTCCAATTTTTCGCAGGTGAACATTACAATATTGATATCATCCCATTTGACTACATCCACTTGCAGCTCAAAATCAACCCATCCACCCACCTTTGACCAGTCAATCTACCCATTCAGATTGTGGGAATCACGTGACAAACTTTTCCCCCGAAAATTCTAGGCCCATATGTCCGGGCAAAATTCCTGAGGTCACCTCAGAAATCTCATGCTTGGTGGTAAAACCTATGGCCCATATGGCAGCCCCCTTCATCGCCGCTCGGTTTCCGACGGAGCTCGGTGATGGGAATCGCCAGGGTGCCTCTGGAAGCCTGGAAAAATACATCGCACAGAAATACACATAGTTCATTTCATATTATGGTTGCATATGTGTATATAGTTGCAGATAACTTTACATTTATACATCTAACATGGTTACATATTCATACTATAATAATAATGATCATCATAATCATAATAATGATAATAAATATATATATATCAATATATATATATATAATTATATATATACACAATACATATATATATATATATTATACATATGATGCCCAGGATTCACTGATCAACATGGCCCTGAAAAAATTCTTCTGGCCTCCGGCGCAGACACGGGACTTCGATCCAGGCTTCCGGTGCGGCGCCTGGAAGCCGCGCTGTCAGGAGGATGGTGCTCCTCTCGAAATCCATGGTGATTCAATGGTGATTTAATGGGATTTAATGGGATATATGATGGTATACCCTCTGGCAATTTAACAAAAAGCTATGGAAAATGGCCATTTAAAAATGATTTTTCCCATGAAAAATGGTGATGTTCAATAGTTATGTTAGTTGATGTTCAATAGTTATGTTAGTTTACCAGAGGGTAAGAAGCGAAGAAGATGTGAATTCACGGATACTAAGCTGAAAATTCTGAAAATATATCCATGAGGCAACAAAAATAAGACGAGTGATGATTTACCCCACAAAAATGATGAGTGAACCCCATTTGATCAAGCAAAAATTGTTGTCACTAGATTCACTAAAACGCTGACGAAAGGAATCCTGTAATTGCTTGCTGAATCCCATCTGGAGATGTTCATTTCTGAATCCCATCTGGAGATGTTCATTTGGTCCAGTGATGTCTAGCAAAGCCAATGGCAAACCCCTGATGTCTTTAAGGTTTATCAAATCCCAAAATGGATCCAAAATGGTGGGCAACCACTGAGCATCCCCGGCGGCTGCATGGTGGGCGACGGCGCCGGCGACGCCGCCGCGCTGCGCGCGGCCTCGCTTTGCGCCGCACGCTCCGCCGCACCCGCCGCACGGTCGGCCAGCAGCTGACCGTAGTTGCTCATGACGCGCGACACGTCCTCCTCCTCCCGCACCATCGACAAGGCTCCTGGGACCAGACAACGGGCACCCGAAAGGGACTGGGCAGTTGCAGAAAGCATGATGATCTTGTCCAATATAAGGGAAGATGATGGTGGCTGAGATAATCTACCATTGCCAAGTTTGTCATTGTGAGATGAAGAGAAAGCTGCTTCTTGGCACCTGCTCCCGGCTTCATGTACACCTGGAGCGTTGGGAGAGAATGTGGGGATTGCCGAAAAATGAGGGGCTCCGACTCTGGGAATGTTTTTGTGGGGTTCAACAGCTTGGTTTTTTTGGGCGAGCTTCCTTTAAAATTGCCTCGCAGCACTGATAGGAATTGATGGTTTAGGAACGTCTAAAAATGACCAGTGGTCTATTGAAAATGGTGATTTATAGTGGATTTTCCCATTAAAAATGGTGATTTTCAATAGCAAAGATGACCTCAAAGTCTGTGGCTTTAAGCCCTATTCTTGTTGGTCAGAGAGGTCGGCTCCAGATCTTCCAGTCTCTATCAAAACGGGCCGCCTTCAAAATGGGATCCTCCAAGTAGCACGGATCAAGAAACACCTTTTTTCGTAGCCGATTAATCCAAGTAATATCAATAGCTGATTAATCCAATAAAAATAAATATCAATCATTTAAGTGTCACTATATGTGAAGGGTTG
This sequence comes from Cladocopium goreaui, assembly GCA_947184155.2. Lineage (NCBI taxonomy): Eukaryota > Dinophyceae > Suessiales > Symbiodiniaceae > Cladocopium > Cladocopium goreaui. The sequence goes on along the minus strand of CAMXCT020002223.1, from coordinate 2,321,718 downwards.
TTTCTTCCGATTGATTCACTGTCGCTTCATCCTCCGTCAATCACACATCGAAATTACCAACGAATTATCTATCAGTTCTCACTAACATACATTAATAATTATACATTAATGATGATATATGTTTGATTCTGGGCTTCCATACATATGCACAAAAATTGCATAAATTTACCCATTAATTACCCGTTGATATGTCCCTCCCGAAATCAAACAGGTCAACAGGTCACTGGAAAATCCACCATTTATATATATATATATTAGACATTTGTAAATGATATTTATATAGATGTTTGTCCAATCAAAACCTCCGTTTCCATCATTTCTGAGGGGTGAAACCATGTCGTCTGTCCCATGTTTTTGTTACGGCTACGACCAGGCGCCTCCTCAATGTCTGAGGTCACAGTCTCCTCGTCTTCCGTGTATTGATCAAAGTCGTCCTAACGACGCCCTTTTTTTCTGGGGGAAAGCCGCGGTGGATGGCTAGAACTGGCTGGAACCCTTGAGAAACCTTGAATTGAAAATGAGATGCTTGTGGTATGTTGTGGTTAACCAAACATGTTCAGATTGTTCAGTGATTGTGGCAATTCCCTCAGGTTGCTTGATTAAACCCACTTAAGTGATTGATAGCGATTTGTAGTGGTTAACCAAACCGAATTCAGTGGTTGAAACCCGCCATGGGTTAAGCCCGCACCGGCTTAATGGTGAAACTGCCACTTTGAGAAATCAATTAAAGGATTGGGACACAACACTTCCATGACTGGTCTTGGAGTCTCACTTCACCCAAACTTTAAAATAGCTAGGTCCTCCGTAAAACTCCAATTTTATGAGTGATTAAAAAGCCATCAAGAATTTCATTGGTGAATCCCCCAGAGCCAGAGCCACCAGGGTCACCTTTTGCCCACGAAAATCATGGTGAGTGAATTCTTACCGCACGAAATCATCGAATCTCCTCGTATTCTTCGGAGTCGCTCTCTTCAATCTCCTCCACTGGTGCATCGAAGTCCTGAATCGATAAAATCAACATGGCTGGGAGATCCCAAAATTAATCAATGGCCATGTCAGGAACCTAAATTGGAGGTACCTACCAGATATAAGGCCTATATAAGGCCTATGTAAGGGAACATCCCAGGAAAAGTATGGAGGTTTTGTTTGCAACATCATCGAACTGCTGGATTTTAACCACCTTCGACAAGCGGAGGTGCTTGGGAAAAAAAAAATCAGGATGTCCTCAAGTTGATATAATGGCCTTCAACCTGTCAATGGAATCAATCGTTGAAGCAATTTCCGCCTCATTGCTGCATGGATTGTCAGCATCAAACTCCGACCACAGGTGACCGCAGGTGACCACAGGGACTATACCTGAAAATATGCCGTGGCTTCCTCGCCAGATCAAATGAACCAAGGGTGTGTTTCTAAATGATCATAAATGTCAGGTGGTACTGTCACCATCTGTCACCTATGTCAAGGATCTTTTTTATGAATGTCAATTATATAAACGAGTTTGACCTTTATGGCTTGCAGCGAACCATCAAATCACAATCCCAACATCACATCCGCCGACCTCTAGGCGATCATCATCGTGTGACTGAGCGGTGGTTTTGATGTGGTAAACCCAATGGTAAACACACCATTTGTGTGTGTAAAAAACACCACCCATCTATGTAAATAGGAGGAAATATCTATTGTTGAGCTTACCACTTAAATAATCTTGAATATAGATTAATAAAATCTGTCGCACTCCATCCCTTTCGCAAGAATACCACACTGAAGCAAAGTGATTTCTCTTCTGCAGATCATGATTTAGGGATGATATAAGTGTGATATAATAAATTGAAGAAATGGGAATTAATGGATACAACCAACAATGTGATATGTATCTTCGATTTCATATAAGCTCTCTTAAAATGTTGGGACAGTCCAATGCCACCCCCTCCAGCTGAGGCTTCCCACAGGACTCGAAGCCATGTGAGAGCTAAATCCACCTGCGATGCCAAAGGGGAAAATCGCAGGGATGTAACCAAGGAGATAAAAACAATTTCGCTGGAACTAGCTAAAAAAGATTACAAACTTCATGGGATGTTTCTTAAGTCATGGGAGCATCCCCAAGACACCATGGTTGTTTCAATACTAATAGATGATCTAATGAATGGATGATTTGTGGGTAGCTGCATTTTAGGAAACCATCATACACGAGTTGCTCTAATTTGTCATTTCAGGGAGTGACTCCAAGATTGTCTATGTATGCCCTTTTGAGTCACAACCGCAAACGGACTATCAACATGGCTTCAAAACCCTGGGATGGAACTGCGGTATTCAAAATGACAATGACTTTAAACACCCCCTTTTCCCCACCCAAGTGGGGCTTCATATTGGAAGTAAATCCCTGAGTCACAAAGCCGCAGGGCGTTTGCCATTGGTGATTACCCATCCTATGCGTTCCTGTACTCAGTACATACCCGTTTCTACCCATGACATCCCCATGAAACTGTTTGTTGATAGTTGATACACTCGGATATATGGTGACACAGCTCATCCCCATCTCTATCCGCACGGCCAAAGCCTTGAGTGACCGATGGCAGATGGGTGGCCTCGGGTGAGACAGTCACTGGGATCCCCCGTTTGTATATCTCAATGTCTTCAAGAATTCCATTGAACATCAAAAGTCACCCACAACCTGGGCGCCCGTTTTTCACCATGGTTTTGAGTTTTGGGGCTAGATCCCAAGAGGCTCCCAGTTGGTAATCTATGGTAAAATATGGTGGCGAAATCTGGGACATCCCAAACCGGGCTGCCCAGCGGACGCAGGGCCCATGCGACCAGCCAGAGTTGTCCTGAATCTTCACCAGCAATGAACATATTTTGACCCGGACTTAAGGTATGACAGGTATGAGTTGTTAAGGCTGTTAAACCCTCGAAAACCATGGGAAAATCATAGGAAAACCATGGGAAAATGGTGATTTAATGGACTGTTAAGGTATTCTGAGTCGGAGTCAAGTTGCTTCCAGTCAGTTTGGGACTGCTCTGGGGGCCCGTCAGTTTCGCTTTTTTAATCCCCTTCAAGCTCAGTAGAACCACGGCCACACCCCCAAGGCTTTGGCTGGAATTCAGCTTCCCTCATCTGTCTGGCAACCTCGGCATCAGGAAGTCGGCTGATGACATCAGTGAAAAAAAAAATGGCTGGAAAGGTCGTGGCCCCGGGCCGTTTTGTTGTGCATGGATTCTTTGGCCGCTGCTTTGTGACGTTCTGCCTCCAGGTCTCAACATGCACTTCATCACCTTTGGATGATAACTTACATTGGTTTTCATACCAAACTATCATGAATTTTCAGATATGTAGACATTATATTATTACATATACTGTCATATACTGTGTATATATATATATATATATTAGGTATTTGATTTTGATGAGATATTCTATTTTTCTATTAGTACATAGATAATATATACACAGTATATGGAATATATACTTGAATATCTAGTAGTACCAGATATCTACATATTCTACAACTTCAGGACTCACCGGGCCTCGCGGTCCGCCGCCTCCCGCTTCCGCCGTGCCGCCGCCTCTTTGGGCGTCTCCACGGCGCGGCCTCGGTTTTCACCCCGCACGGAAGGCCTGGAAGGCCATCCACAAGGGAGGAATTAGATGTAACTAACGGGTTTCACCATGAAAAATGAACAAAAACGGAGGATTCAGCATGAAACATATGGAGGAAATTTAGATGTAAGAAAAGTGATAAGCGGAGGTTTATATAACCAACAATTCAATGGGCATTTCATGGGGATATCATTGCGATATGGAATTCAACTGGTCTAATTGGGGATCATCGTGTCAGTCGTGACTGAACAGCAAATATTAGGAACATTAATTGGGATGGATAAATAATGATAAATGTACAACCAACATCAAGCAACATCAACCAACAATATGGATCTTTTGGTTGTGTCCATGTTAATGGGAACAGGAATTCAACAGGAATTCTACTCCATGGGATTTCGTGGCGCCCTATTTTCAGACAAACCCATATCATTACAGTATATCATGATGATATCGTGGTGTTTACAGTATATCATGATGATATTGTGGTGTAGGCCATAGATATTGCATGATATTGCTAGTAGATGGCTCATCATGGCTCCAGTTGACGAACATGGTCATATATTATCATATATCATTAGATAAAATGAGAAATGATGGTGAGAAACCCATTTACTGACCATGGATTCTTCAACTTGCAGCATCATCAAATGTAAGCCCCACGCTGTGCCGCACGTGTTTGTGACCTGGCAGGCTGACAGTCAGCACAAGACCATCCACCACAACCATTAAAGGATCAGGCCTTGACTTGGTTGCTGGTATCCACTAGATAATATGATAAAATAGTAATATCAAACTGATTGTAGAATCCACCCAAAAATGTTGACCAACCATACCAAATCTGCAAAATCTACAACAAACCCATCTCAAGATCCAAGGCCCTTAACCCCAAGTCTCGCTTTCCCCGCCTGGCCGCACATGGTGCGTTTCCACCGGCAGTTGGTTCACCCAGGGCGTCCCATTCATCGACCCCCCGGTGCTGCGCGGCGGTCCAGGTGACACCGGGGACCCCGCGGGTGCCGGGGGCGGCCCTGGTGTGGACGCTGGGGAGCTGACCGCGGGCGGCGAAACCGGCGACCCGCTGGCGGGCGAGGGGCGCGAGCTGCGGGCCGCGCTTTGGCCTCGCGAAAAGTGCGGGATCATTCCAGTGGTTGGAGATCAGGGAGTTGGGATGCCCCGAGATTTTTGGGATCACCTAGATTCTGCCCAAAGTAGGTCGGAAATGTGCTTGGGGGAAAAATGATGGGATCTGAGGCCATGAAGCGAGTGAAAGTGGGCAAAATGCCACTTGAATGATGGTAAGATCAGCCACAATGTGTATATATATAATATTACTATAATATTATATAGCACTATAAATAATGTTATAAATAATGTTATAAATAATATTGTAATTGATATTATAAATAATATTACAAATAATGTTATAAATAATATTTAAAAAAAATGTATACAAACGTTATAAATAATAATTAATATAAATAATATTATAAATAATATTATAAATAATATTATAAATAATATTATAAATAATATTATAAATAATATTATAAATAATATTATAAATAATATTATAAATAATAATTAATATCAATAATATTTATTATAGATAATATTATAAATAATAATTAATATAAATAATATTATATAATATTATGTATTTATATATATATATTATATTATATATCATATATATTAAAATATTTACGATGCTGATCTTTAGGGTCATAGAATGCAGTGATTTGAAGAGTTTTGAAGTCCATTTGCTGAACAAGTTCCAACTGCATCATTACAGTGACTAAAAAACCCGCCAGCAGGACGACTCTGCAAGTACTCATCCAAGAAGGACTGCGGCGGCTCGGTTGATGCAATGCCATAGAATTCTGAAACAGCTGTCGAAATGAAAGACTGTTGAGCGCGAGTGGACCCTTGACCATATGGGGTATGGAATAAAGGTGCTATCCCACGTCAAAATGTTATTGGTTGTCTGCCGAGAATCACCATTCTTATAGATACTGACACTTAAACGCTTGACTCATAGCCATTGTCCGCCGGCCGACCTGCACATAAGGGTCATCAATCAGTTCTTTGACGCTCGGCCGCGGTTTGTCTTTCTTCTCCAGCATTCGCCTTAGTGGAAAAGACCCGGCTTAGTCCAGTCCTGTCCCATCCTGTCCCTCTGGAGGACTTATGGAAAAGCTTGCAAGGTGTTTGCTGCATCTTTGGTCGCACACTTGCACAATAGTATTTTGCTGGCTCATTAATGCTGAAAAAATGCGGAGCTTTCTTGGAGGATCTAGAAATTCGAGTTCGACGACCCAACAGTCCCCAGTGAAAAGTACTATATATCCTCCAGTTCAACATATTACTATTTAGATCATTTAGATCCATTTATATGTATATCCCCAAAAGTACTATGATCTAACATCTAACTAGTCATTTTGAATCCTTGAAGTGTCAACCGCCAACATCCGGATTTCATCCAAAGAAATGGAAGGTGGATGCAACTGATGAAAATGAGAATACCACATGATACAACATCATGCCACTGAAAGTGCGTACAACTCGGGGCTTAGCGGCTTACCTCCCAGCTGTTTAACGTGGCACTGGTCGCATGAATTTGTTTTCCAAGTCGCTGAATCAGGGTGTTTAACTGCGCGGTGTATTGCTCCGGAATTGGCCTCAAGGAATGCCAGTTGTGTAGAAAGTCTAGCAGGATTTGGGACCAAACAGCTTGGGTTTATGGATGTTCATCCCATTTAATACATGACTCTGCTTTGGTGGGATGAACATCCAAAAATCCCGGCTATTTTGGGTGACAGAAAGGTACCAACGGTACCAAGGTTTTTAACTTTCTTGGAAGAAGCACAGCATTTGGGGCACCGGCTCATACTTATCGCTGACGATCTTGTAGACGAGCCTGGCAACGCAACAGCTTGCGGTACCAACAGCGTCACCAAAAATGTCAATAATCATAATTGATCATAGCAAGTCTGCTGAAAAGTCGCATGGATTTTTTTTGGAACGGCTATGAACGGCTGCGTCGTTTCCAATTTCCATGTTCCATTTGTTCCCACGGTGGGTGAAACTCTTGGGGCCACCGGCCACGCCACAGGCCACCCAGGCCACCGGACCCCAGAAGGTTGTCGGCCGAGAAGGCGTGTTTCAGCATGCACATCTCGTACAAGCAACACCCAAGGGACCAGACCTCGGGATCTCGTGATGTTTTCTGATGTTTTCTGATTATCGTCATGGTATAACACGGTATAACTGACCTTGAAATGATGACTTCGTGCACTTCTGGTTTCATAACCCCAAATTTGGGGCCAACTGATGAATTCATTGTTGGATGTACGAAACTCGAAACATCCAAGTAATTGATGTCCTTAAATGGGATTGTGGAATACTGCAATAGGTTTGGGCCAGCGACTTTGTATACGGGACGCACCGTCATCTACCTCTCTGTCCCTCTGTAGCCATGCCAAGCCATGGGAAAAGGACATTGATCGCAGGTTTCATCCACTGGATCCCCCGACGTCGCTCTTGAAGGTGTAGGGTTTATTCTCACAAACCTCCGGTGACATGTAGTACCTGGCTGCAAATCTTCCCAAAAATGAAGTTTCTGAATGTTTCTAAGTTTGAATCCAAGGACAACGTGAAAGTTGTACCAAAGTTTGCCAAATCCAATATTTTCAGACAAAAATTTAGCGGGTTTGGAATGACTTGGATTTGAGGGGTCCCAAAAATTGAAAACACTCTCAGGCTGTGAGATGCAATCACAAACAATGAAACCATTGTCCAATTGTTTGTTGGGGTTTTCCAAAGTCGTAGGACATCATCCAAAATCATAAAAAACTACCAAAACTTAACGTTTGCCAGGAGGAACCCATGGTCTTCGTCCACTCATCATTTTCCATGGCAAAAGCCATGGTTTTGGGGCACTAACCATGCGGTTCTGCACCCCAACCCCCCCTCCGGGGCACGGAGTCCCGACGACGGTGATTGCTGCCTGCGGGCGCGAGTGCTTCATATCTTTCAAAAAAACCCGCCAATGCTGGCGGAGTTTGGACTAATTTGCACCCAATCCGCGCGCACCGAAGGTGCCAAGGCGTGGTAGTTTAGCAGCGAGGGATGCGAATACGAACAAATCTGTTCCACTGGTACAGTTTCAGCTAAGGGGAATTTTCGAACAGAGCAGGCCGCCAAAAAATGCACGGCACGGGTCTGTGGTAATTTGATGTAATTTGCACATTTTGCATATCGGCCCAGCATCGTCCAAAGTCGCCGTTTCGATCCGACTTGGCTGTAACATCTCCACTTGGGGTCAACAAGGCCCCAACTCCGGCCCAACTTGGACCCAACTCGGGTCCAACATGCCGCAACTTGGCCCCAAGCCCCAAGCTGGACCCATTTGGGAGCAACTTCGGCCCAAGTTAAGCTCCACCTGGGCTCGACACGGGGCACGGCCGGCTCGATACGAAATTTCAAACACACGCTTTCATTGGTAGCTTCGATGTTTTTAGTGCCGATGACACGTCATGCTGGGTCCCAAGTTGCCCCATGTTGAACATGACCTGGACTCGCATGTGCATCACGTCGCTTCAATTTCCGGTTCATCTCAGTCGATTTGGGCCAAACTTCAGCCCAACATTACCAATTGGCTCCATCTTGGGCTCAAGTTGGGCCCAAGAAAACGAAAGCTGGGCCCCAGTTGGCCAAGTTGGGCCCTTTTTGGGGGCAGCCCCGGCCCAAGCTGATCCCAAAATGGATGCGCTGAAAACGTGCGTTTTTACGCGTGGCCATGTTCCCTGTGGGCCCGACTTCAGCGCCAGATACCCCCACACAGGGCCAACTTGTGCATGTTAAGCCCAACTTGCGTCCAAACGTGCCCAAGTTGCGCCATGTTGAACCCCAGTTGGGCTTAATTGTAGCCCAAGTTGGAGCCAACTGGCCCGAGTTCGGCGCAAGTTAGGCGCAAGTTGGGCCCAAGTTGGCTCGTGTTCGGCCCAACTTAGGCCAAGGGCGGCTAAGGTTGACCCCAGTCGGCTTTGGTTTGGCCAAGTAGGCCCGCTTCTTTCCTCTCTATCCTATTCCCGGGGCGCGGGTTTTTTGTCGTCGCGAAGCGACTCGAATTATAAACCATCCCCAAAATCCGCCCACACCGCTTTGGCGGTGAAGGCGTGCTTATTGGGGGGCAACAGCAACACTAAATGCTCAATGACATTTGTTAATATAGCAGTCGCTATATCAGCTTTAGCTGGGGGGGGCTAAAAACGGTTTCGCACCGAGACCAGAATACGGTGGTGTTTTCGACATTTTTCGAGGATTTTTGGGTGTCTGAGCGCAAGAGGGTATTGAAATGGAATTTTGGGTCATTTTGGTAGCTTTCCGGCAATGGAAAAACGGCCAAAAATGAAAAAAACATTGTACATAGCAAGATTTTGCAGGGTTTTTGGATGCCAGAGCATTGAAAACACTGCAAAAACAAGTGTTTTGGACTGACGTTATAGCAAAAAACGTGTAAATTACCGTATGCTTGACTGGAAACATTACAAAAACACTGTCAAAAGCAATGTTTTGGAAGGATTTACTGCCTTTATGGCAAAAAACGTGTAAATTACCGTCTGTTTGACTGGAAACATTGGAAAAACACTGTCAAAAACAATGTTTTGGAAGGATTTCTTATATATATGTTGGAGTTGGCTACCGGCATTGGCACATGGAAAAATTGAAGAAAACACTGTAAATAGCGGTATTTTCAACGGTTGGGGAGATAAGGGAATTGGAAGCATTGTCGAACATGATGTTTTCGACCGGTTTTATGGCGACAAAAGTGTAAAGTACCGTGCTTTGAAGGAAACCATTGCAAAAACATGGAAACACATTCAAAGAACACGGGATTTGGGGGACTATCTAGGCGTCGTTGTCTAGCTATTTGAAATTCCGCAGCTTGGAGAGCCTCCAAGGGAGGGAAAAGTGAAAATTCCATAGCTTGGGAAGCTGTCACGGCGGGGAAAAGTGAAAATTCCCTAGCTTGGGAAGCCCCCACGGGGGGGAAAAGTGAAAATTCCCTAGCTTGGGGAGCCCCCACGGGGGGGAAAAGTGAAAATTCCCTAGCTTGGGGAGCCCCCACGGGGGGGAAAAGTGAAAATTCCCTAGCTTGGGGAGCCCCCACGGGGGGGAAAAGTGAAAATTCCCTAGCTTGGGGAGCCCCCACGGGGGGGAAAAGTGAAAATTCCCTAGCTTGGGGAGCCCCCACGGGGGGGAAAGTGAAAATTCTTAGCTTGGGGAGCCCCCACGGGGGAAAACCACCCTTAGCCCCTCTCACGGACCGAAATAAACTTGCGGTGTGGGCGGCCACCCCACGCGAAGCGGGGTGAATATACCCTCTGGTTATTTAATGTTATTTATCTGGCTATATTTAACATAGCCATGGAAAGATCCACCCATTTTTAATAGGTAAACCATCTATAAATGAGCCATCTATACCATGGCTATGTTAAATAACCAGAGGGTAATATGAGCAAATTTATGGCTGCTGACCTCGATGGAACCTTCGAGCACGCGAGAGATGCCGAAATCGCCCAGCTTCACAACCTCAGACGAATACGATTGCCAAGTACTGATTAGCACATAGTAAATCCTAACAGAATCCTAATACGGTATATGCCATATTAGTATGTATATATATATAATTGATAAAATCTAAATAACATTAGAAACTATAGATTGTTGCAGAACCTAACGTTCGCCCAAGATGACATAAGATATTTCATATTTCCGACGGTTTTAACACATGTTTCATCCTCGGTACTAGGTGTGGCCTCTCGCCACGACTTCGACATGAAATTTGCAGACTTCCTGGGGGTCTGTGAAAAAGACAAACGGGCAAACGTCCGGTTCTGTGCGTAATTATATATAACATATGGGATACAAATCATATACAGATGTCATCAAGTAATATAAAGCCTGGTTCCTCAGAGATGCAGTTTCAGAACTCCGGTTTCAGGTCGCTATCTGACATGCTGATAAAGTGACACTAACTGGGACCTTGGCAAATTTGCTCTTCATCAGGAAAAGGTTGGAGGTTTTGAGGTCACGATGCAAGATGCGCTTGCTGTGGATGTACTGGAGCGCCTGCCGCAAAAAAAAAAACTTGCACCTACTCTTCAAATCTATTCGGTACGTTTCACTCGTTGGTCAAAAAAAGAACAGCTAAAGTTCTGGTGGTTTAAAATTCCTTTTCGGTTATGAACAGAAACAACAATATATCGTCCCATTCTTCAGAGTCAAAGTCCCAGACTGGAATGCTGATCAACTATTCTTACGACAACTAATGATCAAGATTGATATCGAGGCTACACGTAATATATTGCAATTAATGATCAATATGAAACAATATGTTTTACATATATATATATACACATTTTATAATATCCCCGGATGATGCTTTTCCCAGGCCTGTAAGATCTGCACAAAGTAGTGCATGATCTGCTGTTCGTCGATCCGTTGCCGCTGCTTCCGCATATCCTGGCTGTTCTCATCTTCGCTGGCTGTGTTCGTGGGAAGATCACGGGGATGATCTTTGAGTCTGAAAACCGGATAGACATGGATATACCCACAATATTATGGGATATTATGAGATAAATTATGAGATATTGTTGGATAATTGGTTGGATAAATCCCTTAAATTATTGGTTGGATAATTTATGGCCATTTCAACACGGCATGAGCTTTTGAACCAAGGGATTTGGGAAAGAAATCGGTGGCGTTTTGGGTCAATGCCACTGGGACCAATTGCCCAAGTCATGACATGGATGTGGGGACCATAATGGAAGACCACTAATGGGACCACAGATGTTAGAATGTCTAGTTGAGTATTAACCATCCATAATTTTGGGGTACCTAATTTTGACCCATACCCACATGTCATGACCATCTTGCTGTTCGAAGCTGAGCCCCAAGAAAGCAGGGCCCTAGTAGGCCCCCTACCAGCAACTGAACATCGCTATCTGTAGTGAATTCATAGCTACCCGCAACCCCTAACATCCCTAGGAGCGTTCTGAAATGTTCAACTCAGTCATACATTTCACCAGGGTTGAAGGGGAAGGGACATAGCTGACATAAGTGTAACATAACTGTAATTTACTATAGCTATAGCCATTACATTTCCTCCTTTATCGCTGCAGCTACCCCTCCCTCCTTGATGTACGTGGCCAAATCGCCACCCTCGCAGTACTGCATGATGATCACCAGCGTGTCCTGGCCAAGATAACCCCCAACAAAAACTCAAAAACTGAGCATCAAGTTTGCCTAAAATAAAGTATCAAAAGTAACATATATATGATGTATTATATTATATATATATATATATATATTATGTATATATATATATACATGTTATGTATACTATATATATATATTATTATTATATTATTATTATATTATATATATTATATTATTATATTATATTATATTATATTATATTGTAATATATATATATATATCATATCATCATCATCCTTCCCCATAGATCCATTAAAAACATGTCGACTTTGCTCCCATGAAGAAGTTGTCCCTGTAGGACACGATGTTGGGATGGTCCAGGCCTCGCCAAAAGTTTCATCGAAATGGTAGACCTGTAGAAATATGCTAAGTTTCTATAGAAATATGCTATATTTGATTTCGAATTTGATGAAATATGCCAAAAATTGATCTAAAAATTTAATGTGTACACATTAGATCAAATTAGGTCATACATGTATAATCATGTATATCTATACATAAATATATGTAAACGTGTTGTTTATGTAAGACATCCCAAGTATTTGCCCCGTCAGGATCAAATTGGCTAAGCACCCCAACTTCTGAGGAGTGCAACTTCCTGGTATGCCGTCTCTTGCTCCTCAAGCGCTCTGCGATGCTCTGCGGCCCCAAAAATCAAACCGAGAAAATGCCTCGAAAAAATCGAGAAAAAAACAAAAAAAAAGACGTGCTAAAACCCTCAGTTTCCATATTAGAATAATCCCTTCTTCCTATTACTAAACTCCCCCAAATAAGAAAAATAGGATTGGTTTGGTACTTACGTTTTTTTTTGGTTGGTTACAATTGGATTCTTTGTTGTACTAATTGAGAATCAATAGGAGAACAGGATGGTGAAATCATGGGTTCAACCCCCATTATTAGGGTCCCATCTCACAAGTTTTATTCTTTGTTTTTATTATTAAGGTTTTCTTTGGAATATTAGGAGAAAGCTTCGAAATCCAGTTTTTGGCAATATATTAAATAGATTTAAAAAAGGGATTTATATAATCAAATTTGAAATCAAGTTGTTTATTTTTGTTATTAGGGTTTTAATTGGAATATTAGGGGAAAGCTTCGAAATCCAGTTTTTGGGTGTTATATAGATTTTAATAAGGGATTTTGTCAAATTTGAAATTGAGTTTTTTATTTTTATATGAAGGTTGTCATTGGAATATTAGGGGCACCCTCATACAAAATACCCCTTATAATAAAAATAGATCACCGTGTTTACCATTTGGGGAGGGGCGTTTTAGTAATAGGGAGAGAGGATTACTATTGCGGAGGTATACCTCATTTTCAGACACATCCACAACAAGAGCTCAAATCCCGCATCTCCGGCCTTGCTTGACAAGCAAGTGAGGTCAATCGTCTTTGCCTGTCACATCAGCACCAAGGGGCATCAAGGTTCATGCGAAAATCCCTTGAAATCCGAAGGAAAAAAATCCAGAGATGGGAATCTAGCTTGAAAACAGAAACAGACAGCATTTCATCAAACTCCTGGTGCATACCACTGGGCTGTCGGACGATGTAGTACTGATCATCAATCTCTGCGCGGACCAAATGAGCCTTTCAGGACCCACAGCCGTCACTGCCAGGCGGCAAAAATCATCAAATCGGGAGGGCTTTGAAGACACAAAAACCCAGAAAAAGTATGAAAAAGTAAGAGATGGAAACCCCAAAACACGTGCCATTGGCATGTGTTTTTTTCTTGTTTAGCCAGTAGGTGTTTAGTTTCTATAGGCCTCATAGCCCCTGAGACATGGGATGGCACCTGCGATCCCATGGGCTGGGACCCTGCATGCAGCATTGGTTAGCTGGGTATGACATCTTCCATTTCAGATTTCGCAAACCCCAGGTAACTACAATTCACATTCGCCGTACGGTAACTACGGTAACTACCCAGCCTGTGGTAGTTACCATTCTGCTTTAGATCCCATTGTGTTGGTCAATGTTGGTCAACATCCGGCCGAAAAAACCATCCGGTTTGATGATGTCTCCCCCAAAGTTCAACAGCCACGCCTTGCCATATTGACCCCGGCCGATAACCTGTTGCAAACAGGGTCATGGTTCATTTGGGATAGAAATCGTTTGAAATTGGAAAACAAACAAACGTCCAGTCTCCAGCTATAGATGATGTTCACATTAAAATCTCTATTTATAGAGGATATATAGAGGATTCTCTCATAAAGCTCCATTTTTTCACGGGAATTTTCCATCTTTCCACCAAGCAGTGGCTTGGAACTTGGCCTTCAGCTCCTCATAGCCCCAGTCTGGCAAGGTGGTCCCCTGCAGCAGTTTGTCCCTCTGAGGAACCAACATAAACCAACTGAAAAAAAATACCCGGCCTGGTAAACGTTTACATTTGTTATGGAAAGATCCACCATATTTTTTAAATGGGAAAACTCACTAAATTTCGACTGGGCCATTTTTTTTCAATAGCTATGTAACAGTTTACCATTACCAGAGGCTACGTTTTCTATGCCAAAGATGATCCAGGATGATCCAGACACTGAGGCCTTGGCTGAGGAAGTCATGCGATGGACTCGTCACCTGGATGGCGGTCAAAACCCGAGCTTGGTGATTCTTAGTGTCTTAGTGAAAACCTTAGTGAAAGCCATCCAACTCTTCTGAGATGCCTGTTTCGCAGCATGCCCATTCCAAGATCTTCAGTCATCTTTGTAAATGTTCCATAAATGTAACGGTCTACTCATTCTGATGTTGGCACGCCAGACTCGTCATAGACTGGCTGAGATTGTCAAATTGATGCCAGGAAAACAGCTGTAAAACATCCATGCCACATCCCACTGCCATCCTATCTGGCCATCTCTTTTTGCAGGTGAGAATAACAGGTGATTCCACACCATGCATACACAAGCATGCACAGCAAATATCTTACAATCTATAGGCAATTCCTGCCAGGAAAAAAGAATCTTTTTCAGTGGTTGATTCTCCAGATGACCAAAAAAAATTCATCATTATCGCCATATATCGCCATTGAAACGGGTCGCCTCACCCAACGGAGCCGCTGGATGGAGCCAGCCTCAGAAAGTTCGTTCAAGGGAAATCGTTGGGGGCACCAGGCCGGTGTTGATGTTGACTGGTTGACTGGTTGACTGGTTGATGATGATGATGATGATGATAAACTGATAAACTGGCTGTTTCAAATTGGTTGATGATGATGATGATGAAGTGCTTTTCAATCTTTACCGGGGAACAGCTGAAAGTTAGGCCACTGGCTCTACTTCTTGAGGAGTGATACTGCATCAACGACCGCTTGCTGGTGCATCCCAGCTTTCATGTCAATCCCGGATTAATTAAGGTTACCAATTAAGGTTGGTACTTCCCAATTAGTGATAGTCTTATACTTAAATGGTACCTCCCTAATTAAACAGCCTAGGAGTTGACATTACGTGTATAATATATATGTGTGTGTGTGGGTTATATGTATATGATATACAAAGATATATATATATTATATTATATATATCATGATATATAGTATGTATAATATATATATATATTACTATATTATATTATATTGTATTATATTATATTATATTGTATTATATTATATTATATTGTATATTATATATTATATATTATATTATTATATATTATATATATATTGTATATTATATATTATATATTAATTATTATATATTATATTATATATTATATATTATATATATATATATATTATTATGTGTATGTATATATATATATAGTGATAAGTTATAAGCATTTATAAACTACTTACCACCTGGGATGCACATCCAGGCAACCCATCCCGTTCAGCTCCAGACCCATCCGTCTCGTTGCCAGCTGCCATCAGCCATCGACCGACGGACCGACGTGCCCCGGGCGGTGGCTGTAGCAGAAACGTCGTGTGGTGCTTGAGCTCAGTGGGTGGGTCCTAGAAGTCCTCGGTGGATAATAGCCATGGTGAATGATATGTAAGTCATCCAACAATCGAGTTTTTCAAATTTGTTGTTCCACATGTTGTGGGAATTCCCAAAAAGAAACCAATAAAGTCACTAAGCGACAGATGAGTTGTGCTGTGGGTGCTGAGAAAGCTGCAGTGCCAAAACGAGGTCAACCAGTGGGTGATCACAGTGGGTGCACAACCCCAATTGTCAACATATTGTCAACATATTAATCAATGAGTTGATCATCTACTGGTTAGTGGGTTAATCAACATAATTGTCAGTGGGTTAATCATCTACTGCATGTTCTGAGTGAGGCTAAGGCTATGGTCGGGTGGTGCTCGCCATGGGCCGTGCTTCCAATCTGCCATTCAGAGGCCCTTCAGCTAAGAAAAAGCTCCCGAGCCAGAGGCAGACCGGCACCGCATTTATTTCGATGATGTTCCCATCAAACCTCCATTTTTAGAGGGTAAATTCATCTCCTTGACCCATGCTCGCTAGTTCCAAGAGTCTGTTTCCCAAGCTTGTCTGACAACTTGCTCCGCAAATTCCACTGGGATTTGCTGTTTCTAACAATGTCAGGTAAATATGTAAATCCAACGTTTTTGGAGCTGACATCGTTTTTGCTGCTCACATATCCAAACATATTCCAAGCTTATCACCATGTTCTTGTCTTATCCCCAGGTATCCGACATTTGTTCACCAATTTCCGGTGAAAAACATCTGCACCATCTTCTTCCTTGCTTGTGCTTCGTAGAAAAATGGTAGTGGGACATGTCATACAATTATGATTGATAATTATAACTAGTTATCAATGATCCTTATCAATGCTATTGTCATTAGTTACTAATTATAGTTATAACTGTTAATAACTATATATCACTAATAACTATTGATAAGTATCAATGATACTATCATTAATAACTATACTATCATGATACTTATATTACTTATAAATGATACTTATTATTGACACCATGGCCCCATCCCATCACCCTTGGCACCCGATTTCGCGGAGCCATGGTCTTCACCGACGAGAGTTGCCTCAAAAAAGAAACGTGTACGGCCTGGCCTGGTTATGGATGTAGCGCAGATATTTTTTTGAAATTCAATTTAATTCATAAACATATATATATGTATATATATATGTGTGTGTTATTGTTGCTATATATTGTTATTGTTATTATTGATATCATTATTAGTATCATTTTCGTCATTATCATTATTATTATCATATATATATTCTATTATATTGTAGTGTATTATATTATAGTATATCATAGTATAGTATATCATAGTATAGTATAGTATAGTATAGTATTAGTATAGTATTAGTATAGTATATATTATATTCCATTATGTTATGTTATCTTATGTTATATTATATTGTATTATATTGTATTGTAAGTATAGTATAGTATAGTATTAGTGTGTATATATATACATAATAGTTTCATAAATGTGTTCAAAGCATCATCGTAATAGGACTCGTCTTAAATGTCCGACCGCCGAAGCTGAGGATGTCCTGAGGCGGCAACTCCCGAGGAGCAACCTGCTTGCGGTGCTTGGGCCCCAGAATAGATGAATGTCTTGATACCCGGCCTGGTAAACAAACATACCTATTGAAAATGACCCAATCGAAATAGTGGATTTACCCATTAAAACTGGCGATTTCCACAGTTATGTAAACTTGTAAACGTTTACCAGAGGGTATGTCGAATGCACCACTATTTCAGTAAGATGTTGTCCTTTTCACTATCTTTTTAGGGCTATAGATACTATACATATGTATATATATATATATATCGATATTCTCACTTTGGCGTTTGGATCATCACCCGAATGTTGGCATGCAAAGAATTTCTTGGTTGATTTGGGTGATGTTGAATCATACTCGATCAGTTTAAGGATCATCATCTCACTGTTGGATCGGCTTTGGTCATGGAAACCAACGTTGAGTCGTTGAAACATGTTACAATGTTGAAACCATCCAACTAGCGGAGGCGCAACGACTTGACTATGGCTATGGGATGCCTATGGTGGAGATCCAGACCCAGCTTTGCCAATGAAACTGGCGCATTTTCTTCGATGATTTACCTGTCAAAAATGGTAATGGTCCATAGTTGTAGGGTAACCATCTTCTTGACCATTATCTAATCTATGATGGGATATGAGAGGAAATATCACCAACAAATTTGGGATCCAATTTATGGTTATATGTCACCCAATGTAACCAACATATAGCCATCAAACCATATACATATATACATATATATATACATATATATATATATAAACCCATGATGTTTGGACATTCAGACAGGTTCTGAGATCGCTGCTCTAGGTGGAGTTTGAAGACTCCTGAAGTGGATGGCTGTGGCTGAAAATGGGGTTTTTCCCACCATTATTTCCATCGAATACCAGGGATATCCAGGGATAATAAGGAGGCTATTTCAACCATCATATAATGATCCCTGGATTATTTACCCATAATTGATAGCCATCATATAATGATAATAGCTATTGGATGACTATGGCTATTATATGACATCAAGTTTCTGTGTTTCCCATAATTATTCAAGTACCGCCATGGCAGTTGACAGCCATTGATGACAGGGACCAGGCACCTTGAGTCGGGGGCAAGAACCGCCACACCCTCCATCTGAACTGCCTCGGGTGCAGAGACATCAGGGGCCAACGTTTCTCAAAGCAGAACTCCACTAAAATCAGTTTAAACTTATGAAAAAGCTCATCACAAATTTCAGGAAATGAAAAAAAGACTATCAGAAGCAAAAACAGTGTGGATAGTTTGGCTACCTAATTCTTCAGTATCAATCCTAGCCAATTTATAGATTGTCCATGGCCAAACTCATCCCTACACCTGAGCGATGGCTGAGCCGCCGACGGCATCCGCCTGAAGACGGTCGCATCCTATGATGGTCCTCGCAGATGGCGCCGAAGCGGAATGTTGGGAGGATGCTGGAAGCGGATGTGAAAAGATCTTTTCAAGGAATTTTACGGAATTTTGAGGAAATTTAAAATGATGAAGATCCAAAAATCCTCAAGAGCCCACTTCAAAATGATGAAGATCCAAAAATTATCAAAAAACACTTCAAAATGATGAAGATCCAAAAATCCTCAAAAGCCCACTTCAAAATGATAAAGATCCAAAAAATCTCAAAAACCCACTTCAAATGATGAAGATCCAAAAAACGTCAAAAACCCACTTCAAAATGACGAAGACCCAAAAATCCTCAAAAACCCACTTCAAAATGATGAAGATCCAAAAAATCTCAAAAACCCACTTCAAAATGATGAAGATCCAAAAATCATCAAAAACCCACTTCATGATGAAGATCCAAAAATTATCAAAAACCCACTTCAAAATGATGGAAATGATGGAAAATGGATGAAAATGGTGATCGGATGCTAAAAGCAAAGCAACAAAGTGAGAATAGTGAGATGGGCATCTGCCGCCAGGGATCATCTGCCTTGTGATGTTGTGACAGGAGCGTTCGTGGCAGAAGAGGTCAATGGCCTCTGACAGCACCTGATGGAAAAAAACAACTGGAACGCGGGATGGAACCTATCAATGGACCATTGGAGGTTTATAGCTGGGAAAAGCATCGAACTAAATGGTGGATCTTCAATTGCCACATTTTGCCAGAGGAACAGAAAAAACCGAAGGAACAGACCATTCCCATTCGTTACTAGACTCATAGCCCACCCGGCAGTGACGCTGCAGCATTTTCCGCATGTCTTCAGCGTGAAATCAGCGTGAGTCGCACTGGGCCCTTGGAGGCGCGCCCATCAGGGCTGATTCATTAGCGGCTGGGACATGTGCGTCATCTGAACCTCGTGCCATGGGATGGTTTCCCAGGAATGTCCTGGTCCTCCCCAAGTGGTTCCCCCCAGTAGACTTAGGGTCATTCCAGAGAGTGTAAAGCCGCTATGGGGGTACTTCCCTTGAGTATTTCCGCTTCCTTCTCCTTCCTCGGACACATGGTACTCAGTTCCAATAGTTTAATATGGATCATTGTGGATCTATAAGCATAGTTTTAGGGGCAATAATGGATTGCAACTTATGGGATTTGTCACTCCGAAAGTCCACCCCAACCCTGCCCAGCAACGTCTGCAGATTCCGCTTGCCCAAAAGGAAGGTTCAAGACATAGGCAGGCGTTGTGCCTGTGCCTTTGGTGAGCTTCGTCCAGAGGTCATGTCCCCACCAGAATCCAAGGGAAAGAAGGAGAAAGCCTGGGATCATCGCAACCAGACGCAGCATGCTTTGCTTCCACACGGCATCAAAGACAGAAGGAGCCTCTCTTCGCGCCACCTACCAGGTCAGTGCTCTCAGGCCAGGTCCCGACCTGCCTAAGAAAAATCTGCTATATCAGAATACGGGTCGATGGTCTGACCAACCTTTGGTCATCAAACCTTTCAATGGAAAATGATATCCTCTGCCAGGTTCACCTGGAGTTTGGTCATCCATTTGGGTATGGCTCAACATCCTTTACCCAAAAATTTAGACTGGATGGTTTAATACTGGTAATGACTAAGAATCCCCAGCCATTTGTAAGTTCTTATATATATATATATGTATACAGAAACACCCTTTTAATTCATGACTCTTCAGGGAGTAATGCTGCTTACTGTAAATCCCCATGGCGGAAGCTACACAGCCATTCATTCTGGCTTGAACGCAGACTTTGGCGCTTCGACTTCGGATGTTCCTCTTCTCTTTCATCAAATCTTTTCCCCTTGAACCACAGTGGGCTCCATGCTGCAATCAGATTCGAACGTCCATTGTTCTACCTTCTGGTGATGAAACCTGGTAATGGATAATCCCCCGTTTAAATCCAGATCTAAAAGATGACTTTCCCATCTAAATGCCCATCTGTATGGTTTGAAAACACCTGCCTTGTACAGCGCCACGATTTTGGAGGGCTGGCACTCAGTCAGTGGATCCTCCGGCATGGGCACTGCCAGCACGGTCTGCGCCAAGGCCTTCAAGGAATTCTCAGACCTACAGAGGCATGTTGGAAACTTGGGCCCTCCTGTTTAAAGTGGAATGTTGAGCTGTATAGTTTTGCAAGTTTCTACATGTTATACTGATGTACCCATATATTTTCCGAGTAAAATTGCCAGAAATTGGGTATCCCCTATTTCCAAGCAAAACCTTAAATGGCAGTTGTTAAAAATGACTGGCTGCATCAGTCTTGTCAACCAGCGATGCCAAGCCAAGGTTTTCATGTCAAACATCCCAAAAAATCGCACCTCTCTGGTTTAGGAATTGATGGACCTTATATGAAAAATGGAGCTTTTAGTGAGAAAATCTTCGAAGTCACTGTTGGATTTGAAAAATTGCCACCTTTGAAAAAACCAGATTTACCAGAGGCTACATTCCATCATATTCCATCTGTATCTGCACGACTTCACTACCCCACATCAAAGGGTGCCTACCATGCCATTCCTCTTCGTCCTCTTCGTCCTCTTCGTCCGCTTGGGGATCCTCCAGGAGACCCCCAGTGAAGTACCAGGAAATTGAAGCCATGGCCCAGTCGAGTTATGGTGAGTTTTCCCATGAAAAATGGTGATTTTCCAGTTCGTTATGTAAACGTTTACCAGAGGGTACAGTTCCCAAATCTTAGACTAACAAAAAACGTTCTTGTTGGTTGGACCGTTGGACTGAGCGTTTTTTCTTGGTTGAGCTATGTTAAAGTACAAATTGTCGCTCATTGTTGTTTTCGAAGTACTTACGATTCCCCGGATCATTGGATCATCATTTGTTCGACACTCAGATTGAAGACCAATACAGTGCCCTGCGCCAAAAAAACATCCCAAAAGGAATCTACAATTGCAATGGTTGGTTATACAGTTGTCTATGTATAATACATATATATAGTCGCTGTTGTTTCTTTTAACAGCCAGAAGCAACCATTAGGATTACAGGACGACTCACGCTACTCACGCTCATTTTGCAGGCCAAATGCCGAATTGATATCCCTTATCATCCCCTATGTATGAACATCATTGAACATCCATCCACATACATGCTTTGGTCATATTGTGAGTATGGTCAAACTTGGGCACTCTAAGAACGAGATTATCACTACATATCACTACTATACAAATGAACATAATTTGCAATCTCCTGGGACTTAACTTTTGATTTTGACTCAGACCCATATTGATATGATTTTTGGGCATCCATTGATCCGTTCGGGTTGTGTCATTTTTCGACCCTTCTGCTAATCTATGGTTTATCGCCGCCATCAACATCAACATCATCATCAACAACATCATCAACATCATCACCATCATCATCATCCAATTTGAAACGGCCAGTTTATCAGTTTCAGGCATCCCCCATACTATGTTTATGGGTCAAAATTAGGAAGATCAGTCCTCCACCTCAGCTTCCCCCGAGGGCTCAGGGTCGGCAGGGTCGGCAGGGTCGGCATCGGCCTCAATCTATCACTATCCCATACAGTCGTAGTCAATGTGGGTAAAACAATGATGAAGCACCCATGACTGGGAATGGTTTATACCAGCTATACAAATGGTGATGACTGGGGGATGGTTTATTCTTGTTTCACCATGTTTCACCCACATCACTGAAAATGACCTGCTTACCTGAGGGAAAGCAAACATTACAATCATTACAAGACTCTGAAAGCTTGATGTGCTGTTTATTTTGCAACTGCTACAGCATGGAAATGCCGCCCACCTCCTCAGCCGGCCCCTGGGCAGCACTGGGATCCACTTCATCTTCCGGACCGGCATCTTCAGCCTCCTCCGTTTCTGCATCCTTGGGTGAAAAAAAAGACTCAGTGGATTGTGATAGAATCTCCCCAGAAAGAAGCACCTGTCTCAGCCTATGTCGCTAGGTTTGCAGCGTTGATCTGCTGTCACTGGCCGCACATCACTCCATCCCATCAACTTCAGTCGCATCACCTCGACTGGCGCCGGCTCAGGGGCATCCACGGTCTCCACTTCCGATTCACCTGGAGATTTTGAGGCACCAAAAGCTCCAGAAATCTCAACTTGGCGACAAGAACTGCAATTATTTTACATATTTTACTTGCAAAACTGCAACATGTTGAAGTTTTCAAAGCCTTCCTCGTTTCACTTTGTCAATTCTGGAACCCCACCTGGATCCACACTATCTTCAGGACTGGCTTCAGCGACCTCGTCCTCCTCTGTGTCTGCATCCTGATTCCCCTGGCAGTTTTAGAGTCACCCCGCATCACGGCATTCCGAGAGTCGCAGCCCTTGAATGTAATCACAGAAGAGATCATAAAAGCCTCTAGTTGCAGAACACAAATCTGATGAGAATTTTGTTCGGTCGCCAAAAAAACTTGGAAGAAACTAGCAGCCCACGCAATCGAATTTTGGCTACAGAATCACAAATTGAGCGGCATCACGACCCTGGTAAATCTGGTAATTTTACATAGCTATATTGAAACCCTGGCCCATTGAGTTTCATGATTTTCCGCTTGAAACCTTTGTTTGTAGGGGATTTCCATTGCCATAATTATTAGTGTACCGGAGGGTATTGAATCTATGAAACCCACCCCGGTAGCACTATTCCAGGCCCCTGCTTCACCTCTGGTACCGGCTCCGCATCTTCCACAGCCTCCGGCTCACCTGAACCTGCTGATCTTGGGGAAACGAAAAGATGTTGGGGACGATTTTTTTGCTGGTGAAATGCTCAAATATTGAGGACAATGCTGGTGACTTCCCCTGTGAGACCCTAAATCTTGAAGTGTTTTCAAAAAAAAGAAATGATTTCACTGTCATCTCAAATATGGAAGCCTGGATCTGCATCATCTTCTGGACTTGCGGCTTCAGCAACCTCCTCTGTTTCTGCATCCTGGTGTCTCGGGAATGAAAAGTGGCAGTACCTACGAGGTGCTGCCCCCCAGTTTTTTCTATTGGTTTATAACCCACATTGACTAGCTTGATATGTCTACCCTAAACCCAACAGCGAGTTATGTATATATATATATATACAAACGTAGTGAACATAAATATCATAAACCAACATACCCCTTTAAATTCGGTCCATGACCCGGGTGTCTGGATTCTTTAGTGGGACGCCCTGTGGCACAAGGCAAGATCTCTAAAATAGGAACCCTTAGCTGCAGGCACATGGAAGAGTGCCTAAAGAATCAGAAGCAGCTGCCACCAAAATTTATGAAGCCTAAAGAATCAGGACCAGGAACACACCTCAACATAGCCAAACAATTGCCTACCACATTTTAATCTCTGTATTTTGCTATGCCCGGCAAAACGATAAACGGAGTTATTGTATGAATCTACATAAAAAGTTGCTCCTCTTATCATGTCCAGTGTTGGTTTTGTTGCGCTTTTTGAGCCATGTTTTGCAAACTCAATTTAGGGTTCCAACATGGCCAAATATGCTTCCAAAACAAAGTTCTCTAAAGAATCAGGACCCGGGGGCCTTTATAGAGAACATGAATCCATGCAAATGAAGAACAGAAAATCTCTAAAGAATCAAGCAGAAACTGACAACCCGGGTTGTCTTCGAGGAAATTCCGGTAATGCTATAATCAACTATCGAATCCCCATGGCCGTCGTTTTGCAGAGGGCACCCCCGGCCCTCCTGGGACGCTTCAGGGGCATCCACTGGAGCACCTGAACGAGTGGAGGGGGTGACCCGGTGACCCGCGGGGCTGAAGGTGATTCAGACCCACGCAGTGGAAAGGTTAAATATGTTAGAACTCACTTTTTTTAATGGTGGTTAATGGTGGTTAATGGTGGTTAATAATGGTTCATAATGGTTCATAATGGTTAATAATGGCTGGTTGGTGGTATGCCTACCCCTCTGAAAAATCATGGAGTTCGTCAGTTGGGATTATATATTATTCCCAATTAATATGGAGAGTCATAAAATTCCATGGTTCCAAACCACCAACCAGTATAAGATGTTCTAACCCAATTCCAAGTGACTTGAAACATCTTGTCACCCCAGCGAAATCACTGGACTGACACCACTTATAGCTGGACTAACCCTACTTGCCCTACTCATAACAGGGGTTACAAAAGCGCTTATAACTTATAACCAACTTACTAACTGGGGCGAGCCAACAAGTAATCTCAAGTCGTCACGTGAAACTTGTTCAACCTTGCTTAAGAAGTCTCAGATTCCATGACAACTGTAATCAACAAGAATGAGTTCACCATGGTCCACCGAGACTTAAAAATGTTGACGTTTCCAAACATCTGACCTACTCAAAATGCTGTTTTTATATGATGTTAACCTCAAAATGGTGTTTTGTTTGCCCATCAAGAGAACCTGGATCCTCATCTTCGGAACCAGCGTCTTCAGGGACCTCCTCCAGCGTTTTTTTTTCGGCATGGGATGGACGGCAACCAACCACCGACACAGGCGGTAAAATGTCCGGTGAATATCGGTGAATCATGGTGTATACTGGTTATAAGTTGGTAGTCACCAACTGGGGTAGTGTTGGTAGTGTGTTTTTGATAGATGGTGACTCCCCAACTGGTAAACAGTTGGTGTCTCCAGATAATGGTGACAACTTGAACCAACTATCATGTCTAAGACCATCGACTGGTGGGTGGACTGGTGCAACCACAAGCTCCCAAAATTATGACTGACTAGGGATCTGCTGTGATTGGTCATATTACCATGTTTGTGGCTTCTGTAGTCAAAACTTGGACGTACCACGAAAAAAACACTTTGCTAGCTTCTGCTTGCAACATCTTACAACTGCATTTGTACACCTTGTTGCTAAAAAGTCCTCGTGTTTCAATTATGATATCCAATTTGTTCCTTGCATCGTTCCCTATTTCATCCTAGATACATCCAACGGTTGGACCTGTCCTCCGCCGCTCCCCCGGCCTCTTCAGTTTCCTTTCAGGATGGCATTATCGTGACCGCCCAAAACATGTTCGGAATACAAGTAAATAGGACATGGGTAGACAAAGGTCCCCCAAAACAGAAACCAGAGATCAATGCTTTTTGGGGTTCGATGCATCGACAGAGAAAAGGTGTGCAGGAAAGAGACGGCAAGAAAGATAGAGAGGGAGAGGGATAAAACAAAAAAAGAAAACCGGGCATGATATTGTCGGACGCCCCGATGCTTTGCCATGGTTTGTCACTGAGCTTTGTTCGAGAAGATCTGTGAGTTCTATGGAAACATCATATGACTTGGGTCCAAAATTTCGGTCACCAAACTGTAAAGACCCGATGGTTAGTACTCAGTACCTAAATGACCAACCCATCTGCGAGTCCCAAAGTATCCAACTGCAAGGCCAACCCCGGGTTTGATCAACTCTGATTGATCCACAAAGTCACTTCAATGGCCACCACTTTTCTCCAACCCTGCAAGTGAAGAAGCCATGCTTAATCGTACCATATGTTTTTGAACACTAACTTTCAAATCCTTCAAATATGTGGGTATGGATCAATACCTATTAATACCATTTTTAGTGGGATGAACATCCATTTACCAGCTATTTTGATGTGAACTACAGGGCTACAAGGTTTTGACACACTGCCATGTGTGCAAAAAAGTGCTTCATGGTTAAGGATCGTTGGGGTGTCCGACCTGTCCGACCTTCCCATGCACAACTTGACCCACCTCAGCCTCTGCTTCCTCGCCTTCAGCCTCTTCTGGCTCCTTTTCGTGGGTGCGGATACGACCCGCCCCGGGACAGGGATGCATCCGGGGGCAATGAATGTTGGTTATATTATATTGGGTTGTAAACATTGTATGTGTATATATATATATTATTATTATTATTGTTAATATTATTATTCTTATTATTATTCTTATTAATATTATTATTATACATATATGTATTATATTAGTATATATATATATAATATTATATCATATATAGTATAGTATATACTATATAATTAATATATTATATATTGTATATATATACCATATTATATATGTGCACAGTGTGTATATATAAATATGATTGTCGCAAATGATTTTGCTGCCGGCTGCCATCGTTCCGTGCAGTCTTCGTGCCACGCTTACCAAAGAATCCTTGTTTTTGCGTTGTCCAGAAATGGGTGGATGGGTTCCAAAACTTGCGAAATGACATCAGATCAATGGGAAAATGATGATGTACGATGATGATCGATGATCATCCTGCACCTGCAGAATTTGAGGTGCCCCATCTTCAAACCGTAACAATGACATGCGAGGGCCATGAAGCTGATGGACACCATGCTTCTCAACCACTGCCCATCTCACCATCGTCTGTAATGCCTTCCAAGAAAACATGGTAGATTAAAAAAAAACATCTTTGGGACCATTGAACGGGGGTGCTTAATATTAGGGGGATGGGATTACAAGATATTGTCAGTTCTAAGATGTTGGAAGTTGTACCCCTCAATGGCCTCATCTATCTCCTGCAGAGACCGCTCTTCCACCACATCCTGCAGCGCCATGAACAAACCTCCTTGAGTTCAGGGATTGATTTCCCAGCTATGTTTGAGGACACCGAAGGGTATCCAATTTTCTGCAATTGGGGGGTCCAGTCATATTATTAGTTCAATTATCTATCATTCCATGTATCCAGTAATTATCCATAAATCATTTAATCATCCAATTATCCAGTAATTTCCATTCTTCCAATTATCTTCAACGGCCATTTCAGGAACCTAAATTGGAGGTACCTAGCATATATAAGGCCTATATAAGGCCTATGTAAAAATAAATATCCTCACAAAATATGGCCTTATATGGTACAGTACCTCCATTTTAGGATCCTGAAATTACCATTGATATCTCCATTGTTCCAGTTGTCCAGCATCAATTATCCAATTTGGGTGTGTCTGAAAATTGCGCATCCCACCATTCATGGCCATCAAATACCCTCCCGTAAACGGTTATATTATATAGGTGCGCCAAAAAAAAAATGTGGCATTTTCCAAACAGGAAATCGTGGGTTTCCACATGTTTTGTATGTTTACCCTAGGGTCATTGGAAAAAATCCTATTTATGGATAACTTTCCCAGCTAGAAACCTCCATTTACAGTACAGTAGTTCATGGATTTTCCAGCTTGGCATGTTTGCCAGAGGGTATGTCATTAAATATCCATAAATATCCAATGAATCCTGATTAACCCATGTTTTTCCCAATATTAACCACTATCAACCATTATTAACCCGTGGTTATTCCATAATCCAACGTTGCCGTGGACGAAACAGACAAGGGTCCTGCTCCCCGCACTCCAGGTACATGGGAGGACACTCCTCCGGCAGATGGTCCACTCCTTCAAACCTGGGACGTTGCGGTCTATAAATGAATAATGTCAACCCCGGATTTTGCTAAACCATGGTTTATTAATTTGGGGGGTACTCCTCCAATAGTCATTTCATCTGATACTTAAATGGTATCCCCCCAATCTGATACAGCCCTTTGGGGGTTATTAATCCAGGGTTGACATTATACATACAGTATCTGGTTGGTGGTATACCTACCCCTCTGAAAAATGATGGACTCCGTCAGTTGGGATGTTCCAAACCACCAACCAAATACAGTATATTATATTTACATTATACGCAGTATACATTAATCTAAATATAAGAGAGATGTCTCCCATAGCATTACATATATTACATCCCAGCAGATTCCCCATGTCTCCACTCCCCATCCCCAGCAACTGCACGGTGTAGTCATCCCACACGGCGGGTGCCAGGCAGTCGATGGTCGTCTTGCGGTTGGTATCAAAGCCCAGTGGGTAGCAGATCTTCGGATCGCACTGATCGAACCACAGCTCCGCCGTGCCGCTGGCCCCAGACACACTTTGGAGAAAGGCCAAAGTGGTCATGAAGGCTAAGACCAAACAAAAACCTGAAGTCGTTGCTAAAAAAAATGGGTCAAGTTGATTCAAGTTGGAGATCCTCTGGTTTTTAATATCCTGGCTATGAAGACTCAGCCATTTAAATAGATGATTTGCCAATTGAAAATGATCGTGGTCCATAGCTATGTTAAATTATCAGAGGATAGATGATATCTGATATGTGGCATGGTGTATACCTTTCAAGCGCGGGTTGATAAATACTTTACAGCCTCAATGCAAACATGTGAATCCATCGGGTTCTCCAATCATTCCAGTCTTGGGGATAAAAACCAGGGAGAATGCAAGTCATTCCATCAATATGGAAAATTAGGATAGTTATGGCATGAGAAACCCCGTACATGAATGCATGATTCCACACATACATATCATCAGAGTCAACAAGTAGTTTTGCCAAATCATCCCAGTCATACTTGCCAATAAAAAACAAAGGCTTTACCCATCGTCACCAGGCTGCAATAGCAGGCATTGCAGCAGCAGTAGCAGCAGGCGCAACACTCTGAGTTGGCTTTAGAGCCCATCAGGCCGCAGGTGGCGAAGAGACATCCCGTCAGGAAGGACACCACTAAGACAGGCACCGCGGACAAAATCACCGCCTGTTGCAAGGAGTGGGAGGTGATTCAGTTGAGATGTCGTGTCTTTTCCATCTTAAAGTTAGGACGTGAGAAGTAAAAAAAATATTGAAGTTTATATGGTAGATCGGCCAAAATATGTATTGAATCCAGACAAAAGTATTGATTTCGGTGGAAACGGCATATGAGCAACAATAAGGATATGCGCAAGGATTTGGTAACGGAAATCCCCTCCATTTGCAGACTCTTACGAAAATGAAGCTTCTCTTTGCCATGCTTGGCCTTGATGATCAGAGGGTCAATCTGTTGAAAAGCTACACAAAACCATGATTGGTGAAACGTTACAAATCCGTCTATAGATCCTCCCAGCTCAAAACATCTGAGTCTGGGTTCCATCCCATGGTTGATCATCATTTTCCCCGGCGACAAATTGGAGGATCATGGTTAATCATAAATTGTCCCCTTTTGCACAAACTATTGTTGCTTTCTATGGTTTCTATCCCATGATTTATTTTTCCTGAATCACTGGGTGGTTTGTGAACAGCTGTTCACTTCCCAACAAACTTTCCGAATTCCATCCCCAGTATAATATAGCACCATCTGTATGGCTTTGATACCCATTTTTGGATGGGTTTGACCCAATGAATCCCCAAATTTCTTGGTTGATTCCCTAGTTCTGTCAGTCATATCCCCCCTCCCCATTATTATCCCCATAGTAACATCAATGATTTTGGTACCACCTCCATTTTTGTCGATTAAACCTCCATTTTCTCAAATTTTTCCTCATCAACATCCCATCACTGCCAGAAAATCCAGTCTCTTCCCGTAAATGTCCTGTCAATTCCCATAAATGTTCAATCAATTCGCATAAATGTCCAGTAAATTCCTATAAAATCCCATAAAATCCCATAAAATCCCATCAAATCCCATAGAATCCCATAGAATCCCATAGCTTTTCCCTCCGAAGACGTCGTAAATTTACGCACCGAGCCGCACTGGGCAAGGCGTCCACCAGCCAGGTGAGTTCCGGCACCGCCTGGACCTGTGCCAGGGAGCGGAGGTTCCGCTCCAGGATGCGCTCGTTGAGGAGGCCGCAGAGCACCTCAAAAAGATGGAGATTTTCACCATTTTTTTGTTACATTGATTTACATATAGGATGGGTTATCATCCTCAGTAAATTCGTCAAATTGATTTACATATGGCTATGGATCAATACCTATACAGCCTATACATACCATTTTTAGTGGGATGAACATCCATAAATCCCAGCTATTTTGATGTTCACCAGGGGTACAAGGTTTTGACCCATTCCCACATAGGATGGGTTATCATCCCCAGTAAATTCGTCAAATTGATGGGGGTTAGTAAAAACAAATTGCCCCATGTTATTCCATCAATGGTTGATGGTGGATCAATGTTATTCCCCAATGTTATTTAATGTCACTAGCTGATCAGAGCACCTGCTTGAGTGAAAAAATACCCCATGTTATTCTCTTATTCCATCAATGTTTTTTATGGTTGATCAATGGGTAATCCATGTTCCCTTGGTGAAAATTGAATAAATAAAATGGTTAATCAATGGCTAATCAATGGTCTAATAGCTCATCTAATGGTCAATGGTTAATCTAATGGGTTAATGATTGAGAATGATGGTTATAGTCGTATGACTAATCCAACGATTGAGAATTGCGATTGTCAATGGCTTATCAATGGCTTCTAAAAATGGTTGGGATGGTGTTTTTTGTTCTCATGGTTAATCCAATAATTAATCCATCTATACATATAAATATCTATTGGATGGCCTATTAATCCATTGGTTTACCACATGGAAAAAAACTGGCCAGCCAGGTGCCTTTGGGCACCTGGCTGGCATATCCTTTTTCTGGGTGGTTGGGGGATACGTTTCTATTAACCCTGGATGAATCTCATTTCTGTTAGGAGTTATATAAAGTTATATAGACATATCTTATTAACTATATATAGACATTTGTGTTAGGAGTTATATATCCATCTATATGTTAAGATTAATTAACTATATATCTTATCAATTTGTGTATATTTTTTACCTTGAAGATCCGACTTTTTATGGATCAGATATCACCTTTGGTCCACCATCATCCCCCTAGGGTCATGGGCCCATAGGCTCATAGCAAAACACCCAATTTTGCATCCAGAATTTTCGGCTCAAGAATTTTCAGCCATACAATTCCATACTCCATATACCATCATATACCATCCAGATCTATCCAGATCTACCTGTCCAAGTCTTCAAGTGCCTCTCTCCCCAATCCACCTGAATCAACGCCGAGGCGATGAAATAAATCGCGGTAGCAATGGCTACTCCGGTCACGCGGTCACGCAATTTCTTGTCCCCTCGCAAGGTGACTTTGGCCGGGATTGGAGGAGGGGATTGCTGTACTTTAGAGTTACATGGGATACATGGGTGTATCTGAACATGTGCGGAAAAAACAAAACTAAATGATCAGTTTTCCTATCAAAAATGCCATGTTAAGAGTATGCCAGCATGGTAAAACCCCATTTTCAAACAAACCCACATCCCAAGAGTGCAGTTGTGAAGCATCCGTCAAAAAGGAGGGAAAAATATGTGGATCAGCGCTCCCCGCAATTTCAGATACGCGACAACACTGATTCCAAATAGGATAAGTTTGGATTGCGAGATGTTGCGTGGGCGCATTGGATTATATAAATCATCATGTTGCAAGAACGATCAGGTGACAAAAACGAACACAAAAAAATGATCTTGGAAAAATGAACCGGAAGAAAAACACCTCACCCACCAATGGTTCCACTTTCACAAAATCACAGACAACCCCAGTCTTGGAACCTGTGAACTGTCCCTCGGTGGGTGCCAAGACGAACGGCTCCAGTGGCTGCGCTTCAGCACTGGACGAAGACGCCGCACCCGCAGGACCCGCAGGACCCGCAGGACCCGCAGGACCCGCAGGACGCAGCTCGCGCGCGGCCATGGTGGCGATCTCTGGCAGATATCTGGTGAGTTCGGTGGATTTGTTGGAGATCGGCCACATGGAAGAAACGGAACACTCCATAAAATGTGTGGTTCATGGGCTGCAATGAGTACTAGGTATCCCCTGTGGACCCACCAAAGTTGATGGCCTGGGTATCCATTTGGGGTATCCATTCGATTTTGGGGGTCAAGAGTTTTAAGCCATGGCTACACACGAATCGTGAAGCACAGAAACTTGGTCCAGCTATGTCCAGCTGTTCAGCTTTCCAAAATGTCCATCGGGTGAGCAGAAATGGCTGTGGGTTCGATCATATCCCATGTTCACATCCCCCAATCATATCCCATTATATAATATGGCATGAATATCCATTAATCTCCTTTAATATGATGCAATTTGCTGAAGATGGCCCCCAAAAGGATATCAGAATCTGATCACTTTTCCAAGTTTTTCCCATTTTTTCAGCTTTCCAGCCAGCCTCCACCCAGCTGGGACCCGGCACTTCTGAGTTGAAGCTGGTGAGATGGGAAACGTGACAGCTGAGCCTGGGGCAGGAAATGCCTGGTGAATCAAACATGATTTCTATCAGAAAAGCCTCCAATTTTGGGGGAAAATGTTGCACTCAAACTGCTGTTCATGTGCAAACCATCCATTTTTGGGCCACTGATTTGGAGCCATACAACCAATGGGGCTGTGAACTGAGTGCGTAGACTCAAGGGATCCGCTGATCACTGCTAGATATGGGCACTGCATTTTGCAGCCGATTTGAAAATGGCAGAGCATGACACAAGACACGACAAGATCAATCACTTGTATTCAAATATCCCACCACGGTCATAAATGAGATATCATCTAAAATGTACATAGAAAAAATCACATCTGTATCTAAATCGAACTCCTCCCACCACTGGTCACTGGAACCGTAACTTGATTTTGCAGCCCCGGCCGATGCCTCACCAACTGCTGCAACGAGGAGCCACAGGCCAAAAGCACCTGCTCGAGAATCTGGCAGCAACGATATGCCTCGCAGCCGAAAAACTGGGTCAGCGGTGATCTCTTGGGAGAGATCATGGTGTTCACCGGAAATTTCCAGTACTAAGCACTGCGACTCAAAGATTTTGAACATATTTACATGTAATATAATTATTATATAATCATATAGATATATTTAATTTATAATAATTTATATGTAAACAAGTAGATTTTCACAAAAACTATACGAATCAAAACTGTCTTAAATGATCCGCGTTGCCTGCGCAGCCAGTCCACCGGGTACCAGTGCAATGCCACCTACCTCGTCTTGGTAAACCAACATGGCTATGGATTTTTTTCGAAAATCGCCATCGTAAATCACGGTAAATCGACTGTTTCAATGGGCCATGTTCAATAGCTGTGTTAAATTCGCAGAGTGTGATGATTCTTTTTCCATTGAATTTGATGCCAAAGAATCTGGCTGATTGCTGAATTGTTTCCTACATAGAAACACCAAAACGAACGACCGACTTCCAGAAAATCCATGAGCCTCTGAGAATCCAAAAAGTCACTGCCTGGGGCTCCTACATTCAGCTGCTGACCCAATGCCTTGGTTTTCTCGCAGAAATTGGGCCTGAACCAGACCCACCTCCTTGATGATGGTGTGCTGAAAGCAAACAGAAACTCGGGTTCAACAACAAAAGTGGAATTCTTCGTAAATCAAGACCCATCCGAACCCACTAAAAAAGAGAATACTAGAAATGTGGCACATTTAATGTGCAACTTTTTTTGTGTAGAATTTTACTGTTCTATCCTTCTGTTGGTTTCTATACATGCCAGGTTGTCATATCTAACCAACGGAAATTGTAGCCCCAACTGATAGTTAGTTGAGACTTGGCCTTGTGACATGACATGGGTACAAGAAGGTGATTTTTTTTTTTTCGGCCACCCGAAATGATAGGACTCTTGGTCAAATTTTCTGATGCAGGATGCTCTCTGAACCAGGATATACCACCAGATTATACATTTCTTGATTGCTATCAACAGAGTTGTTGGTTGATTTTCATAGGAAAATCATCTATAGATCATTTCTAGATCATTTTCCCATATATTTTCCCCTAGATCTTCATAGGAAAATCATCTCTGGATGGGGGTTTCCCCACCATTTCGTTTGAGGCTTTTCGGACCGCACCCGGCGCCATCCTCGCACCACGGCACCGGCGCCAGGTGAATTTGTGAACCACTCAGCGAAGCGTGGCTGGCGCCCAAGCGTGGCAAGCCGGGCACCAGCAGATGCTCCACAGGACCCGCCTGGCGATGATCTCGACTGGGGAGGTTTCACCGAGCAACCAACGAAGATGGGAACATCATGGGATATTTTGAGATATAATGGGATATGTGTATATATATATATATATCCAACTTGATATGATCTTTGCGTTTTATCTGGAACTGGGGGTGTACGACTGGAGTTGTGGCAAAGTTTAAGAGGGTAAATCAGCTTTTCAACCATCAAATGTTGGGTTCATTTTCAGACAAACCCATTTGTTGATGTCATATATCTAGGTCAAACTATAAGATATCTTATAATTACTCTTAGACTGTCCCAAATTTTGCTGGTCAAGAATTCTGATCCAAAATGAAGAGATGAATGACCCCTACGATCTGAGATTAAGAAAGTGCCAGCAAACCGAGGTTCACCCAGCGAAAATTGATAAAAATGGTGAACGTATTGATGTGAACGTTATCAACCATAAACTTGGAACTTAGAATTATTTAGATGTATGTAGGTCCATTTTTTTGTGGGGATAATCATGGGTACAATCCAAGACCATCCCACAGAAAATCTCAGCCTTCTGTCTCACAACCTTCCAGTCTTCAGTCTCCTGCAAAACGGCCAGTTCTTTTTCTATGTCTGGCAGCTACAGTCTAGTTGGATCAGGTCCGTGACATATCCCTCTCACTTGATATATGTATATATATATAATCATACATTACATTACATCACATCACATCACATTACATACATATATGGTCACCCCCCCAGAAACCCCTACATATATATATAATACATCTATATATTTATAATAAATATATATATATACAGATATTGCAGATACAACATTAACAATAATCACTATGTGTATACATATGAATAAATATATAATGATACATATATATATATATATATTATTGTTATTATATATATATATATATACATACGCATGTACATGTATGTACATGTATTGTACATATACATGGATGTACGTATGCTCGATTGTTGGACCTACATGGTCAGTCTGGTCAGTGTCCACCTGATTCCTCTTTTTCGCCGCTTTTGCTCGCCTGGAAGTGATCAAACTCGGCTCGCAACTTCTCCAGCCCCTGCCGCTGGCTGCATCCCAAGGTGTCTGTTGAAATCATCCTACTTGGGGGTGCAGATCTATGCATGTTGGGGTATTAATTACTGGTTCCAAAGTCGCAATTAATTAAAATTGATAGTAGCAAGGGTTGTTAAAAGATAGAACCACAAAATTCTTACCCCATGATTTGGGATACGGAGCCCCCTGCACCCCCCAATAAACTAGGTAGATAGGCAGCCGGGAAAAAAAATGGCCCCAGTCTTGCGGGTCTTTGCAACATGCAGTGAAAAAGTGTTTGTTGAAGAGCAAGCACCGCACAGTTGACCTGCTTTACATGAAAAACAAGGCTTCCAGTGTGGTTTTGTGTGGTTTCAAAACAAGGCCAGGAACCAAATGCGACCACAGGATTTGGCCTTGGTTTATAGTATGTGGATGTAAACCAGTGGGAATCCGTGAAGATCAGATGAGGAAGCCTATTTGCCGGAGGATGCCTCCGGTGTGCATATCAGAGAATTCCCCGCGATTATAGAACTATCCCATTTGTTGATAATAGCTCTCCGGTGTTGACACGATCTGATAAGGTTCCTATAGTTTTCTTGGATTTTTCTTGGTAAAATCATGCAAAATCCCTAAGAATATTCCCCAACTTCTGCTCCCTCAAAACGGCAAGGAAGATCCACGCGTACCGACGCATGTCGAAGCGCCATGGCTGCGGGTACAGCCAATCGGTTACCGATTCAAACTCACAGGATCTGCGAAACAGGATCTGACCCTTTTTCGAGACCAGGAAAGGTAAGAATACAATGGGTTTATGATACAGGTATCTGATGGATACAGGAAATTAATTAATTAATTATGTGAAACATTGTGAAACGATGGGAATCAGACCCCATCGAATGAGTTTATCTCTGGCTCGGACAGTCGTCCAAACAATCCAGCAGCCATTTTCTCGAGCAAAATGCTGGATCAAGTCGTGGCATATCAACACACCATCTTCAGACTCGGCTTAGACACAACACCACGGTGCCGAAGACGTTGGCTCATTTGTTTCAACCATCAGGGATCCCATGATATTGCCGATGGATCAAATATCAACCCCAGGATCAAATATCAACTCTCAAACCATTGATAAAGCGCTTCGCAAAAAAGATGGTTCATTCAAAATCAATGTCCAAAAAAAACAACGGGATCCCCTTATGAATGACTTGGGGGTGTATGAATCGCACACTTGGAGGATCATCATCCTAACCCTCTGGTATTGTCTGGTATCAATAAGCCTGGTAGATAATCACTTCCCCAACTAGGGGTTTACCATGGTTTACCATGGTTAAACCATCTATAACTGGGTGGCAAGCCCAGGTGGCATTGCTGGGCTGATGCCATTGCTCCCCTCCGGACTCCGCATTTTGCTGCCAGGGCCACACCCAATAAATCTCCGTCTGCCAGGGGCTCGCTAGGGATCAGCACCGGAAGCTGGGCATCGTTCATCAAATGGCTACGATTTGGTATGTTTGTTTCATGAAAACAGAGGTCCAAATGGTAAATCAAAAGGTGAAATTCTTCATGATGTTTTGATATGATTTGATTGCTTTGGCAACTTCTCTTCACTGCCAGCGGTGCCTGTCATTCCATGTGCTGGTGCTCCAGTTTCACTTGGGAGTTCCAAGCAACTCTTATTGAATCAGTCTCTTTTTTTCCGCGGGCAGTTGCTCTAAGTTCTTCACTGCCGAAGTAACTTGAAGTGGCCAAACTCATAAAGCCAGCAGTCATAGCTTGGACCAGGTTCCAAGATTCCAAAGCAAGATTTATTTGAATCGTTAAGAGTTGGGTTCAAACAAAATCTAGTTCCTGGCCTTGAACTTTGCCCGTTCACTCCCGCCATTCATGGATCCTCAGATTTCCGACACGGGCACCGCCGAGGGCCGGCTCTGGTCGGAAAAGCCTTACCTCCAATTGCACTGACCTGTAATGTGCATATATATATATACATACATACATACATTACATTACATTACATTACATTACGTTACGTTACATTACGTTACGTTACATTACATTACATTACATTACGTTACCTTACATTACATTACATTACATTACATTACATTACATTACAATACATACATACATACATACATACATACATACATACATACATACATACATACATACATACATACATACATACATACATACATACATACATACATACATACATACATACATACATACATACATACATACATACATACATACAACATACATACAACATACATACATACATACATACATACATACATACATACATACATACATACATACATACATACATACATACATACATACATACATACATACATACATACATACATACATACATACATACATACATACATACATACATACATACATTACATACATACATACATACACACATACATACATACATACATACATACATACATACACTCCGGTAATCGTATCCTGGCAATGGAAAATCCATCAACTATCAAAGTTGAGGTTTTCCCACAGCCAAGTTGAATTACCGGAGGATGTACAAATATTGCATATTATAAATCATGGCTCCAGGTTGGTTTGTTCAGAAAGGCGCTGACAGTGCAATGATTTGTGACACAGGCACCAAGGGCAGGCGCTAACATTTCCCCAAGAACAGCTTTAAACTGAGGAATGGTACCCCATCCTATAGCTTCGCCATAGCCATCAAATTCATGTCAAGTGACTCACTATCCTATTAATGGGAATTTTCATATATATATATACATATATATATATATACATATATATATATACATACACATATGTATATAATGTGTGTTCCCACTAATATATATATATATATATATATACATATATATGTATATGCATATATATATATATATGTATATGCATATATATATATATAATTATATATAAACCTATGTTAATTCACCCATATTTTCCCAGTAATCACCGCCATCTCCATCGGTGTCCCCAAAAAAATGGACCATCCGCCAAGATTCACCCGGCGGAGCTTCGTAGCGTTGACCCGCCTGGTCTCCATCCTCGGGACATGATAGGAATCTGCCTGGAAATATGTCAAAAAAGTACAGTACATATCAATATGTACATATACTGTGCATATATATATATGATTCAATATGTACATGTGTATAATATATATATATATATATATATGTGTGTGGTAATGTTAGACCCGTTCAGTAAATTTTTACTTATTCACTTTAGATACCTTTTTGTTGATCTAACTGTCTGCCTGTCTGCCTGCATTTTATTCATGTATCTCTATTTACACGAACTCAGCAGTTGTTCAGGCAACACACAGCCTTCCTGAGGGACGCCAACCCATGCGCCCCATGAACGATGTCTGGTGTCGTGGTATTACATACATTGCTACTGAATAGCTGGATGATTAACAGAAAGTGATGGCGTGATTCTCATCTACCCTATATAGATCTAACTAACTTTGGTCTGTCCACTTGTCAACTGATTGTTTAAATTGATGGTTGGAATTAATCTTAATGACGGAAAAATGGTATCTAAAGAATTTGGAATGGAATCCGAACCCTCAGGCACCCAGCCTGCTCACCATTTAGCAAAAGATTCTGGTTTAAAAAAAAATAAACTCATAGTATGTCCTAGTCTCCGTATACTTTTGAATTCCCAAAGCAGATTGTTTCCCCAGTTCTTTCAACTTCTCACTTCCGCGCCTCCCACAGTCCCTCCAGGTCAGGGTTGTGGAACATGAAGGAATGCCAACAGGCCTCATCTGGTGCTCCAGTGAGTCATCGCTAAGGTAGTACCAGTAACTCCAATAACTAGGGCTTATGGCCAGAGATATCATGAGATATCTATGGTTGATGGATGTTGACTGGTTGGTGGTTGCTGCTAACCCCTCTGAGAAATGATGGAGTTCGTCAGTTGGGATGATGACATTCCCAATATATGGAAAAATAAAAAATGTTCCAAACCACCAAGCAGCTAGGGGCTTATGGCTAGAGATATCATGAGATATCTATGCTTGATGGGGGGTATAGTTTATATACCAGCTTACAACTGGCGGGTCACCAACGACCAACAGCAAGGTGGAGTTAGCGGCTACCTCGATTTGGGCCGAACAGGTTTTGTTTGTCGTGTCCTGTGCATATTCCTTCCATATTGGCTGAAAACGATTCATTCCACGGAACAGGAAACAAACCACCACAAGACACCAAACAATCTAAACGTCTAGGTTACTAGGTTTGTCCGGGCACCCTTTCC
Source organism: Cladocopium goreaui (assembly GCA_947184155.2). Classification (NCBI taxonomy): domain Eukaryota; class Dinophyceae; order Suessiales; family Symbiodiniaceae; genus Cladocopium; species Cladocopium goreaui. The sequence continues at coordinate 2,281,852 of CAMXCT020002223.1, read as the reverse complement.
GCGCGTGAATCTATCGGTCAGAATTCGTGGAGCTTTCACGTTGCGCCAACACACGTTTAGCTTACGCGGACACAAAGGTCATCACGTTTGCTTTCGTGGAGTTTGTTGAAAACCAATGCCTGAAAGTTAGTCTAACATAGTCTAACATAGTCTAACATAGTCTAATTAGTAACTAGTTAATTTTCAGGTTCATACTCTGCGCTCCAGCCACCAACATATGACACGCCTGACATCCCTGACATCCTGGCATCCCTCTCCGTCAGAAAAACGGCGGGCAGGGAATGTGGCCCAGCTCAGCAATTTGGGTTTTCCAGGAACCTTCTTTAACAATTCGATGCGGATAACGTCCTTCCTTAGTATTTTCCTATTCCTCAGAAAACTTTTCTGCACCGAGCCGCGCTGGGTCTGCGCAAACGCGGATCCGCGGAGAGCGAAATCGCGCTAATGAGGGTTTTAAGCGAAAGGCGAAAGTAAGTTAGTGTTTAATAATGGTTAATAATGGTTAATAATGATGGTTAATACAGTTTCATGTTGATATTCACTCTCTTCATGGAGGTTTGCGAGGCTGCAAAAAGGCAGGTTTTCAATGGTTTTCATGTGCTCGAGGCGACTGAACCAATCCCCCATCATCCAGCACCTCGCAGTATACATCACCGTCTTCCCCTTCGATCATGTGTCTGACCTGACACCGTGCTGCGGTGGGTTTGGTTCGTTGGAACTACCCCAATGATCAGAAAAACAACAAAAAAGGGTGTGTTTTGATGTTGATTGGTGGTCTGTTACAGTTTCAATGGTCAAGTCATGCGTGCCCTTCGCTGCCAAAGACTTTTCACACAACTCTGCGATGCCCTCGTGGATAGGTACTCTATATAGTTCCAGTTAGGCTTGGGCGGGAAGCTACTGCGAAAGACTTCATCACCTTGGCCGAACATGTAAAGCTTCCTTGGCTTCTCGCTGCAGATCGTCACCGTTGAGACCAGGGACAGACAAACGGCCAAGACAAAGCTGAATGGAAATCCACAAGTTGCAGAAGCATACCAAGCGAACCATCCTCCTTGGAGATCTTGAGCCAATTGAAGATGCCTTTTAAAACTGCCTCTTCCCGAGACACGCCCAAATCCTCTCTTCTCAAGATTTGGGCCTGACTTGCACGAAGCTTCCGGAAGTCGGGATGCCGGCAAGACTCAAACTCGTAGGCAACCTTGTCTTCACATGCAGCTTTCAAATCATGAAGTCCTTGTGAGAATCTTCAATGCGGCACTGCTGTCCAAGGAATCACAGATGCCTCAATCACCAGGAAGGCCTCTTGAACCTTCCAGCGTTCATCCTTCAAATCGGCCAGAGGGTAGCCATCCTCCAGAAAAGCCAAGAACAGCTGAGATTGCGCCATCAGAGATGATCGATTGCAGGCGCACGTTTTCTGGCAAACCACTTGGCTGCGAAGAATCTTCACAGGTCCAAGTGCCAATGGATCCCAATGGGTCCTGGCTGCAAGTGGGGTAGACCTGGCTGCGAAGGATTTGGCACCTGCTGCAAGTGCCAAATCGCTGAGCCAAAGGTGCTTTTCCATATCCTCCATTGAAGCTCGGGATGAAGTCCGTGTCAGACACCACATCTCCAGCATTTGTTCAGACCAGTAAGCTACAAGTATCATTGAAGCATGACATACTCAATATAAGAATCTAATTGACAATTGTGAAGGAATGGATCATGTTTCAATGTTGTCATGACAACATTTGGGGCTTCTGTGGCTCTAACCCAGGTTTCGTGGCATGGATCCAAACCTGCCAATGAGTCCTGAAGCATCCTGAAACCCATTCTGCTCCAAAATCCCCAAAGCCTTCCAGAAAAATCAGCCAAGGCTGTCCCCGAGCTGTTCAGAACCAGAAAGGTTGGCATCCAATGGAAGTCGCTGAAACCAAGAAAACACAGAGGTCAAAGATCTTAAGACACAACAAACCTTTGCAAAAAAAAACTCACGTTCCTCACCTCTTTGCAAATGCTGGGGCCCCGACCAAACCATCAGATGGCGCCCCCAAGCAGTCGCCGGCTGAGGTGCATTCCTGGCCACTGTTGCTATTCGTGAGTGGCTTGGATTCACAGCGCTGTTGGAAAAACGATGGTCTAAACCACAAAAAACTACCATCCCCAAGTTGCAAAAACCATCATTTGTAGGCAGATGGGCCCGTGACGTACCTTTTTTGGATTACCCAGAAACAGTCATTTCTGTTCATTCAGTGCCTATTCTTGCTGGCGAAACCTCCATCGTAAGCTCAAACTTCCGTGGTTCTGGTGAAATCCTCCAAATGTTCAAAAAAGACCTAGAGAAAACAAGAGTCATATATTGTCATGATAGTGTCATGTGTCATGTGTTTCAGTCTTAACCATCCATTTTTGCTTCGTCCCAACATCTGGGCCCCGCGCCGGATGACCATTCTCTTCGGGCAGCGCTTCGCCGCCTGTGAGAATTCGTATCTCCACTTCTTGCAGAAATGTGTATTAAATGTGACATGAATGTTATATTGCAGATACAATATCTATATATATATATATACGTATATACACATATCACATTAGTATAAATATGTGTATACAAATAAATGTAGGAAACATATCAAATTGTGTTGTCTTTGATGTGACAATTCTTTGAAGAGATTGCAATGTCGTTGAAGAAATCTGCACGCCGAAGCACCTGCACCGTTCAGATCCTCGCCATCTTTCACGTCCAAGTCCTGTGCCCCAGTTGAGTGTTTCTTAGCTAAAGTGGTATGGTGAGTGGATTACTCTGATTAAACCAACACATAAACCAACACTAAATAGGATAAATACCATTAACCTTGGTGGTATTGGTATGGTATGCTTGAATAAAAAACCAACACGCATAACTGCGAACTGGATGCATCCCAGGATCGTAAATGATTAATTACATACATATATCTACATTGTTCTACATCTATGAATAGTAACAGTAAAGCCATGTAAACCCAATAGACAACTGGGGTATAATGTGCTTATTAGTTATTACCCGCTTACGCAAAGGAATGCACATCCAAGTACCTAGTAAACACCAAAAAAAAAGATGGCGAGCTACACCAACACACATCTCTAAGACATGATGAAGCCAGCAACGAGTGGATGGTTTCAGCACTATCAGCACTACATAGTGATCTAATACGATCTGATTTTCGGGCGTCAAGGATTCGTTTCTTGACCCGCATAGTCACATCCTGCCAGCGACATGGCACGGTGATGCCATCCGGTTTCCTCAAGCTCCGCATCTTCTGGTTCAAGAGTCTCCCAGGGGTCCTGCCCACGGATCTCATTGTCGCCTGTCTTATTTTTCTGATTTTTTCTGGACGCGTCTGAAAATCCTTGTCCCTATATCTGGCCTTTGGTGGTTTGCTTCAGGACTATCCTCCTGTTTTTGAACAACATCTAGTTTGATATTTAGTGGTAGCCTCGTTCTTTCAGCCTAATCTCTGGGTAGCAAGGAACTAGGGAAGTGGGGGAAAAAAAAAAAACATGTTGATATGATCTTCTGAATGGCAACTGGCCGTTTCCCGTTGCCGTGAGAGAGGCCATCAGTAAGTGGTAGATCCAATCGATCTTGATATCCTTTGACTTTGGTGTTCCTGACACCTAGATCAAAATCTTGGTGATGCGCTCCAGTGCGCATCACAATAGGTATGGATCCATTCAAATCCACGTCTTGGCTGAAGTTATATCAGTTAAAATTGGTTACCCTGACTTTTTATCAAAAATGCCAATGGAAACTCCCCATTGGTTTCGAACAAATCATGGCTGGGGATCTTCCAGATTCTTCCAAAAAGCAGTCCGCTGGAGTCCCAGATGTTTCAAGGATCATCAAGGGGATCTTCAAAAATCTCCCAGCATCTCCCAACTAACTTCCCTGGGAATCCTTCCGGAAAATGAAAAAACATAAAGAAATCTTCAAAAATAAGATATCAGCTATATCATGGTATATCCACCTTAAACATGGTTAAACCATGTTGGCCACCACCTGGTTTTCTTCGACAAAAAATCTCTCGGTTCAACAAAAACACCGTCGAAGTTCAACTCGCCTTGAGCTCGGCATCTTCTTCCTCCAGGACCTCCCAGGGGTCCCAGCTGTGGGCGGAAAAAAGGGCCCAGCTGTGTCTGGGACCATCTGGTTGGTGGTTAATAATGGTTCATAATGGTTAATAATGGTTCATAATGGTTAATTATGGCTGGTTGGTGGTTGAGCCACCTACCCCTCTGAAAAATGATGGACTTCGTCAGTTGGGATGATGACATGCCCAACTGAATGGAAAGTCATAAAATTCCATGGTTCCAAACCACCAACCAGCCATAAAATGGGGGGGTGTTTATTTTGGGTGGATGGGATGATCAGTATGATCAGTATCATCAGTACCTGGGTACCTGTTCTGGCTGGTTTTTCGGCTGAATAACATGTCTGAGCTCAATGGGTCCATGTTTGCTAGTTCACTGAAACTGAAATCTGGTTCACTCCAAGCACGAGCAACCATGATATCATAATCTGAAATGGATATGTGTAATATGCCCAATTCCAATCGTTGCATCAGTTTTCCAAATGAGGGTTGACCCCAATTTCATGTTTCGGTAGCTACATTTAAATATACGGATCTTTAAATATACGAACTGGTATTTTAGACTATGTCTGGGAAGGCGTTCCTTGACCCGCCCGGCCATTTGAACGTACGGAATTCAATTTGTTTACACATACATTCAAATATACAGATGGAACTGGTGTTTCATACTACCTCCGGGGCGTCACGGTCTCGCCTGCCCTCCACATATTTAAATGTTGTTACCGTTCTCCAAACTACGTTTCTACTGGATCTACTCAAATATTGGTGTATATATATATAATATGCTATACAGTAAGACAGAAATTCGGAAAATCCTTCCCCGCAGAATTGAATACGATCAACTCTCAGGAAACTATATACTTGGTCCCACTAACCCAGTGTTGGGAGATGTTGGGAGAAAAAAATTGTCCCAGTTTTAGGCTTTCAAAAAGAATTTGCCGAATTATACAATTGGTTTTGGTGGGTCAAAACCTCCTATTGCTCGCAGATTTGGTCAAAACCATGTCACCCCTGTCGGAACCTCTTCCTTCGCACCGTTGGTGCCATTCTCTGCTGCAAAGTCGCCCAACTCCTTCCCAGTCAGCAGGGTGTACTTTTTGGGGTCTATACTAGCTGGTTTGATGGAGATTACCAAAAAATCAAAATCTGATATGGGAACCCCTATCAACCAACCAGAAAGGGATAAGATATGATTTTGGTGACTGTTTAGCTGCTCTCTGTGAATATCACCCAACCATGGATAATAATGGAAAATACAGTATGTACACATATATATATAATATAATATGATATAATATGTATTAAGTATAGATAGACAAAACATAGTGCCCCATAGGTAGCTAAGTTGGTTTACAAGTGGATTAACTCGGGTTTGTGATCATCATAACTAGTGTTAGACGGCGAAATACAGCAACTGATCACCACCAAACTGATCCGTGTCCTCCTCTTCTGGGGGATTCTCCTGCCGGAGAGGCGGCATGGGGATATCATGGGGATATCATGGGTTTTTTCCGAAAACCATAAACCATCCACAATGATTTGCCATAAATGCGAGGTTCAATGGCTGGATCCTGTGTCACCATGTGTCACCCCCAGTTTTTTTTTTGGGGCATCTGAACATGGGGTAGGCGACCAAACTCCGATTCATAAAGCTAAAGTCCAAAAAAAAAATGGTATAGTACAGTAAAGCATATAACTCAAGTATGTACCGTATATTACCGTATAACACGTGTCTTTCTTTGGTTGTTTCATCCCCATTTCATTCATTGGCTGCAGCTGCCCCAACGAGACCCTTAACCAGGTCCCCAGACCTCTTCAGCTGGCACCTGGTAATCCAACATGGCAAGCTGGAAACTCCCGGATCCAGAGGGTAAACCACACATAATGGGGGATATAATGGGATGCATAAACCAAACAGAAGATCATGGGAATATAGTAAGTGTTTTGGGATACCAGCAACCATCAATCCGCCATAATGCCTCTAGCCGCATGGGCATGGGTCCATGCCGGATTCGAATTTAAACCAATAATTTTTGAGGTGTAGAGGTTCATGTGACTAACACACTGTTATTTCCATAGCGTTGCCACTTTTTGGATTGATTGAACATGCATTTGCATATGTTCCCACGCAAACTCATGTGTGCAAACCCTCATCACTTCATCAATGCGTCACATGCTGGTTGTGGGGAAACATGACGTTGAAGGAGTTCTTCATGAATCCAGACCCTCAATCATTATGTCACATGGTGGTTGCAAGCACTGCGAGCAACCATAACAGTAAGAATTGTCGTGACAAATCCACCCCCACTGAAACGGTGTCGGTTTCCAAGCCGTTTCGTTTTGAAAAACATGCCGAAAACTGAAGTCCACCCGCACTCTGCCCGACCTCCTCCTCCTCATCTCGAGTTGCTTCCTGCTCCTCTGCTTCCTCTGGCTCTTCGCCACCTCCGCCGCCTCCTGTCGCAGAGGGATCACCAGCAAGCCAGCAAAATGCAATTTTTGCTGCCGGGCCCGCTTCGAGACGTAAAAATAGTGTGGGTGCCTTCCTGCCACGAACCACGGAACCTGTCGATGATTTGGATGGCAGTGCCCTAGTGTAAACAAAATGTGCAATTTTGAGTTGGCTGAAGAAATCCAACAAATTTTGAATGATACGGAAACTCCTGTTCACAAAACCCCTGTCCTGTTTATGACTACTGCCCCCTCAAGGCCACCAGCCGGTTCGAGCCCGCAGTGTCGGGGTGTAAAATACCAATTTTGTGGGGCTTAGGTCCTACAAGAGCTGTGCAAAAGAAAGGGCCCATCTGCGGTTGCTTCCTTCCCACACCGCTTGCATCCAACATCATCCAACCAAATCAACCACAGCCTTTGGGTAAAAGGCAAAACACAGCCACTTGAAAGATGCCGCTTGCACCAACAAAACGCTGCTCCATCTCGATCCAAAGCATGAACGTGAGGGTCGAACAAGCTAATCTGAAAGACCGACAAATATGAAAAAACGCTCTTTTTGGAAACGGAACTGATCTATGGCTGCCATTTGACCACATTGATTGTTGCCCAGTGGATCATCCATTGCCCCTCACCGATCCAGGCCCTGGCCATGATGAGCAGCACCTTCTGGCCCCGGAAGAGCGCCAATCTGTCCATTTTCTCCCATGCATCGAGCATGGGTTTTCTCCCTGCAAGGCTTCCCTTCGTGGTGCTGGAAGCAACACACATGGGCGACCAACAGCTTTGCTCCGTCATGCTTTTGCTTTGGCATCGGCATGACGAAGTGACCGCGGCTGTGCGTGTGTGTGTGTGTGTGCGTGTGTTTGCGCGGATGTTTGCGGGTGTTTGCGTGCATGTTTGTGTGCGTGTGTGCGTGTCCGTGCGCATGCGCGTTTCCAGCTGCAAGCGGACGCTGCGCTGGCACTGCTTGTGTTGGATAATCAAAGGGCCTTTTGTGGCCACAATTTGTGCTTGCATTGCTCTTGGTTTGTGCTTGTTGTGTGGCCTTTCGCCTGTGGCTGCCACGTCTGCGAAGTTACCGCTGCTGGGTTGGAGGGTGATGCTGCTGCCGCTCTTTGGCCTCTGTGCTTAGGGTGCTTTTGCTGCATCATGCCAACAGCGTCCAGGGCGCCGCCCTACAATAGCATATATCACGGACAACGACAACCACCACCAGTTCCCATGGTGGGCTTGCTGCCAAAAATCACCCCTTAATCATTTTAAAACGCCCCTGGTCACCAAGAAAATCAGCCACAAACTCGTCCTCCGCCGTCATGGCCTGCAGTGGTCCCGCGCGGTGTCGAAAGAATATGCAGCAGGGCTGGGTCGAAAGACTTTTTTGGCGCTCTATCAATGTTTGAATCCAAAGGATGTTCACATGGCCAAAATAACAATGTCTATCTTTCGGCCTGTTGGCTATGATCAAGTGTAGTGTCTGTTCTTATCAGCTGGACAATTGACATGTCTCCAGTGGACAGTGGAAGTTGAGCTGACTTGTATGTTTAACCGGATCGCAGATTTCGCACTGCGGGCTCGAACCGATCCATGAACCTTGAGTGAACATGGTTTGCCCAATAAATGCCGATACGGTGTTTATATGGAAGTCTGTATACCTGTAATATACATTATATACACATACATACATGAATAACATAGCACGGCATAGCATAGCGTGACAAAACATAACATACCATAACATTAGATACTTCATGATACATCAGATTACATTACACTACATTAATACAAAAATATGCATAACAAATGTTCGTATCTATATCTATCTGAGTATATATATATAACTATATCTCTACACACATACAGCATATCGCTTTGTTTGGACACGCCATCAATCGCTTTCAGGCATTTGCGCTGTTGCCCCTCCAGCCGCTCCAGCCTTTTTTCCTTCTCTTGGAAGGTTGTGGGGCTGTCTGTGCCTGCAGCCACTAGGCCAAAGCAGATCAAGGAAGATCCACAGATTCAGACTCACATCACAGCTCACCCATCTATTATTCTATTATGTTATGCGTCACATGTATGTATATATATATATATATGTGTGTCTGTAAATATGTATATATAATATGGATTATATGGATAAAGTAGAATAAATCACCAACCTCGCCTAAGGTCATGTTTGGACATTTCCCCCTGACATTCACCCTCTTTCCGTTGACTCGCGACGTGAGGTCGTACCATTCATCGAACTTCACCACCATCATCTAACTGGTGATGATCCGCCATTCATCTAACTCATCTAACTTTATTGGAAGAAAAATGGTAATGCATCAAAATCATGCCAAACCATGGTCAATAATCGTTGATGATCATCCCAAAAATCATCATCAATCATGGTTGATGATCACTTTTCTTGATTATCCCATATTATGATGGATGATAAATAATGATTATCCCAATTATGATGTTATATTTTTTGTTGAATATCCCGTGAAACCCAAACAATGATTAATCGTCAATAATCGTTAACGCTTCACACTGCTTAATGTCCGAGGTGCAGCGTGCCACTCCTCAAACATCTTTGACACCGCCCTGAGACGGGAACCAAACAAAGCGGCGAGCAAGTGTGTGCCATATTAATGTATATGTGCTACATTGTTTATACGATGATATGATGGATCTATGATAGAGTATACGGGATATATATATTATATATACACACTATATTCACTCTATAATTAATATATATATATACAATGTGAGCAATCTCATAAACTCAAGCTTCGCGAAAGGACATCAACAAATCTGGGAAGGTCCCATCGCTTACCACACGTTTGTAGAAATTGATGTATGGCAAAATTGGGACGCATCGCTTAAAGAACAATGAATGAAAATGACGTATGTGCACAGGTATGACATAAACTTAAAAGTGGGTGTTGCTATTTGGGAAGGTCCTATCGCTGACCTCATGTTTGTACAATGACTGATAAGGAATGCCCGTCTCTTACATGTTTCCTATTGCGGGAGTTTTCGCGATGGCTTATGTGTTGTTCACAAGTTTCGTAAAATAATAAGCTGACCAAGTCACAAATTCTTCAACTACCCAAGTTTTGAACCTCTTTACCAAGTAATGACCCACCAAAAAAGATTCCTGGACCATCTGAGCAGCCAAACGTTCTCAGAAACTTCCAGTTTCTTGGCGGTCTTCCGATCTGGTCCACCAACATGCTCGGGATACTGGGCAGCTGAGAGCGTTTTTTGGCTGGTTGGAGATAGGAACAACATGGAACAAATCACACGGAAAATGTTCAGTAAGATTTGAGATTTCAATGAGAAACTCGACTTGGAAAAAAGGAAAATGCTGGACTTGGTCCAGCCGTCCCATCATGACTTGGTGTAGCTGAAAGATTCAATCTTGGCACGTCTTCGTTGCACCGAGTCTTGCTTTTCCTCTCAAATAGGTGTCCTTCAGTTTTAATCATGTTTTTCGTTTCCGAAATGGCTGGTCACTTCACTGCAATCGTTTCGACAGCATCGTGAGCTTCGCTTTTCTTCGGCACCAAATCATTTCAACAACTCCATCTTGGTCACCAGGAGTCCATCTAAAGGGGGACCATTGTGGGACCAAAACGGCCCTGGTGCGGTGTCAAAGTTATGGCTAACATTGGCTAGCCGTATCAAGAAATGTCGGGCCTTATTCCCTCTTACGGCTAACCAACTTCTCACTGACCCCACCCATGGCGCACCACGTATATTCATGCCCCTCGCCAAAGGGAGCAATGAGATTTTGAAAGAGGCGAATCACCTGCCTTGGAACCATCCCGGCCCGATGGGTGCTGATAGAAGCCATGATGAGTGGTGATGTGATCATCAAAAACATCCATCTTACCAAGAGTAAATGCTGATCGGAACTGGGTGTTTGGTATCATCCCTAGAGCCAATAAGCACAGGGTTTTTTCCCTGTGCCTTCCAAAAAACCGGCACAGGCCGTAGTTTAACAACCTGTCGAATGTCGGCACCAGCCAATCTGGGCAGCAATCACCATCTAAGATCCCATGTAAGATCCTTTGGGGGCCGATCTTCTCCCAATTTTTTTAGAAATCCATAGAAATCCCATATCTTCCCCCCCATTTTCCGTCCGATTCCACTGGCGATCTCCACTGAAGAGGTCCAGGCCCAGTGCTCAGGACTTGTTCCGCACTCTCCAGGGCAGACCAGGCTCGTTGCATGCTGGTTTCCATCCACCTGGGAAAAACGGTGGGTAAGTTTTCGACTCGAGAAACAGAATGATTCAGAAATTTAACGAGGTTGTAAATTTAGGGAATTACCAAAAAATCTTCGGGAAGAAAAATGATGTTTTTGGTTTGGGAAATTCTTCGGAAATTATAAACTAATTTTGGTTTGGCACGCTGTTTGGTCCATGGCATGGGTCAAGTTGCGGAACCCCTGGAGCTGAGGGATCTTCATAGGATACCAAACAAAAAGACATGCTGCTTATGGGGAAAAAAAACATGAGGAAAATGATGATAAACCATGACAATGAAATATGATAAGCATTGATAAACCATGATACAATATGATACAATGATAAACCACACTAAAACATCCTAAACCACAATAAACCACAATAATTCATGATAATTCATGACAATTCATCAAAATTTGGGCCTACCCGTCTCGTAACAAAGCCTAATTCACGGCCGGCCCCTGCTCGCAATGTGGTTGCGTGGTTGCGACTTAGATCCCGGCCGTCTCGTGAAGGTTTCCACCTTCCTTGCCTGAGGTGGTGTTGAAAATATCTTGTTTCGTGTTGTTTCGATGATCTTTTGTAGATGTTTTCCAACATTCTTGTAGATTGGATATGATTGGATGGGATTCCCCTCACGGGAAAAAAAAACTTCGCCAGTATCGGTGTCCAGGAGAAATCTGAAATGAGGTAACCAGACAATCAGCAAAGGTTAGCATTGGGTCCGGGTCGTCTATCCCCACACGCTGATGGTGAAGCAGTTTCCCCTCATCTTCTATAGGACAGTGGTCCCACTGAGTGCGCAGCATCATCTATGGGTCTCGTATCAGCCAGCAGCCTCAGTGCCAACTGTGGTGCCCATTTGGATCCCTCCGGTGGTCCAACTGTTCTGCCGACAAATCCTCCTTTCCATGTCTTTCCCACGGCTCGATTTTCCCACGTGGCCACTATTTACTCAGTTCCCCTCCTGTTTTGTCCATAGTTCAGTCCCAATCTTAGATGCCATGCAAAAAGTGAAATTCTTGGTTGGTTATTTTGGACATATATATATATATACATGTATGTATGTATGTATGTATGTATGTATGTATGTATGTATGTATGTATGTATGTATGTATGTATGTATGTATGTATGTATGTATGTATGTATGTATGTATGTATGTGTATATATATATATACATATGATATACGTATATTATACTTATATTATATATATATACGTATAATATATATATATACGTATATACGTAATCATACGTACATCCCCCAGTTTTACCAAAAGCTTAGTCAATACTAAACTGCCCATCCAGCTGGTTTCCCACAGGTCTCCCACTCATCCAACGCTGGCTGGTAGGTATTGTGCACCGCTTTGAAAATCTGGTGTTGGTCGCTTCCAAAAAAAACGAAAGGCCGAAAACATTGAAATCCCATCATTGAACGAGGGATGGTATCGCACACGCTCGTTTTTTTCATGCATTCAGGGTGAGCTGGGTAACAGGACGCCAAGAGTCAGCAACTTGTGATGAGTTGGTTGTTTCAAAAACTCATGCGCGTTGCAGGTACAAATGCCAGGCCGTTATGTAAAAATCAGCCACCAAAACATCAATCAACCATCAATCAACCATCAATCATCCATCAGTCATCCATCAATCAACCATCAGTTATCTCTATGTGTATATATATTTATTTATTGATTTATTCATTTAAATTTAGCAACCCTTGAACAGGAGCCTTCGGCTGGATGTCCCTGTCTTTGAACGTCAGCATAGTGGCGTCCCAGACCGCCTGGACGTAAAGATTTATCGATTTAACTGACGTCCGAGTGAAGTCATTACCACGAATCGGAACTACCTAGCAATTCATGATATGTGATAAGGACAAACAAAAATTGGGGGTGTTGACGGAAATGATATGCAAACATGTTTTCTTGGTTCATGGGCATGTTCATCCATCTCGCGGTGTTTTTTCTCCAAACAATTGTGGTTCAATATAGTATGGGGTATGGTTATCTCACCATCATTAGACTGGGGGAACACGAAAAGTAGGTGATCAAGAAGGGGAAGCAAAGCCTCTCTGTGTAAAAGTTGGCTGTGTGTAAACGCGTGCTGTGTGCACAAGTTTCTGTGTGCAATTGGTGTCTGTGTAAAGACATCTGTGTGTAAAAGCGCCTGTATGTAAGAATGTTGTGCGTAAAACCTTCTGTGCGGAGAACTTTCTGTGTAAAACCGTTCTGTCTATAAAAACTGCTGTGGATATTTTTTTTTCTGCGTAAAGGCTTCTGAGCGAAAAAAAAATGTTGTGTAAAAACTGTTCTCTGGGTAAAGTTTCTGCGTGCAAAAAAGTCGGTCTGTAAAAACTTCTGTATGCAATCTGTGTGTACAAATTTCTCTGCGTCAAATGTTTTTTGTGTAGAAAAAACATGTGTAAAAATTGTTCTGTGCAAAGGTTTCTCTGTGGAAAAGGTTCTGTGTGTAAAACGCCTATGTGCCTTTATTTATCTGTCTGTAAATACTTCCTTCTTTGCGTAAAAACCTCTGTGTGTAAAGGCGTCTGTGTACCTTTTTTTTTGTGCACAAACCTCTCTGCGTAAGAATATCTGCGCGTAAAAGCTGCTGTGTGTAAAGCCTTCTGTGCGTAACGTCGTCTGTCTGTAGAAACATATCGGTGCAAAATGCATTACCACAACCAAAACGGGAAAAAAATGAAAGAAAAGAGTCCAAGATCAAATGCTTGATGTCGTTATCGTTGTTGATGATGGCGATGATGCGCGCAGGGCCTCGCAAGGCGTCATTTTGGTTGTCTTAAGTCAATTTTTGAAAGCCTTCGGAACAAATTACTTTCTTTGAGTGGTCCCCACCAAGTGACACTGTTTTTGACATATTTTCTGACATGCTATCTGGCATTCGCATTTTATCTCATATATTTTCTGCAATTCTTTCTGGCATTCTATCTGGTATATCTTCGGAGATTCTTTGTGGTTGAGGTCCGGCGGGCAACACTCTGATCATAAAGTTTGATGTTTTTGTTGTTGTTGTTGTTGCTGGTGGTGTTGTTGTTGTTGTTGTTGTGGTGGTGGTGGTGGTGGTTGCTGGTGGTTGCTGGTGGTTGCTGGTGGCTGCTGGTGGTGGTGTTGGTGTTTGTGTTTGTGTTGGTGTTGGTGGTGTTGTTGTTGTTGTTGCTGCTGCTGCTGCTGGTGTTGTTGTTGTTGTTGTTGTTACCCCTGCAGCTTTTTTCTCAGTCACGTAGTGGCCAAAAATCATCAAATAGGATGTGTGTGTGTGTCTGTGTGTGTGTGTGTTCGCATTTCTTTGAGACTCTCGGAGCAAAAAAACGCCGTAAATATCCGTAAATACCAATGGTTTTTTGCGCCTCGGAAGCCCAAAAGCACGGTATTTACGATGTTGTTTGCCTTTGGTAGCAAAAACCACGGTATTTACAGTGTTTTTTGGACAGCACCTAGCAAAAACACTGGTATTTATGCAGTTTTCAGCATGTTGCAAGAAGTACTTTTTCCATGCCAAAGGCACAAAAACACGTAAATTACAGTGTTTTTGGTCTGCTCTAAGGGTTCGTAGAGGGGGCGGAGGGGGGGGGGTCCTCAAATGAACAGCAATCGCCTGAATAATCAGGTACCTGGGCTGGCCAGCCTCCCCTTTACTTCGTAACTCAAGGTAGCACCACTAGAGCTACCTTTCGTGATATGATTAGGGATTCCTTGTAATGGCTATATTCACCACTATCCGATAGGGATGACCATCCCCGTTGGAAACTTCACCAAATTTCACCACCAACCCCAGTTGGGCCAGATTTTGCAGCCCACCTTGGTCAACAGCGACTTGTCCAGATGTTGTTCAAATTCCCGCACCACGAAGTCTTGCACATCCTGGAAGTGCACTTGCGGTCGCCCCCGCCTTGGTGGCAGTGGAAAAGCCTCTGTGAAACAGATCGCTTAATGAAATGAATTCCCAAATCAGACACTCCAATAGTCTCCAATACATCAACTGCATAAGTATGTATATATATAGACATATGTGGTTGGTGGTTTCAACCCTCCCGGGAAGAAAAATAAAACAGTCAGTGGGAGTCGTCATCCCAAATGCGCTTGAAAATAACTATATAAAATATGTGAAACGACGAACCAGATATATCTTATATGCATATATGTACATGTTTTATGTCCATGACATGTCCAGAGACTGAAATCGGCTTTTCCCAGATTTACCCTCCTATTCTTAGATATTTGCTTCAGGGTCCAAATACATATCTGGTTGGTGGTTTCAACCCCTCTGAAAAATATTAGGCAGTTGGGATGATTGTTCCCAATATATGGAAAAATAAAAAAATGTTCCAAACCACCAGCCAGATATATAACTTATAATTATTCCCAATGGATTCCCCATGTCTAGTGTATTTCCCATTGAGAAAGTAAGCCAGACCCGGCTCAAAAGCAGCATTTTAGCACCATAAATCTCCGCCCAGCTGCGCGGAAGCTTGCACCAACTCCCAAACAGCTGATGTGAAGGCGTTCCCCAGGGCCAACTGAGGCGCATCCGATATCGGATAGGGCAGGCGGTCTGAAACACCATGAAACAAGATCGTTTCCCATCATCGTTACATTGGGATTTCATAAGGAAAACAATCATCATGCTGAACAATTATTATCATGAAATCGGCACTTCGGTTCAAAAGAATTGGTCATAATTGGTGGGTTCCCTGAATGAAACTGGTGGTACGACCAGCCCCCAATATGGGAAGATCGAACCCAACTTTTGACGGAATGACCTGTGGGAAATGGTTGGTTAGTCTGTCGTTGGGTGAACTCGGATCAAGTGAGGACATAACCCAATTATCCAATGGTAACGATCATCCGTGTGGTCTTCTTAGGAATTCTTATCCAGCAATGCACAATCCAAACAAGGGAAAAGACGTGTAACGTACTTGCCGGTTCACCTCAGTAGGTGGGTTGTAACCCCAGTAACAACCGGACATTGTTCCTATTTACCGTACTTGTGGCTGGGTTATAAAGTTATAACATGTTACAAACCTACTTACTACCTGGGATGAACCACCAATTACAGTATATCCTCAAACATCCAGCAGTCATTAACCGATCATCAGCACTCAACCTATGCACCCACCAATCACCTCTTTAAAGCCCTGGAAATGCGTTCGTCACCATGCCTTGCCTGGTAGAACCAGGGTTTCTCGCTGCAAGCAGAGACATAGCTACCCATGCCATGGTGCACAATGGTCTTGGAAATCTGCGCAGGGATCGCAAACTGCTTTCGTTGCTGCCATCCCACACCCGAAGAAGAACCAAAGCTAAGGTTCCTTTGGTGTGTCTCCAATGCATGCTGCTTCCAATGGTGCATCTTTAAAGGCAATGATATGTGAAAGATCGTGGCCTTGGCACCAACAAACATCGCTTCCGAACCCTGTCTGATGTGGTCACATGTGGTCACGGTTGTCACAGCCCACCCCAGATCCGCCTCCTGCCAGGGTTTGTGCATCAAATCGGGAGTCTCAGGGATCGGATCGTGGCGCGGTGACGGGGCGAAGAAAATGCTCGGGAACTGCTGGGAACTGCTGGGAACTGCTGGTACCCTAGTGGCCCATGTGCGCCCCAAGTTTTGGATGGTAAAATGTTGACCCTCTTGGGTTGACCAACTTTTTTTCGGTGTCTACAAACCATGAGTCGCAAATGGACTATCCGAAAAAACGGGTGACTCACCACCGAATTTCTATCAAAGTTCCAAAGGTGATCATCATGTTCCCTCTTATACAGTAATTGACATTGAAGGTTTCCCTTTTGGGGGTAAACCGTAAACCCATGTACCCCATGTTGGTATCCCCAATTTCAGACAAACCCATATCATATTGTTGGCTATATATATATATAGCTGTGTATGCAATTGGATTTAACCAAGGATAGGGGTATAAATCAAGCATTCTATGGGGATATGTCATGGAATATGTTAGATATATTTATACATAGGATATATTCAACAAATTGTGGGATACACTTCGAGAATCGGAACTCGAACGGGGATATGATCTACCATAAATCTTAACCACAGGGATTTAACCAACTATATAATATTACGGGGGTTATGGATGATATGGGATCCAACAAAATATAATATATACATATATAAATATGATATGTCGTACAAAATTATATTATAATGGATTATATAATGGATGATATCATATATATAATGGATGATATCAACTACCGGGGATTATGAGGCTATGAACCAACCATTGAGAGTGGAGATGCTAATGGCGCACGCCTTCGCAGCCTTGTAGATGTAGCCTACAATTCGCTTCACAATCTCCTGGGCTGCTACGGCGAAGCAAAGAATGTCACGGAAGGATTTGTCAACTTTGTGTTTGTACAGAAGATATCCCTAATATGTGTATCATATATATATGTATGCATTCAAAAGATATGTCTATATATATATGTGTGTATGTACATATTATGTATATATATATATATTATACATATTATGTGTATGTATATATATATATACCCGAGGAGCCTGGGGTTCTCCGATGGAGAAGCGGTGGGGTGGGGTGGGGTGGGGTGGGGGGGTGGGGATGTTGCCGTCATGTTCATGTTATGTTGATGTTACGTTGATGCTACGTTGATGGGAGGGTCGGGCTGGGGTGTCATGGTTAGTGATGCTACGTTGATGGGGGGTGGGTTGGGGTGGGCATGTTACCGTCATGTTCATGTTACGTTGATGCTACGTTGATGGGAGGGGTGGGGTGGGGTGGGGGCATGTCAGTCATGTTCATGTACGTTGATGCTACGTTGATGGGAGGGGTGGGGTGGGGAGGCATGTTACCGTCATGTTCATGTTACGTTGATGCTACGTTGATGGGGGTGGGTGGGGTGGGGTGGGGTGCTGTTACCGTCATGTTCATGTTACGTTGATGCTACGTTGATGAGAGGGGTGGGGTGGGGTGGGGCATGTTACCGTCATGTTCATGTTACGTTGATGCTACGTTGTTGCTAGAATGAAAACACAAAAATCGCCTGACTGTCAGCACTTGCAATTTTCTACACATTGCCAATTCATTGCAAATAAGTGCAAAAGTAGCATGACGCAAAATGCCTGGGAAAACACAGTACATTTGCTCAATTTTACATGACCACGCCATGACTATACGATGAAAATTCACAATTTTACACCAAAATATGTGATTTCTGACTTCTGAGAACATGATTTATGGCACAAGATGACTCTGCTTTAAAACGGACGAAAAAAAATTGATCCGTTCAACATGATGCTGAAAAGGACGTTGCCACTATTGAAAAATTGGCAAATTACCTAGGCGCCAGCTGTTTTTTTACATGTTGACACTCAAACACAGCTGATGGCATCGGAGAACCTCAGTCCCCTCGCATATATATATATATATATATATATCCCATGTATCTGAAAAAAAAAAACACATATATATGCGGATATGTACACATAGAATATCCAACTTAACTATAGCGTTGTCCCGATGATCATTCAATTGCTAGGGTCTCCCATGGTCGCAGCCCCTCTACGCGCACAGTCCAAGTTACGGTTCTGCTCCATTTATCCTCCTCTACCTTGACGTCATCCACCGCCTGGCTTGTTCCAAAGAAGTTTCGCCGCTGTGCCCTTTGAATTGTTTAGCTATGCTGGAGCATTCTATCTTTTTGGGGAACAGGACCTGTATCACTCTGATCCTTGGCGCAGGCACTTTTCGCACCTCCCCAACGATGCTGTAGAGGTTCCCGTGGATCTCGGCAGCCAAACATGGAGTACCAAACGACCCACAAATGGATTCTGGCGCCTGTCATTGTTGCTATATGTTGATACGAGTGACTAGTATCCCAGTTTCATCAATGGAGCCTAGGGCCCTGCTGCTGTCATCCAGGCGCCCGGCTCTCTCCAAGATTTGCTCCTGGCTCACCTGCATCGGAAAGGCGCAAAATGCACATTTTTGGCCCACTATTTGTACCATCCCCTCAACTAGCACATAGACCCCTGCCGAACCCGGGCTTGGAAAACAGGCTGTCAAACTGGTAGCTGGGAGGATGGCAAATCCCTATTCAATTGTTGTTGCTAGCAAAATCGGAATTATTGCTGATGACTCTCCACCAATAATCATGAAGACACACTAATTACCTCTAATTCCCATAAAATAATCTAGTTCCAGTAGTTTCCGAATGATAAAATTCCAATTATTGCCAGTGGTTTTCCATTAAGAACCGGCGGATGTCAGAGTGTAGACTTGTGGTGATGCAAACCCCCTGGGTCTGTCCAAGGGATCGAAGGGACAACTGGCCCATGCGGAGGTTTCCTAAGTCATGAGGGTACCCCAAATCATCCAGTCGTCATGAATGACCATGACTTAGTATTGAACCGTCCCATTTTAAGAGACACCCAAGCTGTCACCTATATTGATTATGATGAAATGCTGCAAACCGCTTGAAGGTCTGGCTGTTTTGTACCAAGCTGTGATTTAACCCATGAATAAACGAGTGGTAAAATCCCAAAATCGGTGCTGCTTAGATGCCAGTTATGATTCTCTGTGATCTAACTGTCACAAATGGCATCTAACTCCCAGAGAATTAGTGTTTCTAATTTATGATTAGTGGTAAACAACTAATTCCCAGGAAAAAAAAAACACGTCCACCTGCCGGCCGCGTTGGTGCGGGGGGCCATGGTTGCCCTGTGGCCACGATCCCTGCAAGCGTGGTCAAGGATGGTAAGGATGGTATTTTTGGGGGGAACATCCCTCCATGATATCAGATGGGGAGATGTTGCTGCAAAAGAAGGTTGCAACGAAAGGAATGATATTATTTTGGTATGTGAAATATGTCCCATATTTAATCATGGAATATATCATGATATGATGGGGATCATGATGATATGATTGATATGATCCTATACTTTATATAGTATAGATAAGCCAACCGGCTACTCAGTATTTGCCAGGATATATTCTGGGACTTTACCCTCTGGTTATTTAACAGTTTGCTATGGGAAATGGCCCATGTATAGATGATTAAACAAATAAAACCGGATCATGATGTGCCTATTAAAATAATGGTAAATGGAAATGGTTAATGGAACAAACCTGCTGCGGAAAAATGGTGTAGAGTGTAGAGATACCATAGATAAATGGTTCATATGCTGAATGGTTTTATTATACCATAAGTAATGAATCCTATACTGGTGAACGTATTTTTGGTATCTAATAATATGTGTAAATATATAATATTATATAATTATATATGGAATGGATTAAAATCTTATATAATACACCAGTTCATCTCCGGAACATATGCTATTGCAAGAATGATTGGCTTGTGTAGGTTTCAACCCATTCCCCCATGGTTGAAGTCACCAAATACTCAGAGATGTCCCACTATCGATGAGTCATAGGTGATGCCCACTCTGTCACCAGTATAATGGGTTCGGGTCCGTCCGGCAGCAGATCGACCAAGACTGAGCTGCAGGCTCTATACTGATGCCCAATCATGATGACAGATGCTTGGGCCAAACCAAGGCAACAAAGGATTGACCACGGATCACAATTGCTATGACTGGTTGGCTTGAGACCTTGAAAAGTTTGGAATAGGTTGAGTAAGCCCTCCTTTTCATACTAGGGTGTCCAAAGTGGTCGAGATCTCTGACGTATCCAAACCCAGTGGCAGGGTAGCCCTCAAAAGACGAGGCATTCAGGGTTCAAGAGAATTTTGGAGTGAAACTCAAAACCTGGGACGGGAACTGTCGAACCACAGTGTAACAGAATTGCGCATTTGTTGGTGTAAAAATTCCAAATGCTTGGATATCCATTTGGGGGAATCGGAAACTGACAGGATCTCCCACATGCTTTCATTTCGTTTCTACTGCGGCGAACGCGTAAGGTTTCGTTTCATGGCCTTTTAGCAGGTTCGGCGCTGGAGATGAGTGTTGGCTTTGCGCATCATCTAGGAATGTAGAGAGTAGGGGACTCCAAAAAGGCTGAGCAGAATACCAATGCCCATTCTTTGTTCACCAAAGGTTACCCTCTGGTTATTCAACATAGCGAACTGGAACATCACCATTTTTAGAAGGTAAATCGTCATTTTTATCATCTACAAATGGTCCCTTAATTACCATTTTCCAGTTCGCAAACTCTTAAGACACCATAGGCTCAATTAAATCTATTAGATATATCATCATCCCCATGATTATCATTATAATCATATGGGAATTATTAAATATCACTATCATATATATATATATCATTAAATATAGGAATCTTAGGAATCATGAAAAATATCACGACATCATAATTTGTTTAGGTCATATAGGTCATATCGTGATCATCATCACCACCATATCTAATAATGTCAACCCTAGGCTGTTTAATTGGGGGGGGGTACCATTTCGGTAGCCATTTATGACTATTTCAGGGGGAACCACCACAATTAATCAAGCAGCCAATTAATGAATAATTACAATTTGGGGTTTAGTCTAATAATGGGATAATGTCAACCATCTAATAAATAATCGGTTTAGCAAAATCCGGGGTTGACATTATCCCATTAAATGGCTATTATTGCTTATTAATGGGATTGATTTAATAATGGATAATTGATGGGATAATGTCAACTATTATTGCTTATTAATGGGATTGATTTAATAATGGATAATTGATGGGATAATGTCAACATTAATGGCTATGATTATCCATTATCCCATTGGACAACATTAAGATGGTCAATTAAGATTAATCAATTACTAATCAATTACATGAAGATGGTCAATAAAAATTACCAGTAATAATCAATTATTACTAATCAATGAAATTATCAATAAAATTATCAATTACTATTGGTTGGCAATGTCAATGTTGTCAGATGGTCATTGCTATTTTTTTTTCAGCCACTGTCGACAGTGACTCGATGTGGACCGCTGGACCGCTTCTCAGCTGCAGATCCAACTGGGAAACTACTGCCCGAAAAGCGAACCACTGAAATTCACATGTGTAGTATGCAGTGTATATACATATGTATATATATATATTAATATATATGTATGTAATACATGATTGTAAATATGTATTATATAATTTATACATACATTATTATATATAATTACATATACATAGTTATACATAATTATATATCTGATACATGATCATATATATATATAGTTATGCTCACCCCCCCAGAACCCCCTCAGCCTTCCTCTCACTTCTTGTATGACCATGGTTTTCTGTTTTTTGATGAAGTAGAGGTAACAGAGTAAGATAATGCGTTGATCAATCATATTTAAAATACAATGACTATACCTTTACTATAGCTTCAATATATCTTTAATATACCATTCTATTGACTGACAATATCTTCAAGATCCCTTTGATACGTATTTTAAAATACAATGCAATACACCTTCAATGCTTGATATGCAATCTAATATACCTTTAGTCTACCTTTATATAAATACAATTTTATCGGTCATGTTCTTGCCTCTAATATTTAGGATACTTTTAATATACCTTTGATGTAACTCTTAAATGCCATCTAATACATCTCTATACCTGTAATATACAATTTAATATACCTTTAGTATATCATTTGATATACCTTTAGTATATCATTCGATATACCTTTTGTATATCATTTGATATACCTAGAATCTACCTTTGATATACTTGACCTTGAAAATAAATTTAGTATGCCTTCACGATACCTTCAATACATATGCCTTTAATATACCAACTAATTTAGCAGTTAATGTACCTTTACTGTACCATTTAACAAAACATGAGAATACCTTGAATATAGTTTTAATATACCTTTAACATACCTTTGATATACATATTTAAGATCTTTTGATGTTCCTATTGAAATACTGTTGATAGACCATTGTATATACCTTGAGTGAATCATTTGATATACCATGAATATACCTTTGTTTTTTCAATATCCCTTCAATATACTATTTTATTGACCATAAAAAACATTTGTTTATTAAAGTTATTAATATACCTTCCATATACCTTTGCACTACAACTCTTTTCTAAATATATTGTATACTGTTTTCAATGAATACTGCATAGACCAAGAGAGCTTTCTTATTGAAGTTATTCTGTGCTCTTTCAAAGAGACCTCACACGTTTGTTGGCATTTTCTAGGGAATATTGCACCCATGAAAGAGTCTTGCAAAGTGTGCTAGTTTAAAGCAACGTTCCATTATCTCATACTTTTCGTAATCGAATAATGCAAACAGTGATGCTGCGCTACTACATGCCCTTAAGAATACAACACACAACAAAAGAGTGCTGTGTCCATTCAAAGACTTTCTTTCAAGGCAAAACTGCTTCAAAGTACTACTGCATCTATCCCTTTGAAAGAAATAGTACAATCTTTAAAAATGCTCCACCATTTAATGCAATATGTCCGATACTCTTTCAAAAGAGCACTGCATCCATTTAAGGACTTTCTTCAGAGGTAAGACTCTTTCAAATTGACAGCATTCTACGACACAGACACAGTACATTCTTTTACAAAATGCCCCACTGGCCTCAACTATTTTACGCAATGTGTCCGGTACTCACTCTTTGAATCAAATACTGCATTCAATGAAGGACTTTCTTTACAGGTAAGATTCTTTCAAAGTCCTGCAGCATCTATTAAAGCATTCTGTTACAAAGCAATGTTACATGTTCTCAAAAATACCCCACCATTCCACCCAAGGTATCCAAAAGTGTTTTCCAGGTACCTCTTTTCATATACTTTGTTTGAATATGTCAAACCTAGACAGGAATGTGTATGTACGACTCCAAGGTTCCAAGATTCCAAGATTTGCACAGAAGTTGCTAGAGATAAACAATAGAGCAGGAAAGCGCTGCAACAGCTAATTTTCAAGTGCATAAACATCACAGCACATCCTATGCCAAGCTGAGTCTCACATAGTGCGCAAGCTCTTGAGTGAGAAACTTTGATCAAAGTTTGACTTCCCAGGACCGGTAAGGTACGCAAGCATAAGGACACAGATGGCAATCATATGAAACAATAGACAAACTAAAAAAAACAAAGAACTCGAGCAAAACCAAAGAAAACAAAACTGTTGTGAGAATGTTTGGTTTTGACTCAAAAGATTGTTTTTGTTGTCCCTAGGTTTTTGTTGGTTTTGAAATGGAAAAACAAAAAAAACTTGTGCTTTTGTTTTTTTTGAATGGATATGATCAACCAAGATCTCAAAAAAACAAAAAAATCAAGGTGTTTTTTTGGTTTTTCAACGTTTTAGGTTTGGTTTTCTGCATTGAAAAGTCTCAAAAACCAAAACAAATCTTGAGTTTTTTTTGGTTTTGGGATCTTGGTTGATAGTATATATGCAAAAAAAACAAAAACTCAAGGTGTTTTTTGGTTTTTGGCTTTTGAAACAAAAAAAATAGGGAAAACAAGAAAACAATCTTTTGAGTCAAAACCAAACATGCTCCTCAAAGTTTTGTTTTTTCGGCTTTTTGGTTTTCCAGGCATCCCCAAGACTTTTTTTTTCCTGGGTTTTTGCGGCTTTGGTGATTCTAGATATCTATCTATTATATAAGATTTCAGAAGCATTAATGTTTACTTAAGTAAATGTATGTAAGTAACCCTAAAAATCTGAACATAAAAACACGTGTTTTATACTGTAAATACAAGATAATACCAGTACAAACAGCATGTGGGGGGTTCTGGTATATATGGGGGGGTGACCATATGTATATATACAACTATACAACTATATATAAATATATATATATGTCTAATTCTCAAAAATCTACACCGACTCGTCCCTCCTCTCATCACAAAAGATGAACGGGCGGGCCCACCGGCGCCGGTCGACGAGAACCAGCTGCGGTTTCTCCGCTCCAACGTTAACGTTTCTTCCGCAGCATGCCGAGCTGGCGACTCATTGCATGGGACGATTCAGAACTGGGATGCGAAAAAAAACAGGCAGTTTCGAATCAACGACTTGGTACTCGAAAAAGCCACCGAAATTCATGAATCACAAGTGAATGCTAAGTGAATGCTAAGTGAATGCTAAGTGAATGCTAAGTGAATGCTATGTGAATGCTGAGTGAATGCAATGTGAATGCTAAGTGAATGCTAGGTGAATGCTAAGTGAATGCTAAGTGAATGCTAAGTGAATGCTAATTGAATGCTAAGTGAATGCTAAGTGAATGCTAAGTGAATGCTAATGTGAATGCTAAGTGGATGCTAAGTGAATGCTAAGTGAATGCTAAGTGAATGCTAAGTGAATGCTAAGTGAATGCTAAGTGAATGCTAAGTGAATGCTAAGTGAATGCTAAGTGAATGCTAAGTGAATGCTAATGTGAATGCAAATGTGAATGCTAAGTGAATGCTAAGTGAATGCGATGTGAATGCTAATGTGAATGCTAATGTGAATGCCAAGTGAATGCTAAGGGAATGCTAAGTGAATGCTAAGTGAATGCTAATGTGAATGCTAAGTGAATGCTAAGTGAATGCTAAGTAAATGCTAAGTGAATGCTAATTGAATGCTAAGTGAATGCTAAGTGAATGCTAATGTGAATGCTAAGTGGATGCTAAGGTGAATGCTAAGTGAATGCTAAGTGAATGCTAAGTGAATGCTAAGTGAATGCTGAGTGAATGCTGAGTGAATGCTAAGTGAATGCTAAGTGAATGCTAAGTGAATGCTAAGTGAATGCTAAGTGAATGCTAATGTGAATGCTAATGTGAATGCTAATGTGAATGCTAAGTGAATGCTAAGTGAATGCTAAGTGAATGCTAAGTGAATGCTAAGTGAATGCTAAGTGAATGCTAAGTGAATGCTAAGTGAATGCTAAGTGCTAAGTGAATGCTAAGTGCTATGCTAAGTGAATGCTAATGTGAATGCTAATGTGAATGCTAAGTGAATGCTAAGTGAATGCTAAGTGAATGCTAATGAATGAATGCCAATGTGCTAATGCTAAGTGAATGCTAAGAAAGTGAATGCTGTGAATGCTAATGTGAATGCTAATGTGCTAAGTGAATGCTAAGTGAATGCTAATGCTAATGTGAAATGCTAAATGCTGTGAATGCTAAGTGAATGCTAAGTGAATGCTAAGTGAATGCTAAGTGAATGCTAAGTGAATGAATGCTAATGAATGCTAATGTGAATGCTAATGTGAATGCTAAGTGAATGCTAAGTGAATGCTACAAAGTGAATGCCAATGTAAATGCTAAGTGAGTGCTAAGTGAATGCTAAGTGAATGCTAAGTGAATGCTAATGTGAATGCTAAGTGAATGCTAAGTGAATGCTAAGTGAATGCTAAGTGAATGCTAAGTGAATGCTAAGTGAATGCTAAGTGAATGCTAAGTGAATGCTAATGTGAATGCTAAGTGGATGCTAAGTGAATGCTAAGTGAATGCTAAGTGAATGCTAAGTGAATGCTAAGTGAATGCTAAGTGAATGCTAAGTGAATGCTAATGTGAAAGCTAAGTGAATGCTAAGTGAATGCTAAGTGAATGCTAAGTCTAAGTGAATGCTAAGTGAATGCTAAGTGAAGTGAATGCTAAGTGAATCTAAGTAATGCTAATGTGAATGCTAATGTGAATGCTAAGTGAATGCTAAGTGAATGCTAAGTGAATGCTAAGTGAATGCTAAGTGAATGCTAAGTGAATGCTAAGTGAATGCTAATGTGAATGCCAATGTGAATGCTGATGTGAATGCTGATGTGAATGCTAATGTGAATGCTAATGTGAATGCTAATGTGAATGCTAATGTGAATGCTAAGTGAATGCTAAGTGAATGCTAAGTGAATGCTAAGTGAATGCTAAGTGAATGCTAAGTGAATGCTAAGTGAATGCTAAGTGAATGCTAATGTGAATGCTAAGTGAATGCTAAGTGAATGCTATGTGAATGCTAAGTGAATCCTAATGTGACTAACATGGTTCAACCTTAAATGGACTTGGCACAGCTCATGGACAGCAAAGCCATCGATTACATCATCCCAACAAACCTGGCTTTCTCCTGAAAACAATAGAGTGTGATGAAAACTGTTTGAGCCAACCATACATGGTTGATTGATGTTGATTGTATATCCCATCGTTATGTATTATATATAGATTTACATACATTTATATATATATATATATCCCGCTTCCTGATTATACCCGCATTAAATTCTCAATATATCACCGTTGGTGTTGGTTGAATCCACATGTTGGTTGCTGAGAAATCCCACTCTATCTCTCTTATCTTCCCAGAACATGCTTGATGTGCCATGTATCCCATTACACGACACTTCGTTCTGCTATGTTTGTTGCTTAGATCTACATATGCCATCTACGTATCCCGAGATCTATGTACATATATATATATATAGCGTGTATGTATATATATATATATATATCTTTTTTTTTGTTGTCCAATGAGTCATCCCATATTCTTGGTTGCAGTAGATACCCTGTTCGAAAATATCACGACATGTCTCCAGCTAGGCATGCTTCCGCTGATCCTCGGCCGTCCACCAAGAGGGCAACCTCAAGGCGGCCGTTCATCAAACCACCCCACTGGGGGACTGGGGGATCATGTTTCTCTCATGGGGGGTACAAACCTACCCTCTGGTAATTTAACAAAAAGCTATTGAAAATGGTGATTTATAGTGGATTTTCCCATTGAAAATGGTGATTTTCCATAGCTACGTTAAATTGCCAGAGGGTACTATGAATTGGGGGTAGTATAAGTCCCTATCCACAAAAAAATCCATATAGGTCCCTATTTTTGTCACTATCAGTCACTGTAAAAATGGACATTGCGATAGTACTATCATACGATATATAAAGTATAGATAAGCAATAGTATTAGTACCAATATATACCCAATTGGTATTAATTGGGGCTATCATAATCCCCAACAAATTCGATAGTACAACAGTATGAGTCCCTGGATATACCAACAATTATCGAACAAAAAAGGGTCTTTCTTTCAAGACTTTAGGAATCTTTTGGAGATAAAAAAAAAAAGTCATTTATAGGATTGATTTAGTCCATTTTTTTCCTCCATGCAACTACATCCAAGATGCAAAAAGTCATTGGATGGTGACTGGAACCCACCAGAAGCCACCGAGACTTGCACGTGCCGCCATAGATTCCTGCGCTGATCCAACTGAACCAACTGCGAATAGAACGAAGCTGAACCAGTGGCGAATGTATCAGCTTCATTCAACTTCCAATTGGTTGGTGTTCACTCAAAGTGCTTTGACTCCAGCAGCACAAACCAATGCAGCGATGAGTTTTGTGGGTTCCGGAGAGATTGCATGATCTCAACATGGCTGGAATGCAGCACTTAACACGCTTCTCTTCAACGAGTGGATTTTGAAGTCCCCTATTTTCAGAAAAATGCACATGGGGTTCGGGGGTTCCTAAAATAAGGGTACCCCAAAATCTTGAAAGCAATAGTTTAAGGTACCTCTAATTTTGAGCACTTAGATTCACAACTATATTACTCCAATCATCTATCCTTCCAATCCAATTTCGAGAAATTGGATGAAATTGGGCTTTCAGTAATATGCTTCTAATTACCGTATCCATTCTTCCAATATATTCCAATCATCCATTGTTCCGATCCAATAATCCATCAATTCCCTCAAAATTTTCACAGTTGGTCCCTAAGTCTTGAGGAGTTTGTCTTTCAATCCCCAACGAAGGGTCGTCATGTTAGTCCAACAATGACAAGGATCCAATCATTTCCAAATGATTTCCGTCATGTGTATTTTGTTTTCCCTTTTAATCACCCAACTCTGTGAAGATCCCCCATTTCCTTCGATGCACATCTACCTCCCAGCGAACGAAACCTCCATTTACTTCAGGAACTTCCCACATTTAGATCATTTAGGCCTCGATTTGTAGATAATGTTCCCATAGTTTCCCATTAAAATCCTTAAAACCACCATTTCACCTAGGGAATTCCACAGCCAGCCATGCCATACCATGCCATGCCATGCCAGCCATGCCAGCCTGTCGCAGCCCGCTCTCGCAAGGAAGGCTCTGCCAGGATCAAACTCAGCCTCAGGTGACCCTCCATCGATTTATCTGGGAAAATATGGGAAAATATAATGCATCTATGTATATTTATAATATATATATATATATCATATACATATATATTGTGAACCGGAGGTTATCTCCCCGATTATGTTCTGATGTTTAGTTGCGTTCAGTGACGACGGCACAGGAGTTGCGGCTTCAGCATGGCGATGTTTTCCTTCTGGCGCTTGCAGTGATCTTGAGCCAAAGGTGCAATTCGATGCATCCCTTGGCGGTGGACAATAAGGAGTTGAAATACATAGGAGTGCGTGATAGTCCGTAGCCTACACTCCATTCGCACCCCCCACGCATGGCCAACTTCGTCGGCCACGCGCAAAGGAGTGTCCTTTAAATTGTTCCACTAGATCTGCAGCTGTTCATTTATTTAATTATGGAGAGTTAAAGTCCGTTCAGAACTTCACATCTACATGGCGGCTTGCTACAATCTCTACCAAAAGATAAAGGTTCTGTTCACGTGCATGTAGACACGACGTAGTCGGTGTCTAGCGTTGAGGTTCATCCAATGTGGCGTAGCCATCATGGAATCCCACTCAAGCATGTGAATTAAAAAATCAAAACACAAAGTTGACTATGGAACTAGAAGTTTACCTTCCCGTTCCTTCGTCGATTGAGATGTAGACCGCTGTAGAAACTCAGCGTTTCATGCAATGATGTTCAAAAAAAATGTGTGGTTCTAAATTAGCCGGCTCAGAGTCCTCTCAGAAATCATTCAAAATGAAGTAGAGGTAAATCTCGAGCAATGATTGCATCCTCGCATCGCCAGGTTCAATCAGGACCTATGCAGAGGTCAGATCGCTTAATCATCTATTTCCCCATCCATAGTATCCCTGATGGTTCCAGTCTCCGCCACGGTGTGAATAAGATCTTCCACCTTTCCCTTGGTCCTTTCCACCCTTCTTTGGCGGGGTCACTGGAGCTTGTTTTGGCTGAGGAGCGGTTTCAACTGTTCTCCAGGTCGCTGACGATGATGCTTTCGCTTTCGACACTCTTCCCAGTGCTGGTGCAGCTTTCGGGGCTGCTTTCGATTTGCCAGCGGCTGGATTGGTACGTTCACGATCAGCAGGAGTCGGGGTATCAGCAATCGCAAGTATGTGAGCTTCAGACAAGTGGATGCCCCACCTTGGTCGTTGATCTTCCCGTTGCTTGATGTGATTGTAATCGTCGATCGCATCATATAGCTTTTGGAGTAGAGGTCGCGGCAATTGTCGGCCATTCTGAAGGATCAGGTGTAAAAGTGATATTCTTCGAAGTGGTGGACGAAGAGCACACACAATGTCAACTGGATTCAGTGTGATTGTGTCCTGAAAGTCAACGTTCCTGAAGAAATAAACAGCATTTACCCTATATGCACCTGCAATGATTCTTCTGACCATGACGTCTTGTCGGTCAAGGGCGTCGCGGGCCGCTGTGGTCTTTCTCATCTCATCCATTGTGGTGTCACGTTTCGACAGCTTCTCCATCTCCTCATCAAAGAATATGTTTTGCAAGTCATCATACGTGTAGCCACATTCAAGGGTATATATGAGAAGTCTTTTGAGTACCACTGCCCCATAGTATGCATTGACGAATCCCTCTTCTCCGATGTCGTCCTTTTGATTTGGTCGGCCGATCTCTTTGTAGAGCTCTTTCATCTGTTGTGCAGTTGGTTCAATGAGTTCACCATTTTCATCCTCGCCCAGGTAAGGTGTCCTTGAGTCCAGGTCCATCCTGAATTTCTGGTTCTGTTGAAAATGTTTCCATGCCGTCTCGATGTCTCCACAGAAGTTCCGTTGGAATAGTCTGTAGATCCTGACGATATGTAATCCAATCTGCAACAGGAGGATCTTGATGAATTCTGGCTGAGCATCTCCAATTGTGCAAGGTTCGATCGGCAGGACCTTTGATCCAAACTCAATCCGTTGCATCCACTTGGGGTACTCAATCACTGCATCACGAGCTTCTCCAGCCTCGTACTCTTCAATGTTGATTTCATCGACCGCTTTCTCTTCATCATCATTCTCATCGGTCGGTTTTCCCTCTTGATTGAGAAATTTGTCGACCTCATCTTCTTCTCTGAAGTCTCTTTTCTCATCATTGATGTCGCCCTTCTTCGAGGCTTGATCATCGTCTCCTTCTTCTGGTTGAGTTTCTTGTTCTGGACTCTTCATGGTGACATCATCATCACCTGGCATCACCTCGTCATCATCATCATCACCTGTCAAATCGATCTTCACCTCCTCCCATGCTTTCTTGACATGGTCTTTGAGATCTTCTTCTCGATGATGCGATTCGGCCTTTGGTACTGTAGCCACGGTGATCTTGATTCGTTTCCTCCATCCATGACTCACCAAAAATCCTTTGCACATCACACAAATCGATAATGGCGCAGGGGTCTCCATCAGACATGCGGGGCATAGTCGATGGTCCTCTTTGCTAGGATGATGAGTGACTGCCAATAATGAAATTGCATCATTCCAATCCGGATGTCCAGGGAACAATCTGTGAGTATGACTGAAGTGACCGGTCCTGATATCGACAAGTTTTCGAAGTTCGTCTAGATCGGGTGATGATTCTTCAGGCACAATGTTTCCAATGAGCTTGTCAAATCGTTCAATGGTGGCCACCCTCTTCGCGCCTTGCACAGAAAGAACAAGTTGATCTCTTCCCTTCGTGATCATGAGACGGTAGTAGTCCTTTTCTCTCCAGTCGTAATACCAAACTGCATCGAATGATTCGAATGGAATTGTTTCTTGGACCAAAATGTGTCCGTCTGCTGATAATCGAGGGGAGAACTTGGCGATGGAATCATACGTGATGTAGATGTAGACAAGATCAGTTTGATCAATCTTCCTGAATCTCAGCACCATTTGACTTCTCACATCCCACGGCGCGAATGGCACGAAGAACGTATTGATGCGGTCGCCTCCTCCTCCTGGACGTAGTCCTTCTCTGAAGATTTGAGCGATGTTGTCAAATGTGGTGCAATGAAATCCTCCTCCAAGAGTGTATCCTACTCCAGGGTTCATCTGATATGAAGTCTTCTTGTCTTCAATGTGCACACCGCCTTGAACTCTTGAATGCGCCATAGGGGCACGGATTGCCACCGGCCAAAGCCAAATCTCTCGATCTGCTGTGCCGATCTCCAACCTCAGTGTTTGTCGATCAAGTCTAGAGGTCAATCCATCATTGAAGTTGTTCATGATGTGTTCCAACTCACCTTTCGTGACCTTGAGTCCTAGCACTTGTGCTCGGATTCTCTTCGTTTGCTTGTACTCAGTGAAGATCACTCTCTGGAAGTTGTTCCATCTCTCAACAAGTATCGGGTAGTTGACGTAGGCCGTTCCAGCCAAAGTATGTTGGTCTTTCCAAATGGCATCGTACTTCAAGATCGACTCAACATTGACCCAACCTGCCTCGTCGCATGGTAGTCCACGGTGATTTCGATTGTCTCTGACGCAACCCACGGAGTGGCGTAGCGCTGCATTGAATCTTTTTGACAATTCGACTATCCATGGCGGATTTTCCCACTTGTTGCCCATCCACTCATTCTCGCCATATCGATGCACTTTACACCAGCCCATTCCAAGATATTCTTCTCCGTTGATGCGGGCAAGTTGAAGTTTACCGATGTTGTGGCCATGTGTGAATGGTTGGATGTACTTGAAATTCCAGTTGTTTCCATGTTGTTTTCTTTCTTCAGTAAGCCATTTTACATAAGCATCATGATCAAGGGGGTTCCAAGCGTTCAGCTCTTCAATGGTCGGCAAAACAGGTGGAGATTCCTCAGCCGCACGCTCAATCAGCAAGTCAAGCTCATGACGATTCTTCACACCTCGGCTAATTGGGTTGACTTCGACACCATTCACTAAGTATTGTCCTCCTTCTTCACGATCACCAATGTCGTACATAAAGGCTGACTGACTGTAGAAGCACTTGGTCACTTCCTCTTTCTCAGTGAATCTGGTTCTTCCCCAACGCTTTCCTCGTGGCATGACGTTCTTTGGGAGCTTGTCTTTTCTGCCTCTGGTTGCAGCTTTGGATCTTTCGGATGATGATGGGGATTTGGACTTCTGATCCATGATCAACCTCATGCGCCATATGGTGTCCTTCATGTTCTCATCATCTGGTGTAGTACATTCGTCAATGCCATGTCTTCCACCACAAATGAAACAATATTGAACATCCAATGCATCTGAAATCAGCTTCTCAAAACGATCACGGATGTCACGCACCTCGGTTCGGCGCTTCTTCGCTTCTGAAGGTTGTCCCCCCATGCCATCTTCCTCCTCCTCAATCTCGATGTCACCAGCTCCGGCATCGGTTTCTCCTGAAGTTTGTTCTGCTCGAGGGCCCCGCGCCGTAGGCGTCGTGGTCTCCTCATCAGGTTCATCAACTTCATCCACCTCTTCATCGCTTGATGAGACCTCAATCATTTCAGGGTGGTCATCGTAGTTGGCTTCTGGGAGCACCGGCATTCTGGTGATCTTCTTCTGCATGAGTAGGTCAAAAATTCCTGCTTCTTTCAAGATGGTAATCACCATGTCATTCTCGACCGGCGGGATGTATGCTTTCCTGGATCGGTTTCGCTTTGTGTTGATGGTGTCGGTAGGTCGACATGAACTGCTGAATAGCCAAAACGACTCTTCCAGTCCTGCGAGGCAACTGTCAAGGTTTGCCCCCCATCCAGCGAACATAGTAGGGAATTGAATACCCAGATCAAGCATTCCAAGCCAGAATTCGAAAATGTCGCCGACATACTCAGCTGTTGCTGTTGGATTGATCATTGATTCGATCTCCTCCTTGGTCAGCACGGTCTTCATGTAGTCATGATAAGCGACGTTTCCGCCATCCCAAAGCAGTCTGTAAAACCATCGCATTCGGTGCATTCCGCCTCCGCAATCCTCTGTTCGAGTTTCACGTTGTACAGTGAACTGGGGCAACAGGTCTCGTCTGCATTTCCCTTTCACCATGTATGCAGGCATTCGGATGGCACCTCGATGTGATACCTGCTTGAGCACATCGCTTGTAGTCCTGTATCCTGAAAGCATTGCAAGTGTCGCAGTGACCAGGAATCCACGGAGGTCCTTCTCGGCTTCCATCTCTCTCCAGTCAACGCACTCATTGTAGATGTTGAGCAATCTTGCAGCTACTCTTGCATCCTGTGAAAATTCATCCATCCCAATGTCATCAGTACCGTAGATCGCCGCTCTTGTCCAGTTGCTTGCGCAATTCAGGCATCTTGTGCGGTTCTCAGTGCAGGTATTCAATCTCGAATCATTCTTGTGAAATCCTTTGCACACATCGCACATCAATTCGGAATCTTCGGTTACTTCGACCCAATGCTCATCCACATCTGTCAGGGGCTCCGGGGTGAATACTCCTCGTCGGATGTCTGACCATGCTCTCCTCTGGACCGCATCCTTCATGTGTTTCATTCCTCCAATGATGTTTGCTGATCCAGCTTGAGCATCTGTGACTTCTCCAGCACGGATGCTGGGAATGACTCGTGGATGTTCTGTGCATCGTTTGATGGTTTCAATGTCAAATCCGGTGTTCTTCACATGGACACATTCTTCATTCAGGTCATGGACTGTATCATGATCCATTGCACAATGTAAGAAGACTTTCTGTCGCATCAATGACTTTTCGAGCATAGCCCAAATGACTTCCTTGCCTTCACCTTCTTTCCAATAAAAAGGTTCACGTCCACAAGCATATATCTGTTTCCAGAATCTTTCATTGGTGGAGTGAATAATGCCCTTTTCCTTCAAGATTCTTGCAAGCTCCTCGGCCATGGATACAATTGAAGATTGTGACCCAAGAAACCGGGCATCTCTCAGAATGTTGACGAAAATTGGAAGATGAGCTGCTTGGCTGATCTCAGTGATGATCTCCGCCAATTTGGTGACGAAGTCTGCATTTGGCATCAGTATGCGAGTTTGTCCTCTGAAAAGTGCTGCAAAAGAGATCCAAATGTGCACAGTGGCACTTGAAAATGCATTTGCGTTGGATCGTAGGAATGTCAATGCATTCGCTGCCAGTTTCAAGAAATCCTCAGGTTTCTCCAGAGATTCATAGGGAAGTTGGTACACCTTGATGGATGAAAGACCCATGTTGTCAAGTCCAGCCTCGATGTCATTGACGATTCTCGAACTAGATCTCGTTTGGTAAGTCAAATCCGTCAAGATGAGAGCTTTGTTGTTTCTCACTTGTCCTCCCAATTCATCCCATTTGTCTAACCAAGGATCCCCGATGATGAACTGTCCAATCTTGTTTCCCAATTTCTTGAGCTTGGCTCGAATCTCGCCCTCCACGGTCTCTTCAATGCCCAATGTCAACATGGCTAGGACCTCCGTCACTGGATATCCCTTGCACCTGACAAACTCTGTGGTCGTGATGATGTAGTGGTAGAGCTTAAGCCATTCGTAGTCATTCTCATTAATCATGTGGGAATCAAGTTGACCTTCTGTCAGCATGTTGAATGACAAGGCAGCATGAAATGTCAATCTTCTCAAATACTGTTTCCAGATCAAGTTGGATCCATACTTGTGAGTGGTGTGAGGGCCCTCTACGATTGAAAGTACAAAATCCTTGCCAGAGCGTAGGAATGCAATTCGCTGTTCCTCACGAGCATAGTCCTCGGCAGCATGGAGTCGCACTTCCACGGTTGAAGGTTTCCTTCTCTTCATCCAGTCTTCAGTTGGAATCCAATCCTTATCTCTTTCTGGTTCAGCATGACCTTGAGATGTTGCTCCGGGTCCAGATCGGAAAGCTGCATGGGTCGACGAAGACGAGGCTCCGCCAGTCGATGATCTTGGCATCTTCTTCGGTTGTACGCTTGAACTTGATGATTGTTGTGATGCCTTTGGCTGTGATCCCTCCGTAGGAGCGGATGTACTCTGGGCACTGGGTCCAGTTGATGTGTCATCATTCACCCATGAAGGCTCCTCATTGTTCCAGAAGTCAACTTCGTCGGGTCTTCGTCCATCTTTGAAGTTCAGGGGGATGTCCCAGTCATCGAAATTGTGCATGTTGCCACCTGTTCCAGCTTGAGTATCGGTCAATGATGTTGTAAAATCTTTGAGGGAACTATGGCAAGCATGACGTTTCTCTTTCTCGGTATATCTGGCCCCTTCATCGGCAATTGAGACGTTGTATCCATGCCCAATCAGGATTCCCATAGGAATGTCAAAGGCCTTGAGGATCGAGAACTGTAGTTCGGACAATTCTGCTACTCTCGCCAAATTTCCATCTCCTCGGGCGCTGGTCTTGTGTCTCTCAAGGGTCGTGCCGAGGGCTAACAAACACAAGAAATGGTTCTGGGCTGCACTCCTCCCTTTCGGCTGATTGGTTTCAAAAGCAATTACATCCTTCATCACATCCTGCAAGATGATCTGATCTGATGGGTTCTGCTCATTGTGATACCTCAGTGCATGTCCTAGGTGCCTCATCTGGACTTCAATCATGTGCTTCATTGCTTTTCGATAGCTGTCATTGTCAGATGGAGACTTCGGATTTACCTTGGTCAACTCGTCCATGACTTTGAAGTACTCGGCTGTCCTTGTCACAGCTAACCATGATGTGGCACTCGGATCTGTGTTGAATGATGGTGTTCCTCGATAGATTTGCTTCATGCTTCGGATCTTCGCCTCAGTTTCGGCTGCAGTGGCTTGATCATCAAAAGGTTCGGGAAAATGTCCTTTGGTCAATACGATCCAGAGCTCATCAAGTCTGTCATAGATCTCCTTGTCCATGAAGCGTCCCACAGTCGCATCTTCGAATGGGCATCTGCTTGCAAAGACTTTCACGAATCTCGATCCCTTTGATAAAAACTCCCATCCTGAACACCCCTTCTCGATGTCCTGCGCTCTCTGCAACAACTTGTAGGCTACCTCCAGGGCTTGTGCAGTGGCTTCACTGGTGTGTCTGGAGTTTGCAAAGTATGCTGAGTAGACAACTGCAGGCGGCATACCAAACCTAATCCACTGGTTGGCTGTGTCCTCATCTGAGATCAGTCGAAAATTCGAACCTCGGGTGTCACGGAACGGTGATGGAGTCTTGGCTGCAATGGATCCTTCGGACAATCCCTTCAGCACCCGTAATGCAACGGTGATTCGGCTTCCGGCAAATTGCCCTACTGAGTTCAGATCCTGTGTTTCGGCCATCCCGCTTTGTACAGAATAAAGTCGCACGGACCGTAGGTCTCGTGACAACTGTTCGAACAGCGAAAATAGTTGTACGAACCGTAGGTCTCGTAACAACCAGTCGGAGTCGAATTCAGAAAGCAGTAGACACGAAAATGAAAAGTGCCACGATGAAAGAACCGAAGTTGATGTCAATCTCGAAAAGCACCAGTGCAGTAGCGATCGCTCGAACGAATGGTCAATGGCGTCGAGCTCTCGAGTAGCACAAACGGATGTTGCCACCGACTTGATTGGGTGACTGCGGACATTCTCGGAATCACGAGACATTTCAGCTTTCAGTTGTTCATCACATGCAAGCGGCTTCCAACGTTTCATCACTCTGACGTTCACAAATTGACTATTCCTGATTACATGATCATTGATTCCATTCATGATTATCTTGGCTATCCATTTAGTGTAAACTTGAGTAATGCGAGTTTCCCTACCGGCACACTCTGCATGGTCATGACGGCGATCGCATCTTCTATGAAGCTTCGGAAAAGACACCCCCCATGAAACAATCTTCCATGGTTTCTTGATTGGTTTGGGAGTCTCTTGGAATTGTGATTTCAAGCCATACATGCATCCATCAAATTTGTGCTCATGAGATACGGTTCCTTCTACAAGTTCTGTCATTCTACGGTCCTTCCAGTAGTCACAACCTCTAGGCAACTCAAGCAAGGCTGGTGATCCCATGTTGATAAGTTCACTTAGCACTGCTGCAAACACTTCCCACATCGCCCAGAAGATCTGCTTCTTTGCTTCGATGAGTTGTGTTGTTGCTTCGCTCACCCATCGGTTGATTCGGTTCCATGGTGAACCGCCTGTACATGGACCTGCAAAGAACACTGAATCAAGTTTGGTCCGAAGGCATCGCCTTGCTTTACTGATTCCGTACGGAGAGAGCATGTCGTCATCTTCAGTGATTGGCACGACATGAAACTTCATTTCGTCCTTCATTTTGTTCTGCAAGAACGTAAACCAGTTTCTCTCTTCCGAACATAACAAGACGAAGCATGGGACTGCTTGAGGAACTTCGATCAAATTGATTGCAAGGGAAAACTTCGCAAATTTTGATGTCATCATGTCACAAGGTGATTTGGAAAATTGAAATTCCAAAGTTCTGTTTTTCTTTTCTCTCCAAAGGATTACCGACACTGTAGGATGGTCAACCTCATGTTTGCCTACTTCAATGTGATATTGATAGGGGACAAAAACATCAGTGATGGGAATAGTTTTCACATCATTGCAATTGGTGCATAGCGTGATTACTCCCTGACTCACTTTACAGTTCTTACCTCCATCTATCACTTCAGCATTGGCGAGCACCCTGAATGTCGATTTTCCAGTCCAAAATTCATTCAACTTGTTCGTTGATTCATGATTGTCGCCCTTGAATCTCCATATGTCTTTGATCACTCGAGTATTGGTTTTGAACTTTTGTTCAGTTTCCCTCTCATCACATATGATCCTAGGGTCACAAGGACAGTCTTCGCAATCCTGTGGTACAAAGTTTTGCCTTCTTGGCGTTTTGTGAATTCGGATCAATGTCTCTTTCCCATCCCACTGCCAATGGTCTTCATTTTTCTTACCTAACACTTGGGATTTTCGGGTGGATTTTACAAACGGAATGTTATCATTGATGTCCAATTCCGGATGCGTATGACATAGGCCAGGTGTTGAAGTGGACTGTGGGTGTCCCTTTCCTTCACCCTCACTACATCCTTCACCCTCACTCCCCCCATGAACAAGGCGCATAAGCGTATTGATCACACGTGTGGCTGGCTGAAGGCACTGGTGAATGGATTTCGGGTGTTGAGACGGTGATGTCTGTGCATCTAAAAACAAGGCATCAACCGAGAACATCAGCATTGGTGAATCGGTCAGATGCTGTACACGGTCATGTTGTGTTGACGCACACGAGTCACGTAGTGATCTCGAGTGGGCAGGCGGGGCATGCACGTGCTTTGACGACATCACCCGGTGGGTTGAGGTCGTTGAAACGGATTGTGAAACAGTGTCCGGGATCAACGGCTGCTTGTTAGGCGAATGATACTGAAAACACGCTCGTTCAACCCACTTATCAAATCTGATAGCCTGCTCTGGTGGAGATGCACGGTGTTCGACCTTTGTCCAGGCACCATTGAGAAGAACCCATGTGGATCTCAAAACATCTGGCGGCACAATCAAGCCGGGTGGCTTAGGACGATAAAACACCGGTTGCTTGACGACAAAAATGGGATCCATACCTGGCAAGTATTGTAGCTTCTCTTTACTAGTCAAACCCTTCCTATACACTTCTTTTGGCAAAATAGGGGTTTCCGTGTATGGGAAGTTTGGGATGTCCTCAGTTTTGGATTGGAAAACTTGGCGAGTAGTCATATCGACATCGGTGCTTGGCTGCAACATGTCTAATACTTCTTTGCTCTGCAAGTCCTGAGGTTCCAACAAGTTGATTAGCATACAAGCTTTCTTCCATGCCATGGGATTCTTGAATCCTTTAGTATGGATATCGGCTGCCATTTTGGCTGTAATTTCATAGATCAATACAAAATGATCCTTTTGAAAATGTTCATGCATGGAGGCAATGGAAATACCATGTGTGCGCTCCAAATGACGCATGGTTGGATTCCGTCCTGATCTGACAACACCAATCATACCTTGATTATCGTCATGAAACAGGAGTTGAGGAAAAACTTTGGCTAAGACTTTCCACAGACTTAATGCGGGGATTCCTAGAGTCCTAAGTGCAGTATCTGCAGCCACAATTTCAGCTTCGGGGGTAGAATGACTAACACACCCTTGTCGCTTACTTCCACCAGCAAGTGGGAATCTTGTGAACTTACCTTGGACTTGTAAGTGCGATCCTGAAGTTGACCTCAAGGATTGGGCACATCCAGCGAAATCCGCATCTGCAAATAGTCCTAACGATAAATCTTCAATTTTGTCTCCGACCCATCCTATCATTTTGAGGGACAATGTGGAATTAACATAACACATTAGGTGATGAAGACGGGCGTCATCATCCTTTGTCCATTTAGTCACATTACGTGCTAATGCATTGATGGATCTCAACAGGTCAAACCGCGCAATGCGGGCTGCATAAAGCAGCTTCATAGCACACTAGCTGCATGCGGAGCTAGATTCCCACGGCTCAGCGTCTCACTGTCTTGCGCAGGACGTGAGTTGCCAGTCTCAGAGAGAACAGGCATATCTGGATCGAAGGAATGTGCACACCAAGGACACTCAACTTTGCGTTTTCCATCGGAAGGAGCTCGATACGGGCTGCTTTTCGTTTCCTCTGGAAGGCTTGGAGTTGATACCTTCTTCAATTTTGTGTCCTTACCAATGATGTCAAGATACTTTTCCACCGATAACTTTAACAATCCTTCCATGTTATAAGTTATGGTCTTGACTTTCTTACCATTATGCAATTGGGTCTCACCTTGGGATAAAACACATCCTAAGTAAAGTCCCAGGTCGGTTTCGGGTTCAATGCGCAGAACAGTGCGCAGCATTTCCCAACCTTTGGCCAGATTTTCGGAGGGCCCAGCAAGCTTAAGGTCATCCACATAGATTACCAACAGCAATTTGAGCTCATCATGAAAATACATAGAAGGCCATTCCTCTCCAATGGGCTTAAAACCAATTTCTTGAACTTTCTTGTCACAATGTTGTTCCCACATCGTGCCTGAATCAGGGTGTCCATACAGGGCTTTGTCGAGTCTTACGACAGGGCGACGGAACTTCCAATACTGTATCTCCGGAGGCCATGCATCAGTGGGTAACTCCACCCAACACAACGGTCCCTTCAACTTAGCCTGGATGTAGGCCTGAATCGCATCTGCCAACTTGACGGAGTGCCCAGGAAGACATCCGTAAAAATCTGCCCATCGTGAGGCTTCGAAGGAAGCAGGGGAATTTCCCAAATCTTGGAAGAATGCTGCCTCCCAATGCTGATTCTTCACCTGATTTCCTAGCAGAACGCCTCTTCCCTTGAATTTTCGTCCAGGATTGTCTTCTGACAGCTGGTAATTCTTTTCCACGCATATGCCATGGACCCTGGCCATGTGTACTTCCTTTTTGTTCTTCTTGGCCTCTGCAACAACATCGTCGTATTCACGAACCATTGTAAAGTCGAATACCTCTTGATCACGAAGGCCTTTCCACTCCTTGAGCATCGCCTCTTTGGCCTTTGGGTTAGACTCAATCTCAGCTCTGCCCACAGGTCGTGAAACCATTGCATTGAAAAGTTTGCTTCCAAGACCTCCTGAAGGTATCTTGGTTCGGTGACTTTGATTTGATGCAGAAGTACACGGCATAGTTGGAAATGGAATGTATTCATCATCATCAGTGGCTATGTCCTTCACGTTCTTGACGTTAACACATTTGCCATTTTTGATCATTGTCGACTCTCCTGGCGTAGCCATGGAAAACCTCGAAATCTCACCTGACAATGTGCTCCAAACTTCACCACTCCACGATGCTTTTGGGCCACGTCCTTTCTCGACCTCCGACCATTCATCCCATTCAGTGAGATATTCCTCGTCGTCCGGGACGTCAGTAGAAGCATCGGAACATGGACTAGCATCAGCATTCCTCTTCACTTTTCGACAATCAATGTATCGTCTTCCATGTACATCGTCATCATCGACTATGTCGTACAGATCAAGATACGTACTTGTACATGTGATAGGTAAGGTAATTTGTTCTTCACAACTTCACCAACACCTGCATCGGATTTCTTTGATTTCGAATGAGAGTCACCCTTCTTACTTTCATCACCACCTTCATCGTCCTTGGACTTTGGCTCGTCCTTGTCTTTCTTTGAATCTTTCTTCTCCTTCTTCGTTGCCTTCTTCTTCTTTTCTTCGACCAATCTTTTGGCTTTGTCATCGGCCTCTTTCTTCTCCAACTTCTTCTTCTCGGCTTTGAGGATGGTATTCCGGTCAGATTGAGAGAGTTTGCGCCATTCTTCAGGAGAATAGGTTCCT
Source organism: Cladocopium goreaui (assembly GCA_947184155.2). Lineage (NCBI taxonomy): Eukaryota > Dinophyceae > Suessiales > Symbiodiniaceae > Cladocopium > Cladocopium goreaui. The sequence continues at coordinate 2,239,791 of CAMXCT020002223.1, read as the reverse complement.
TTGGGACGCAATGACGTCCTGAACATTCGTCTACCATCATCTCCAATCTTGTATGGGTAACCCTTGACGTTCAACTTGACCTTCTCACCATCGTCATTGAGGTATACCTTCCCATCTCCAGCTTTGCCCTTCTTCCAATGGTCTGGTTGGGCGTCGATCAATTCCTGGAGGGTCATCTCTTCTGGATCTTTGTCTTTGTCGAAGATATCCTCAGGGTCATCAAGAGGCTTCTTTGAAGACTTTTCCACCACTTGGTCCAGGTCCACCGTCGTCTCCGTCATCAAGCTCATCATCATCTTCATCATGGTCATGTTCTTCGTCATCTCCATGAGGCACTTTGGAGGGATCGCCATCGAGGATTTCTCTTTCTTTCATCCCTTCCAATGTGGTGTTCACCCTCTCATATTCCTGCTTGCATGGAAATGTCAATGGAGTGACCATCTCGACCTTTTCAGTCAAATGAGGTTTGAGAAGACGGTGTTCAGGTTTGCTAGCATCGTCACCAAGATTTTGATGTACGAATTCACTCAGAGGCCATACTTTGTATTGTCTTGACCAATGCATCCCTGGACCAATGTGATACCCTGCAAACACTCCTGGAATAGAATCAGGCCCAAACTTATGAAGTTGTCCCGCTTCTCTGGTCTTCGGAGGCTTGTAGTTCACACGAGCACCATAGGGAATGAGTTTGCCAGCAAATTCAGATCCATGGAGTTTGCACCAAGCGCTCAATTCATCATCGTTGGGTTCCACGTTGAGTAGATGACATACACAAAGGATTGCTGTTCTCCAGAAACATGGTGGTAATCCAGCTTCCAAAAGACATGTAGAAGTAGCTGTGAGAATAAATTGGTTCGTTCTTTCGGCAATTGAATTGGTTTGAGGTCTTCCAGGTAACGAATGATCAATTGGTATCTTCATCTCATTCATAGCTTCAATGAATTGAGGAGCATGATCAGAGTAGGCCTGTCTGACCTTCTTGGCGCCGATGAACTGTTTCACTGCTCTAACTACATCATCTTTGGTCATTCGATCAGATGGATAAGCACCAATGATTCCTGTATAACAGTCTCTGACAACCAACACTTCCTTCTCGAGGACCAACACGTCATCATGGACTTTGGATGTGTCCACCGCATCAAAGGTAATGAGGTCGCCAAACTTCTTGAGTTCCCTCTTGTATGCACCACGACGAGTCTTGAAATGCTTCATCTTTGCTCGAATGCATGAGTCGCAATATGGATTCTTGTACCTGTGGGTCAACTTGTGATTCAAGCTATTAGCTTCTCTCTTGAGTGTTCCTCTTTTGGCAACCCTAGATTCACCTTCAACAACATCGATCTCGATGTCATCTTCATCACCTTCAGCGGCATCTTCAGGAGCACCATGACCATCATCTTCAAAGTCAGTCTCGTCTCCAGGAGGCTCGTCAATCGGAGTTCCTGGTTCGTACTCGCCGCCCTCAGGTGGTTCTTCTTCTTCTCTTCTCCTGGGGTTGCTGAATGTTTCTGCCGGTTCATTGCTCTTTTCTTCTTCTTCACCTTGAGCTTCTTGACATATCGGGAACAGTTGTGATCCTCAGTTGATGTCTCAAGACCACTTTCTCCATCGAGATGTACTCTTCGTGAGGGTTGACCAACATCATCAATGTCGTTGAAATCATTGACTCCGATTTGAGGATGTATCAATAGGTCATGGATCTTTGATGCATGATGACATTCATGAGGAGTGCATTCGTAAGTTCCAAGATCAACGTAGGGGATGTTGTCATGGATTGTCAAATCGATGCGTTCTCCATTCTTCGTAATCATGAAAGGCATTTGACCAGATGGCCATACAAAGGAATATCCTTCTTCCATGCATCGTTTCCCAAGAGACATCACGGACGGAGTGTCGTCCAGTACATAGGCATGAGAGGTCACATCAAAGGTTCCCAGGTCAATCTCTGCTTCTGTCTGAGTAGCAGTTGAACCGTTGGCTGTGTGGAACATGATAGGATCACAAGTTCGCTGCTTCAAGTTCATCCTTTCGGCTTTCCTTGCAGAAATCAGATCATGCCCGCTGCCAGAATCCAGGATGAATCTACGATCTTTGGCTTGCACTGGTAGTGAAATGCACATTATGTTCTTGGACTTCATGAGGGAGTTTCCAACTTCGTGTTCAACAAGCTCTTCAATAAAAGTCAAGTCATCACGATCATTGTCCAGTTTGATCAACATGTCGAACTTGGGGCCAATAATGATTCTAACTTCATCAACAAAACGATGGAGTCCACATCTGTCCATGATGATAGCCTTGGCCCGTGCTCGGACTGAACCGAGGGTGTTGTCGGACTTGGACTGATCGTCGGTCAAATCATCGACTTTCCAGAAAACATATTGCTTGTTGGGGTCACGATACATACGTTTGGGTAGTCCCTCCTGGTAGTCCTCAATGGCGATCTCGTGCACCTCAGGTTCCAGATCAAATGAGATCCTGCGATCATCAGAAGACTTCTTTGCACTGGCTATCCTCGGTGAGGTATAATCCATAGAATCTTCATTGTCGCTATCAAAGAAGGAATCAATGGTAATGGGAGTCGCTTTCTTCTTTGGTGTTTTCTTGCTGGTTCTCTCGGAGGATGCTGAAGGCGATTTATCTGCATGTAGGAATTTACATTTGTTTCCGAACTTGCAGGTACCTTCTTGCCAATTCCAACATACCTTCTTTTTGGGTCCAGCTGAAGATGAACTTCCTCTACCTTTCCCTCTTGATGAATCTCGACTTCCGCTTCTGCCTTTCTTACCTTTCATCTTGGCATCATAGACCTTCTGAGAGTGACTGTAAAGACATTTGTCACCTTTGTTGCATCCTCCTTTATTGAAGAAGTAATTACAGAAAATCTTCTTCTTGTCAACGGGTGAAGATGATCTTCCCTTCCCACCTTTGCCTTTCTTGTTGTTCTTGTCGGCATGGGATTTCGGAGAAGGTGTAGGAAGTACCGATGCAGCTTCACTCTTCGCTTTCGCCTTAGGACGTTTGGGAGGATCACCTGTAGACGATGCGGCCGCTTCATTCTCCTTCTTGGTCTTGACGGGAGCGGCAGGCTTGTCAGCATCTTCTAAGGCAGGTGTCGTCTTGTTAGAGGACAATGACAGTTTCACTGCACGTTCTCTATCTTTCAACAGTCGTTCTTGCTTTCCACGTGCTATGTATCCTTTGATCATACCAGTTAGGTAAGCATAGGTCTTCTCAGGATGCCCTTCATCAAAGGTTTTGTATCGGTTGATATCGAAGGCCATAAGCTTTGAATGTTCAATCTTCCGGAACAATGTGTCACGCAGGGAATTATTGGAAGGCAGATCATCATGTTTCATATTGTATACGATGTCAAGCCACTTGTTGTAGAAGGCCTCAAGTTGGTCATCTCCATAGTAGTTGAACATATACAAATGATGGGCATTGTAGAGAACTTCAGTGTGGTCAGGTGACTTGAAGCTAATCAATATCATTGCAAATAGTTCTCGTCCCTTGATGAAGTCCCCACTTCTCCCATACAATTGGTTCTTCATGGACATGTCATACTTCACTTGCATGGACTTGTCCCCAGCATTGTCAATGACTTTCCTCAAGGCATTGGAGAGCTTGGCATCAATGGATTGGAATCTCACATCAGGAGCTTTGGCCAGCGCCTCCAAGTCAGGTTGATCTGCAAGACACGGAGCTAACCACGCCTTCCAATCTTCATAGTTTCGATCTCCACTTGCAACGCAAACTTCATGAACGACACTTCCCTTCCAGGATGAAAGTTCAGTGGTCTTAGGCCAGGGTTGGAGACTGATCTTTTCGGCTTCTCTTAGAGATACAGATGACTTGGATCTATCCCTTTCAAGGTTCTCCAACTCCTTGACATTTGTGTTGTACTCGTTCCTGAGCTTCTCGAAGGCTTCAGCTTCTGCTCGGTATTCCTGCTCTTCATCATTGGCACGATCTTCAGCTTGAGAGAAATTGTTCTTATAGTAATCTTTACGATCTTCCATCTTCTTCAACTCATCTTGAAGATTTCGAACTTCAGCATTCCTCTCTTGCTTCATCTCGTCCAACTCTGCTTTCAGTTTGGCACACTTCTCTTCACATTCATTCCGAGGCATGGCATTACTGGGGTACCCATGTAATGTAGTCGGTCTATTCATTGATGAAGAAGAATGAGCTTGGTTTTCCAACTTCAGGGCAGCAATGGTGCTCGACATCTCTTCTACCTCAGCGTAACGCTCATTGGCCAATTGATGCATCTCGGTCAAATGGCTTTCAGGAATGGAATAGTCAGTCGCACCTTTGATCACGAGTCTTCTGTCGTTCAACATCTTGATGGACTTACCTGCATCCCTGTGAGCACGCTCAAGAGAGTCCTTTTGGGCTTCAAGTTCAGTATGAAGGCGAGCAATAGCTGTGTCCCTGTCATTGATTTCATTGTGCAAACTGTCGAACAAGTTACTCGTCACATTCGGATTGTTGCTCATGTGATCGATCTTGTTCAGAGCATCTTGATATTTCTTACCAGTTTCATCAAAGTTTCGCTGGAAGACTTTGAGTAAGTCCTCAGTGTCAATGAGTTCAGATCTATTCTGCAAGTACAACTTGTCAACTTCGGCCTTGGATTCTTTCAAGCTGTCACGTTCACGCACGGCTTGCATGTACATCTCGTATAGAGGCCCTCCATGCGGTGATCTGCTCGGTGACGATCTTCTGGCTTGTTGACAGGAAAGTTCATGATACTGATTCTTCGATTCAGTCAGTTGCTGTTGCATTCGATCTAAAAGACTTTGTTTCATGTGTAGTTCAGAACGTAGTCCCATTATCCTCATGTCCCGCATGCCGCCTGATTCAGCTAGAGATTCTTCAGAAACCCTGTTCTCAGAAATCGCTAGTCGAGATTGTAGGTTCTCACTGTGGATCACCTGCAATCGAAGTTGCGATTCTTCCAAAGCTAAGTGATGTTCACATTCTGCATAACGGTCATGTTCAGATCTTATGTTACTACGGAACTCCTTCATGATCTCGTCCCTCTTCATGTCAGCAGCATCGAGCTCAGTTTCCAGTCGCCTGACGTTCATGGCCATGGTGTGCTTCATCGTCTGGTTCTGATTAGCAACCTCGAGCATCTCGATCTGTAAAGCACATGTCTGGTCGTTAGCATAGCCGACCGCTAGAGCTTCCTGCTTGGCATTCATCTCTGCGTTTTCCAGTTCCAGTCTGACTTGATTGATGTGAGCATTCGCATCAGCGCCCACATGCACCATAATTGCGTTTGCTTGTCCCATTTGTTCATCGAATTCCGAACGTAGTCGTGAATATTTGAATTCCAAATGAGATGCAGCTTCATTCGACATAGTCTGATACCTTTCCAACTCTTCGATCCTGTAGGTCGCACCTTCATCTTCCTGTTGTGCAGCCTGTAACTCGAAGTTCAGCATCTGGAGTTGTTCGGTCATCGACATCATCTCTTGATGAGTGGTGCTTTCCAAGAAATTAAATTGTTGATAGGCATATGCTGTCGTCTCACTCAATCTTGCCTGAAGTACAGATTCTTCTTCAGTGGCCCTTTCCAGTGATGTTTTGTACTCAGCTAATTCACTCTGATAGGCAGTGAAGATGTCGCTACCACTTGACGGGGCATTCACTTGCTGATAAGATCCTGTCCCTGATGGAGTAGCGTCCTGAATCGGTGAAGGCGGATTCGACGACGTAGTCTTTGCCTTGGTCCTTGGAGTCATCGGAGGCGACAATTGTCGTGCAGATGATCTTCTCTTTCCAGGTGTGCTGTCCCTATCTTCAATTGCTTGCATTGTCGAAATTTGTCTCCCTCTAGGAGCAACCAGTTGTCGCCTGGGTTGGCTTGTTCTCAGTTCTGAGGCATCGCTTCCACCAGTGTCGATACTCTGTGAAGAATTTGACTGCGTGCCGGCAGCTGGTGCAACGGCATGTCCAGAAAAAGAAAATGCGTTATCGCTGCTATCCTGTTCAGTCATCTGTAAGGCCCGCGGCTACCCGCTCGTAGGCTCCGTAGGAGTCCTACGGCTGATAACCTGCGAATCGGAGGTTGTCTCCCCGATTATGTTCTGGTACTTGATTCTGAAATGGGTGTTTCAGTGGTGACGTCACACGGGTAGCGGCTTCGGCATTGCGATTCTTTGTTCCGGTTCCTGCAGCAGTCTTGAGCCAAAGGGGCGAGTTGACGTACCCTTTGGCTGTGGATCCTTGAGGGCTGAATTATGTTGGAGTGTACAGTGTTCCGTAGCCTACACTCTATTCGCACATGTACATAGAATTATATGTATATATGTATATCATGTGTATATATCATACATATCATACATATATATAGATAGATAGATAGATAGATAGATAGATAGATAGATAGATAGATAGATAGATGAACATGCATTTTTTAATCATTGATCTGCTCATTTTTTGGGTTTGCCTTCTTTGATTTACAAAGGGCATTGCCTTGTGCCTCCCGTCGACCAATGCAAAAAACACTCCTCGTCTGAGTTGTCATCACACATCAGTGTAGAGCTTGCCTGCGCTCGCATCATCCCCAAAAACATGCGGTGCCGCGGGTGTGCCCAAGAGAAAAAGGCACAGGGATGCATCAAAAATCATCAAAACCTGGACTGTGCTCTGGGATGAGCATGATGAACATCCAGAAAGATCCCAGCTATTTTGGTGTGAACAGCAGGGTTTTGACCCATAACCGCCATAACCGTATCAACCCAAATTGGTCGTGGATGATCTTTTCACCCATCAGCCCACTCTAAGCAGCGCTCCTCATGTGCTTTGGTGCTCAACCTCGGTCAATGGGTGGGATGGAACAACGGATGGGTTTTGTTCAACAGTGGGGGGTTGAAAGATTTGCCCCAATCTACGGCAATTACATAGGGCACACAGGGGTCTTAAACCATGGGGGTTAGGGGAATCCTATTTTCAGATAAACCCACTTGGAAACCATCAATCAGAATAATGTGTAAGGCTGGTGAGCAACCCAAAGGGCAGAGTCGGACTCTCGAGTGACTTAAACTGGTCCCTCGATACCCACTAATGTGGCAGAGCCCAAACTACAGTATAAACCCAAACTGTTTGAGTCTTGAAAACACAACATAATCAAACACAGGCATGGCTTATGGTTTTGGATTTAACGCATTACAACAAAGGCCAAGGATTTTGCTTTACGCAGCGAATTCTAAAACTCCTAACACGCAGGGTGAAAAGCTGACAGCTCATCTCAGCAACTCATGGAACCCTGCATGGTTCAATATTCACAACAGGCAATTCTGGTCATTCTATCTTATTCTCATGCCATAAAAAAAACAAAAACACCATCCGACTATCCAACACTTCTGTCTGCAACGCTTCGCTCGCTTCGATTTTCAGTCAAGCTGCCAGGTCCAAGCTTGTTGCCCCAAGGAGCCTGGTCATCCCGTGAAACCATCCCGCAATCTGGTGTGTGGGTTTCTTTTTTATGGGGGAAACTCCAAAACCACAAAGCTGTCCTTTGTAAAACTGCCAAAGTCAGATGATTTTGGATGATTTTGAAATCCCCAAAATGGTTAAAACCTGAAAGAAAGCTCCGTATCCAAGCGGGAAAAGCAATGCAAATTTTGAGAGAAATTGCTGTTTCTTGGGTTCAACAATACCTGGGCGACTGGCTTTCAGCAACGAATAAGTGCAGCAGGAATCCAAGTCTGCAACCACCCGATTAGTGTTTTAAACCTCTCGGTTACTTGCAGATCATCTTTTTCTTGAAGCAATCTTCTGATTCATCAACCTCAAGTTCCTCTTAGCATAACTAACCCACAATTAGCTGGTTTTAAAATGTTTAATATGGTTTGGATATTTTTCAGATCAAACACTTTGGCAGAATTCAAAAAATGCAACGAAGAACTACCAGAGCCGGGAGTATGATATCATTCCATCTGGAAGGCAGTTCCACCAGGTTATTTTCTGTCACCTTGTACGAGCTGATAGGGAGTCCCCGTTCATGGACTGTAAGCATCCCAAAATAGCCATCAAATAGGAGGAGTTTGGGCACTGGTCATTTGCGAGCAGGAGGAGCCAGTAGGCCCGTCATTCTTGGCAAATTGCAGCCATTTCCCAACCTTAAAGGTTGGCAATTTTCAAGAAATTACACTTCACCTGGGAACAAAATGGATTAAGGCTAGGCAAGTGATCAACAAAAACAGATTAAAACAATTTAAAACACATATTTGAGGATGATGACCCCCAATCCTAAACATCATTTGCTGTGGGCCATCGTTGCAGGTGATATCCTCATACCCTCTTGCAACCATGAGGATGGATCTTCCGTTCCCAGATTGGTTTGAAGAAAAAAATCCATGGGAACCCCCCATGAAACATTGCCATTTCGTGAAATATCATTTTCTCCAACATTTGACAGCTTTGGCTAGCTTTAAACAGTACATAGTCATGGGTATTCAGCAACAGTCAATAACAGGACCGGAAATCCAAGTATGCAGTGCCCATAGTGGTCCAATTGGGGGCCCATTGGCAGATTTTCCTTCTTTTGGGGGAACCCCCCTACTTCGTCAACCAGGTCAGCCATATTTTCCCAGTGTCTTCCTCCTATGTTCAACCAGTATTCATCACTATTCGATGATATCAATACCTCCAGGAACATAGGAAGCTCATGGAAGCTCCAACTAGTGGATTCACAATGTCATGGAACATTATCCATGGGAAACCACATTATCCATGCGTCAGCTCCAACTTTAACGGTTCAACAAGTTCTGAAATCACCAGCGGATGGTAAACTGAGCCACCCCACTCCGTCGTTTCGCCTCAAAGGACAAGGGCGAAACGGGCCAGTGGAGTTTGGGTAGATGGTGTGGGGGTTTAAGCAGCAAAACTTGGGATTCATATAAGGAAACTTTGCAGGGTTGACGCCACCAACCACTTCTCCGAATCTTTCTGTTTGTATTGAGAATAGACGCTTCAATTCAACTACTGTAGGTTCTTTGGGTCCATGTCCATATTGGAGATTTCAGCCTGAAATGATGCTGATACGATGAAATTCCCGAAGCATAGGGATGTAGAATTGTGATTGAAGCCAAGCAGAAACAATATTTACGCCAAATGGAAACGGCTTCACAGCATGACTCCCGACCCTGAAGAACTGCTTATAGTATTACTACGCCGTTCATCAGGCTCCCTGCGAATTTTGGTCCGCCTCCCCCGAATTCAATCAGGGAAACTTAGGATTAAATGATCCAATCAACAACAAACCGGATCTAAATAAGAACGCAAGAAAAGGGAGATTACCAACGTCCAGCTACTGTAATTTCAATCATCAAGAGATGGGCATCCAGAAACGTCAGGATGTTGCATTGTCTGACTATCTGGCAAACCGGTGACATGAACACAAATGCCATTGCCAAGACATGATATATATATATATAAAATGTATATCTATTTTATATATACATAACTATTAAACTATATGTAATACAAACTAATACAACATAATACAAAATAACACAAAACAATATATGCACATATATATATATATCTAATATAATATAATATAATATAATACAATATAATATAATATAATATAATGATATATAATGTAATATAATGTAATGTAATAGTATCATAAAATATACAGAATCAAATGCCAGCAAAAACTGCCTTGGATCCCCTTGGATCCCGCAACAAACACCGTCCAACTGAATGGCGCCTTTTGGGATGGCTTTTCTGCCGCGGATGCGGAGCCGACAACATGACCTGGCACACGATTCAATGGTGATATGATCAATGATTCTATGATCAAGAAAGTGCTAGCACTATTCAATAATATTCAATAATATTCAATAATATTCAATAATATTCAATAATATTCAATAATTCAATTCAGACCAAGACATTTTTCAGTTTGGGGACATTTTGAAACTATGATTCTGCCATCATTCCAGTGGCTCCATTGGACAGGTTCATCAGATGGGGATTTCTCTTCAAAATGAGGATGGAAAGGTGCAGTGTTTAACAGGTGTCTATATTATATATTTATATAGCCCAACATTTTTGTTGCTTTGTCATCCATGATCATCAGATCTCATCGCTTTCCCAACTTTCAATGGCTTTTTGTTGGGGCCCTCCAGGCTGCGGCTAAGGTGAAGGCGAGGGTCCCCAAATGGATCCCATTTTCAGCCGGACCCTGGACCTTGAAGGAACCAACTTGCTGCTAGTTCTGGACCATTTGTCCACACTAAACCCACTAAAATATATAAAAATGATCTAAAATCGGAGGTCCAAACTTTTCCAAACTGATTTAAACAATGATATATAGTGATCAAACGCACTGTTTTTATCACTAAATATCTGATTTTCAATCGATCGTTATAGTTTTGGGTGTCCATCCATGGCCATTTGGAAACGGAATTGCCTCGCGCGGATGGGACCAGTGGTGGTGCCCTCAGCTGGTGCATTTTGATGGGGAACATGACAGTTATCTGATAAACAGTGGGTTTTTGGGGTACTCTATTCTCAGACAAAGCCATGTTCGATCTGTAGTTCTCCTTTTTGAATTCGAAATGGTACGATATTAGGCTCCAGATAGCCAAAATTCGCTTGGTGGCGTCAATTGTGTCTATTGATGAACTCAAGTATGATGATGTTGGTGTAAAGACCTTAAACATCCTTAAATTAACAATGATTTCGGCTGACTAATGTACTTTCACAAACGTGAAGCGTTTGCACATGAAATGGCGTGCTCGGCCTTACCATTGTATACAACATACACTGGGCACCACAGCTGTGGAAGACATGGAGGATTGGTGCTGGTCATCGTCCCAAGGGGGATTCCATCTATACCTCTTCCAGGAGATTTTCCAAATCCATTTGGATCATCTTTCCCAGCGGTATACGAAAGATCTTTGAAACAAACCAGACATTGATATTTAGCGATGTTTTCTTGATAAAGTTTCTGGAGAAAGGGTGCTCCCAATAGTAGTGTAACGGGGCAAACGGTTTAACCATGGAAAATATCGCCGTTGATAGATGAATGTCCTACTTATGGGGACTTTTACTGGCCAGTTTAGTTAAAAGCCAGGTGAATGGGGACCACAATCTTCGGTGAGAAATACTGGTGGCTTCAATCTGGTTGAAAAATACCGATGTCAATGTGATAAACCTAATAATGAACCTACCATTTGGGGATGGTGTTGACCCGCCATTTGTGGTAATATTGAGGATGGTTTATGATTGGTCATTAGCAAAGTCAAAGAGGAAAATTGGGGATCATTCTCCAAAACATGGGGACAAACAACCATAGTCAGGTTTGCTACCGTTACAGCCCAGATACAAGGGGGAACATTTTGAAAACTATGACTATAGAGGGAAAGTAACTATGACTATATGACTATAGATTTACCCCATTTACCCCCCAAAAAGGGTTTGATTCAGCATAGATTGGAGATGTCCCCAACGCTATGCTGGGCTAGGCGGCACTTGCCCCTTCACCGAAGCTGGTAGCAGCACTCCTGGTGAACAACCCGTCGAAAATCCCAGAACTGAGGTTCTTAATGGGACACACATCTAGAAATATGGGATTTTGCAATATATATGACATATATATATATATAAGTATATAAATAAATAGATTTGCTTTTAGTCTTTTCTTTGGGGTTGTGGAGTTTGCCTTTCTTGATTTTGAGTCTGTGTGGGACTTTTGAAGTTATGAACTGACAGGAACAGTGGGATACAGATGGATCTAGGGGCACCGTGGATTTTCAAAGCCACATGTGTGTGGTCAGTGTTCCCCGCGTATCAAATTTTGACTCATATCCATGTGAAGAGAATTTAGTGATATTAAATCATATCTAAGTATTCTCTAAGGATATCTTACATAATGATTAGTTTGACTTAGTTTGATGGTAAACAAGTATATACCCTCTGGTGAACTAACATAGCAATGGAAAATCACCATTTTTAATGGGAAAATCCACTCTAAATGGCCATTTTCAATTGCTATGTTAGTTCACCAGAGGGTAACGGTAACATACGGTAACGCTGATTTCCGGTACAATCTCCCCCCAGCCGCAGCTCACCAGATGGCCAAGGCCGTACCTTAGAGACATGGCATCCGGTGAGGCAGTTGTCCAAAGTCTGTAACACATATAGCGATTTATAGTGATTTAATGGGATTTTATAGTGATTCAATGGGATATTTATGGGATTACCCTTTGACAATGACTAACATAGCGAACTGGAACGTGGACCATTTAGTTCTTTGATTTACCGAACGTAGAGATAATGTGATTTTCCATTTCGCTATGTTGGTTTACCAGAGGTTTCTTTTTAATAGATAATGTGGGCAACCCAATAAACCAACCGGGATGGTTTATCTCCATGGATGATGTAACCAACAAACATATCGAATCTACATAGCAACGACAACATCGGTATTATCTCTGTACCTTGGATTTATACCCTTGGGGCGATCTCGACCCATGCCAATGGTTTACATAAGGTACTTTTTGCTAGATATGTACACTTAACAAATAGCATGAGTTTACATTACGTTCTCTTGCATTGCACTTATGAAAAAACATGTGTATAGAATATATAATGCCATATATAATCTCTATATATATATATAATCATATATAATATAATTATCTATATGCATTCGCACCGGGAAAGACTATACATTAAATCGCCAATCGATGCGACAGCCATTGCCGGCTGATCTTTGGCACCCAATTCACCAGTCAATCCAGCTGTATCCACATAATTCGATGCTTCAAACTTCAAACTTATGTGTTTCATGGGGTAACTTGCACCTTGCGATCCAGAAACCACAGGGGCTGCCACTTCTTGGAGCACTGCTGGAGCCACTATGCTAGGGGAGACGATCCTGGCCATGCGATTCGTGGGACAAGTTTCGCCGGAGACTGTAGTTGCTTCGTGTCAAGGAAAGATATGGGGGATTCAAAATAAATGTTCCCTGCATCCAAGTTTATGATAGTTTATGGCTATGGGTAGTCAGCCACAAAATCTTGATTTTGAATGCCTTAAACTAGTTGACACCGTTTTTTTCATCCAAAACGCACATTTCTGGCTTCAGTGACTGCTTCAGTGTTGCCAAGTCCTGCACCGGCCCGGGCTTCCAAGCCCCCCGCCGTTGCTTCCCCTGGTCCCATCATGCTACGACCACCAGAGGCTAAACATGGCTCAACCAATAGCGGCACTTCCCCAAAACTGACAGGTCCTGGGTGCCCGCGAGACGGCTTTTGCCACCATCTTTGGCTGGACAGCAGCTGCAGGCATATAGGACCTCCAGGTCCACGCTCATCACAAGACGGATTGTAGATGAAACATGGGGAAGGAATAAGGGTATGATCGACAAACATGGGGATGTAACATCAACAAAATAATGCAAATAGTTATATATATATAATATATATATATACATATACACATACTAATGTAATTATTATGTATATATATATACATACACGTATACATATACATAATATATGTGTATTTACATATTCATATTCACGATATTCAAGCTTCCATGGCTCATTTTTTCCGGCTGCACCTCTTTTTCAGAAGCCCCAAGAGGTCAACCAACAAAATGGCTTCACTAAATGATCTACAGAAGCTTCACCATGTTCACCAAGCAGTTTACCATAGTGGAAACCCATGATATTGAAATCCCCCCTTTCTTCACCCCCATTGTTAAAACGCGCAACAACCATGGCTTCACCATCGCCGCCAGGCACCCCAGGTGCCTCGTCAGCTCCTTTGCAAGTTGTGGTTCAACCTAGCTGTTTGCAGGTGAACTTCTTGGGTTTATGCGTTGATGCTTCTGATATGCAGTGATTAGCCACAGTTGGGGTTGATGTCATGATATGACATGATTGTTAAGTGAGTAATGTAACTGATTATTAACTGTTGGGTTTGTGGTTGTGGCTATTTTCAAAGTTGGTGATTAAAATCGTAGTTAATGGTGTTTATAAACCAACAAACCAAACTGGTGATTAGAAGTTGAGCCACCCATCTTGAAAATATGTTCCTCATTATTGGGGATCACTATCCCATTTCTACAGTTGACCATCGCAACTATTTGAAGCCACCAACCAGCCTACCATAGAATATAGATTCTCCAGCCATGTTTGAAGACACACACACACAGATGACCATCTTTATTCTTCATAGGAAAAAACATCTACGCATTTGAATCCTGAGGTGCCCATTGCCAAGTTGCATTCCATCAGGATTGATGATTCCCTGTAGGATGTAGTAAGATATTTTGTTTCAGTATTTTGCGTATGTAATGTACTATGTATATAAATATATAATTCAATTATTGATGTATACATCTCTCTGCTGATCCCTGAAAGAGCTAAGTCCCCTGTTTTAAAAGTGGAAAACGTTGTTGCCGTGAAAACGGCTTATGTGGGTAGCTCCACCTGTGTTCGGGATACCTTCTGGTTATTTTATATAGATATGGAACACCCACCATTTGTAGACATTTGTAGATCGTCTTCGTTGGTAAACCCATGGATTTCCATATCTATGTTAATTCCCAGAGGGTAGAAACAGCTGATTTCCACAACTGGGGTACGGTCGGGAGGTTAGTCACACTTCAAACTAAACCTAAATAGATGAATCGGAGCAATCGTTCCAAACTGCTTTCCCCATAGGGACTGATACATTTAAGGAAAACCGATGCAACTATACTACTTGAGCAGCATCAAAAACCTGGTTGCGAACTGCTTCTGCTGGTTTGTTTCTGGCTATTCCAATATATAATGGCTTGAAAATTGCAATTTTCCCCTTCAATAGGTTGGCAGAACCCCCTTTTGTTATCAATAAATTGACAATAAATCAATTGGTTTTTGATCCTGCTCACTTGACTCCAGGCAAAACCTGACCCCCCGGGTGCCTCCCTCAGCAAGCCTTTCTCCACCAACTCCTATACTTTCGTCTGATGTGGGGGCCGCTTGACTTGACTTGGGGTTCTCCATCAACAATGTGTTTTTTAACTACCAGAAATGGGGGTTTAATCATGTTTAATCATTCAGAAATGGCTGATTCCGTTGCTTTGCCAGGATGACTCTTGTATCAACTCATCGAAAAAAACGGGGTCAAGATTTTGAGGGTGGAACCGTGGAGAACACCATAGCTGGAATATGAGTTGATATGAACCATATCAAGGAAAAACATGGGAAACCACTTACCTCCGGCAATCGAACATGGCAGTTGAAAATCCCTAATTTATAGATGATTTTCCCATTAAAATCTCTATTTTTAGAGGATGTCCAATTGCGGTTGATTGCAGCAGGGTACCAAGAAATTATCAGGGCTCTTGGATTTAGAAATTATCAGGGCTCTTGGATTTGTTAGCTATCTGGCTATCTGGTTTCAGGGAAATCACAACTCAGCATGCGAGGATAAGAAGCTACCCTTAGTGCCCCGAAGGCAGTGGTAGCTTTGGGGACACAGATGCTTTTAGATCTTCTGGTCATGTTGGGAATGGGCATGAATTGACCATCTGGTGGCTTGTGCATACCATTTTTTCACGAGGAATACAGCCATTCAGGATGGAGGGTCCACGTCAAAATGCGAAAACTTCAGCCAATTCCGAGGTTCAAGGGCTGATGCCACCCCAATGACCTAGGAATAGAACCGCAACTCATCCTAGGTTTCTTTCCACCCCACTGGTGGTTAGGCTTGACATGCTGCTAAATTCTATGGATATCTCTGGATTGATTCCTACCATGGCATGGGATCATCACAAATAACCCCCCTAGAGATATTCGCAATTAATTATATCCCCACATTTAAGTTGGTTAAATAAAACATGCTGGGGATATATATATATAATATAGCTAATATTAGTTAATCCCCAATAACATTTATATCAATCCACCGTTTTTGGTCAATTTCAAACAAATGCTCCAAAAAATGTTCCCAGCCTCGCGAGTGATGGGTCGTTGAGATGCGACCTTCGACTCACCAGCCTTATGAACGACTGGAGTTGAACCTGGAACGTGATGAAACATGGGACTTACAAAACACATAAAACATAACTTAAGTATGTTTAAATGGGGAATCATGGAAAAAATGTGGGCGATCTGTCATGATGGGGCTGATAGTTGAAAAAAATGGAAGAACATGGAAGAGGAAAGTGGAAAAGAACATTGCACAACTAGCCGACCTCACTTTGCGTTTTCTGGTAATCTAACCTTGGTAATCGAAACTCCACCATCTATGTTCATCTATAAATGACATTTCTCTCAGGAAAAAACAACCAATGGATTTCCCAACATGTTTCCCAGAGGGTACACGCCTAAATTTCAGATGTCCAACTCTTGGGTTCCAAGGCTTCGGGGAGTATGGTTCCATGTGAGTCATGACACCGCGGTGGCTCATCCAACAAGGCCCTGGCTCGTCGGAGTTCATGATCCAAGCATCCACTGGCCTTGCATATATATAAATACATATAATTATATATAATTATATATATATATGTATTTATGCATTTATGTATATGTATATATCTATATGTATGCATATATATATGTAAATAAATATGTATATATATATATGTATATGTATATATATATATGTATACTGTATACATGTATATGTATCCCCGCCCCCATGATCTACTGAACACATGTCGCCATTGCAAAAAACACAATCCCCAAGATACATGAGAGCTGGTATATTCATGCTTTGCAAAAAAACATATAGTCAAGGTAAATGATGTGGTGTTAAAAGTATTTCAAAAGGGATACCAAAGGATATTACAGATCTATTAAAGGCATGTTAAAGGTAGAGTAAACATATATTGATGATGTATTAAACATATATCATTGATATATTGAAGGTATTCTCATGTTTTACTAAATGGCTAACGGTTTATTATCTGGTAAATATTAAAAGCATATGGATTGAAGGTATCTTCAAAACATACTAAGGCCTAAGGTAGTCGGTCAAGTAAATGGTATATCAAAGGTAGATTCTAAGTATTTCAATTGATATACTAAAGATATGTTAGTTTGTAAAAGATAGTATTTAAAGAAGGTATATCAAGGATGTATTAAAGGTATCCTCCAGGTAAATTGGAGGCAAGAACATGGCCAATACAATTCGATGTAAAGGTATACCAAAAAGGTATATTACAGGGCATAAAACAGGTATATTGAAGATTAATTACATTGTATTTGAAAGACAAACTAAAAACATATTGAAGGTAATTTTTCATAATCAATAGAATGGTAAATTAAAGGTATATCGAAGCTATGGTAAAGGCATATTCATGGTATACTAAATATATTTGGTCAAAACTTTTTTTTTCTGTTACCTCCACTTCATCAAAAAAACAAAACAAAAGGGGTCACACAAGAGAATTGATAGGAAGGCAGAGCTCCAGTAAAGGATGTACTGCACCCTTTCGCACAGTATTTTGTTCTTGCAGGAACATTGAATATTGCTTCTTATTCAACGGAATACCTTGTCTTCAAGGCAGATTGTAACCTGTACGCAGCATTTCCTTGGAACAACATTTTTTTCAAGGAATGGTAGGTATATATTTCTTCCCACCTTGCCAGTGTTTATTTCTGCGCCTCCAACAAACAAAAACATGACAACATGTCTCCTGCATTCTCCTGCCAAAAAAACGCTTCATGGTGGGATCCTTAACTCTCACTTTCATTCAGCAACTGCAGCATTGCAAGGTACAGTAGCTTGCGTAGGTATGCAACTCACAAGACAAGAGAGTGTAATAGGCAAGAGATGTGCCACTGAACAAACGCAGAAGTTGGGAGGACCAAATTAGGGATGTGGCTGCGTTTGTTTCAGACTTTCGATTCATTAAATATCGTTGCATCTCCAAAAATATCGGAATGAACTCAAAGCGCAACCAAGGGGATTCATCTACGTGTCCAAATATAAAGACATATATCATATATATAAATTATGCATTTACTGAAAAATATACATATACACTTAGATTACATACTACATGTAAAGTTAAATTTAGGGTGGAATATACATATACTTGTCAAAATTTCGATGTACACACGGATGTATATATATAATTATGCATGTTCAGTTTCTTAAACAAATACATAACCATTTAGATCGGTACCTATATTTACGTATACTTTTACATATATACATTTACATGCGCACACGTGTGTGCACTTCTACGCGTACACATATATACATATATGCATATTTTTTGACTGACTGACCGACTGGCTGATTGATTGGTTACTTGGTTAACTGATTGATTGGTTGGTTGATTGATTGATTGGCTGATTGATTGATTGTTTGAGATATGTACAATTACGTGTATACACATGTTTGCAGATATGCATGCATCCAAATGATTCTAAATGTGCATATGTGTATAGGTATACACGTATGTGAGTTTGAAATATTCAAGTAAACATGTTCGCTGCAACCCCTAGGTTTGCCTGCGGCCAATCCCGCATATTCTTTGATATGCTCAAATCCCTGCACAGGGTTTAAGTTTTTTACTTTCCAAAACAACAAACACGGTAAACCCTAAAACCTAAAATCTAAAACACAAAACCCTAAATTTAAACCCTAAATCATGAAAACTTAAAGTCAAAATCACTGCGTATAGCCAGTGTTTTCATTGATCCTCTGGTGATAAGTATATCATATTGTTTGGATGTGTTGTTTGAGTGTGGGCGAACCAGGGGGTTGCGGGGAACATGTTTATTCATCTCTATCTTGAAAAACAAACGTAAAAAAGACCTTTTCAAACTCATGAAGATACAGGTGCAAGTACATACATACATACATACATACATGCATACATACATAGATACATAGATACATCGATGGATAGATGCAAAGATGCATGTGCGCACATGTGCATGCATGTACATGCACGCACGCACGCACGCACGCACATACATACATTACACTACACTACACTACACTACACTACACTACACTACACTACATACGTACGTACGTGCATACATACATTACATTACATTAAATTGCATTACATTGCATTACATTGAATTACATTGCATTACATCGCATTACGTTGCATTACATTGCATTGCGTTGCATTACAAAACATAACATAACATACCATACCATTACATTACATTACATCACATCACATTACATACACATACATACATCTATGCATACATACATACATACATACATAAATACATACATACATACATACATGCATACATACATACATTAATTACATTACATTACATTACATTGCATCGCATTGCATTGCATTACGTTACATTACACACATACGTTACATACATTACATACATACATTAACTACATGAATGCATGCATGCATCCATGCATAAATACATAGATACATACATTCATACATTCATGGGTTCATTCATGTACACATATATCATATATAAATAACTGCAAATATAAACACATTGATTTTCACCAATGTACACATTTTTACACATATACATATTGTATACATATATACATATCACCATACTTGTACGCACATTTTTTTTTTAACATTCATACATATCACCATACGTGTGCGCACATTTTTTACATATATGCATATTTCAGACAAGCATATTTCATGACCCCCCACCCAATGATCTACCTCCAACTTCTTCTTTGTGTTCTTCTATTGTGGTCACTCCCCCCCCATGACCCCATCGTCTGCTTCACCCATCCTTTCAATTTGTTTTGGGTTCGAAGGGGGTGTTATAAACTTTAATACCTATGTGTGTTGTATATAAATATATATATACATAAACTGAATCATTTTGGCAAATTTTCGGCTAGAACAGAAAAAACTGAAAACCATGAAAAATCCAGGTCTATGCAACCATGGCCAGAGCCAGGCAGGCATACGTAGTTTTGTCAGTGTTTTCAGTGCGTTTTTAGTTTTTTCAATTTTTCAATTTTTCAGTTTTTTGCAAAAAATAAGGGAAACAACATTTTTTTGAGCCCAAAGCAAACATTTTCCATAAAGTTGTTTTTATTGTGTGATCTTTATGGTTTGCAGAAAACACGTGTTTGACATTGATGTGGGATGATGCAGCAGGAGATGCAGGTTTTGAAAGGTTTTGGTGGCCAACCTCCAGTTTTTACTGATTGTAGTTCTCAAGACATTATTCGAATTGGAATTATATGTGGAAGAGAAATCTGCATGCCCAAATGTACATACCCCCATTGATATACTACGATTTTTTTTGACACCAGTTTGCAAATCTCCCAAATAGACCAGAAACGCTGCAAATACCAATTAAATTACCAAAAACGTAGGTCTTGGGGGTAGGTGTGGCATACAGTATGTGCTAGCCTCCCCTAGGCCAAAACATACTTCTTGGGATGACCTCCCCCACTTCCGAACCATTGTTTGCCACTACTTTCCATGAAAATAGTGGTGGGATCGGCCGGAACCCTTGAAATTGGCCCAAATCCATGTTCTTGAGTTCCCTGACCAGATCCGGCACCTCAAACGTCGCGCTCATCATTCCACTGGGCAATCATCATGGCTATCAACACCTATTTATCCACTTTTACATATACAAAACACACACACACACGCACACACACACACGCATACATATATATATATATATGTGTATGTATATGTAAATGTAAATATGTATATGTAAATATGTAGAAATGTAAAAATGTATATATGTAAATATGTATATATGTAAATATATTTATATGTATATATGCAGATATGTATATATGTATATATGTATAAAGATATATATGTATATATGTATAAATATGTATATATGTATATATTTATATGTATATATGCAAATATGTATATATGTAAATGTTTACATGTATATTTGCATATATGTATATATGTATATATGTAAATATGTATATATGTATATATGTATCTATGTAAATATGCATATATGCATAATATGTATATATACGTATATATGTTTATTTGTATTTTTGTATCTATCTATCTATCTATCCATCTATCTATATAAATATATCTTCTATATATATATATGAGCTCCCGTCACAATCTTTTGCATCTCATTACTTGCTATTGTTTGCTATTAACGGTTGTCATTTTTTTGGGGAACATAGAACTTTCCAGTGTTTTGTGCCATTATCGATTTTGGAAGGGGCCTTATCGCTGTACAGTGTTTCGTGCGCATCTCTGACAAAAGTGCTTCTGCAATACTACAGTGGTCTTCAACCAATTTGACTGTAACTGTAATTCAAACATATATACATTTACATACATGCATATGTACACATGTATGCGGATATGTAAAAGCATATGTATGCGTATGCTTATGTTTATGTGTATATGTGCGTGTATGGTAAATTTATCTGTAGATCAGTAGATTCATGCTTAGGGACCGGAAATGGAACATGTACTTGCAGCAATTTTCCAATTTGCCTAGATTGATGATGGTTTCCAAGTGCGCACTGTCGTCATACTACGACAGTCGCAGGTACACTCAGTCGTCATACTACGCTATCTGCATTGCCATCCTCCGTGCAGGGGAGGTGAGTTGTGGTGATGCATGGATGGCAGAGCGAACCCACTGACGGATCGGTGGTTGAGGCTCCAAGTCTCTCTCTCTCTCTCTTTTTTTTGTCTCTCTCTCTCTCTCTCTCTACCTCTCTGTCACCTTGTCTCAGTGTCTCTCTATCTCCCCTCTCTCTCTCTCTATCTATCATCGATCTATCCATCCATCCATCCATCCATCTATCTATCTATCAGTCTATCTCTAGTGTAGTGTAGCGTAGTTGTAGTTGTAGCTGTAGCTGTAGCTGTATTTGTGGTGCAGTGCAGTCTAGTGGAGTGTAGTGTAGCGTATTGTAGTGTAGCGTAGTTGTCGCCTAGTGTTGTGTGGTGTAGTCGTAGTTGGTTGCAGGTGCAGTTGCAGTGCAATGTAGTCTGTGTAGTGTAGTGTAGAGGAGATTCCTCAACGCCCAAAGGTGGTACGAGACCGTCAGGTTTTAACACGTTTCACCTCGAAATGTGCTTCGCGCCACAACAGCGTGCACTTTATTGACATCTCAACCTCCAAAAGAAGTCTGAACATGTGGTGCTTTTTTAAAATCATTGTTACTTCGAAAATCGCTTCCGGCCAATGGCGTGCACTTTTTCAACATCTCAACGGCCAAAAGTGGTCCAAGACCCTCCTTTTTTTTGAAGCATTTTGCGCTTTTCGCGACGACGGCATGCACTTTTCAATCATCTCAACTGCCAAAAGTGCTCCGAGCGTGGTGTGTTTTGCACATTTTGACGCCACAACGACGTACACTTTTTCAACAGCTCAACTTCCAAAAGTGCCCCGAGCATGAGGAGTGTTTTACATTTTGACTTCCAAATCTCAGATGGCTCCGCATCCGCCGCTTTAAATGGCCCCGATTATGTGGAAATTCCTTCCCAAACCATGCTTTCAAAGGGGGCGTTTAATATTAGGGGAATGGGATTAATATATATATAATTATATATATATATATGTTTATTTGTTTATTCCCAATATATTATCAAGATATCATATCATATCATATCATATCATATCATATCATATCATACCTATCATTATCTGTCACAAATCACCAAAAACATCAACCCATCATCCCGAGCTGCCCCACAGTCGAGTGAGTCACCACTCGACGGCTCGGGGAGTCGGCGCCTTGAGAAGTCATGGTCAGTTTCCTGTCTGGTGATGTGCATGAAACAACATGTTGTTAAATCCTTATTGTTTTTTCCCCTTGGCAACAAATCAAAGCATGAAACTACGCATCCAAGGTTTACACGGTAGTCTAAACTGCTGTGTACATACTTTCTGCCTCTCACCCAGCTTCTTTGGAGCTGATCCACAGGTAGACTGCCCAACAAGAACCCTAGCAACAAGCAATGCTACTCTCCTCAAACATGGCGGGCCGGGAAATCCCCGACCATGGGCATCGGAAAACCATCGAGGTAAAATCATGGGGGAGCCACCTCAATGTGACTGACCAGAGGGTAGTGAGTAACAAGCTCCCAGATAGTTCGTGATCTTCTACAATGGTGACATGGTAACCCCGGAGGTCAAATAGCCCAGGGGTGTATCAATCTGGGGTTGACATAGTTCTGGATGTTCATCCCCCCTTTCGACCTGATACTAGTATGTAACACTTTGCCTTTGCGTCATGAATGATCTCAGATGCCCAAAGTCAATCATAAAACATCATCCCCCCAAATCTACAATCATGAAACAAAGTAAAAAGAACATATCTTTAAACCGTTCCCTATCTGAAATTGAAGGGAACAAAAAACACTGCGAATAACTGAGGCTTCATGGCTTTTGAATGTTTGTTTTGGCTTTGCCACCAACTTTTCTGCCCCACGCTTCGAGCACTTGGACAATTTGCCAAGCGACCGATGATCGCAACCAATCTGACGCGACGGAAGCAGAATAGGTTTGGTACATCATTTTGGTACTCAAAAACGGGGGATACCCCAAACTAGTCAAGAAGCAATGGGAAAGTAACGATCACCGGCTCAATCCCAAGTTGGTTGAGTGAAACATCCTATGGCCAAATTTCTGTCGCCTGGGGATCGCCAGCACCATGGATGGCGGAACACCTCACAGTCCTGCCTAGAGATGCCTAGAGGGACATCGGGTCCAAACCTTTCCTGGATCTTATCTCTAAGCACGGCTAAATGATGCTATACGCTGTAGCTGGTGAGATCCAAAATTATCCGCACATAAATTTATACCCTCCAGTAGACTTTCATAGCTATGGACAATGTCCGTTTATCAATGATTTACCTATTAAAATATGAAACCTGGTGATTTTCCATAGCAAACAATGGCCGGAGGGTAACATCTGAAAATAACTCTTGGACCCATCTCGATTCTCAGATTCTCAGCCCGACCTGGAGGAGAGAACTGTCTCAGACGGAAGTCCTCACAGACAACTTTCAGCGAAACTCCCCTGTCTCGTTGGCAACCCATGTTGTTCAAAAGCTTCACTTCGGTGATAGCACCAGTGAGGTGAAGTTATCTCAAACCATCAACCAAGTTGCATTCTCAGAACCGAACGCATAACGAAGATAGATTGATAAATAACATTTTCATAAGAATGTCTCATCGGATTTTCTTCTCCTGAGTTTTGAGACTTCATCTTGCTGTGATCAATTCTTGTCAGCAAACAAGGGTATTTGCCAGCTTGATTGATATGAGTGATGAAATGTTGAACCCTGATACAAAGGCATACGGTGCAGAACGTCTGGAGATTACTCTAATGAGTTTCATCACTGATTGTCTCAATGCTATTTTAGAGACTAGGCTGCATTTGCCACTCACAATATTACCTATATTGACGAAATGACATACAGTAGTCGCCAAGAGGAATCCTAACATAACTTCCATCATAATCATCGGCCAGCGTGGCCTCACAGCAGCCAACATTCAAGGAAGATTCGAGTAAGAGACTCACATTCAGCACCAAAACTTCAGCTTCAGCTTCATACTCACCCACAAGATCATCTACAGTGTCAGTACAATGAAGCCAGATAGATAATCCCTTGATAGATCTTCCCCAGACATTGGCCAACCAGGAATCAAAAACGGCTGGCCTGTCAGCCAGGAAGACGTTTCAAACCAATAGAACCTTTTGGGTAAATGTGGATGGATCATAAGAATAAGTGCCAAACATGACTTGAGGATCTTCCAGCTACGATCTACTTTTAGGGATTATGACCTCAAATCTAGGCCAACTATGCACCGGCCATAAATCTTCTTTGATCCCAGGATAGACCTTGGCACACGACAACTCGGATCAGAATTTGTGACCCATCATTTATGGGAGAATCCCATGATTCATTGATTGGTTTTAGGGAACATTTACAGGAAACCCGGTGGGAAAGCCCCATATTTCAACATGGAAATGGATCCCCTATTTTTCATGGGTAAAAACAACCTGGAAAAAACATGACAAAACCATGGGTTTCCTCTAGTTTTTACCAACAAAGCCACTCCATTCCCAGCACAGGGCCCATTCAGCGGGCCTCGGGGGCTGAGCATTTTCCATCGGCGCTTTGCGTCCAGGCACCGACCCGGATGGTAACCTTAAAATAGCTGAGATAGATGGATGTTCATTCCTCCAAAGATGGTAACAATGGGTTTTGACCCATCCCCAAATAATAATGTGGTGGTTATGTTATCTTATGGTGATGGTGATGAGTGATGATGAACAATGATTAGTGATGAACAAAAAATCAATGCTGACAATTTACACATTGATGATTATCAATGCACATGAATCAACTCCATTGGTACCAAACCAGACTCAGGCGCATGTATGGTCACTCCGCTGATCCGTGCTTGACATTGATGGCAGGAAGTGGGGTAGCACTGAGTAGCATCAATCAAGCACCACCCCAAGGGACAAACAAGTGGTTTCGTACTGTGGCCGTCTAGGGGTCGGGGTCCCACTACACACCAACATGCAAACGCATATATGAATGCATTGCAGTAGTCCGACAATCTCTTCGGCTGCATGCGGCTCAAGAGCAGGGAAAGCAACCTGGGTATCCTCCAGTTGGAATTGGCTGCAAATCCTAGGCTGGAAAAAATGAAGATGCTAATATCGCGTAAAATATGTGTATATATATATGGTATATACAGTAGACGTGATATGACCAGTTGCTGTGTATAACTTTCTTAGGCATGTCAAACAACCACGCATTTGAGCGATTCCCAGCACATGCTCATCATCGCAAAGAGGGGGAGGTTCATTTCATGATTAAACATGCTTAATGAATGATCAGATATGATCCCCAAGAATAGTTATTATATGCTATTATCAACATTATCAATGATTTGCTTTTCGATTGGGATCTCTATGGATTTCTGTTCATTGGATGATGATCAGATATCCCAATTCATGTCCTTCGAAAATATTGGAACTGAACCCCCCTCAGCAGACTGACTGCCAAAGCACTTCCAAGCGCTTCTACATTAACACAGGTGCAGAACTTGCAACACTGGCTGGGCTAGAATTGTACAAGTGGCAATATGGGGTAGCATGGTATCAGCTGAAGGGGCAGTCAACAATTATGGCTATGGCTCTTACCAGCCGATCACACCACTGTACATTCTCAAGCCCCGCTTGGGGCGTCAACAATTCTCAGCCATACTGACATGGTAACAATATAATATAATATCAAAACGAAGCGAAGCAGCCCCAACTCAACCTGCAAGAGCAAACAAAGACTAGGCACTCAATCTCAGGAAATTGGTGAGTTTCGGGGTCAGTAATCTTAACCCATTCGCGTGTAAGGAATAGCAAGAGCTGATCAACCTGAAATCAGGTTTGGATTGATCACTCTTTGCCAACAAATCAACTATGTTTATGTTGGTAAGATCAGCCCAAACATATTGCCCGTTTGAGGGGATAATTGGTTTGAACTCATACACATTTGCGAGTTTGAGAAAGGCTCATTGAGTCATTCGTCCGATACAAGGTGCTCCAGGTATAAGTTGGTTTATAACCCCCCAACAGGTTTATTTTGTTTTACTGAACATCTCACCTCGCAGCGTTTTTCAATCCATTCGCCTCTCGTCCTTCCGCGTTTCCGGCGACTTGGGCGGAATGCGGTTGGTGGTAACCCGCCATTGAAAACTCTCAGCAGATCAGACGTGTGAAAATCAATCTGCAGATGCACAAAATGGTGGCAAAAACTTGGAGTTCCTTCAACAATACGTCTTGAGAATTATCCCCTGAAACTGACAAATTTACGCGTAAGTTGAAACTTCTAAATGTGGAAGGTTTCTGGGTTTACTTGCTGTGCTTCAAGTTAGATCGGCGGCAGAAGAAGTTCATCTTCAGCTGGGTGTCATATTCCGCACTTGGTCCTGTTCGAGGATTTGGGAATCCCCAAATCCAGCTTATCCTCATGTCCAATTTCAAATGCAACTTTGGGGTATACGGTATCCACCATTTCCCATGTACCAGACCAAATTTGATCCAGTGGAAAGTCTGATCTGGCGCCGAGTGCAGATATCATTAGCCAATTTCTAGGGCCGCGACGGCGTGGCATCCAGAGGATCATCCCAGAACGGTAAAACCAACGGGATCAACTCACCAAAAATAGCAGCACTTTGTAAAATTGGAACCATGGGAAAAAAACAATTTCAATCCTCATATTTTAAGTATACCCGATGTCCCAAATATTCCTCCAGATAAACATAGATGGCACAACATTCACCAGCCGTCGCGGTAGGCCGTCACCGCCCCGCTACCGCAATGCGCTTTTGCCTTGCTTTTGGGTCACCTTTGGACTCGGGCTCAAGGCACCTGGGGACGAAATGGGAGGATTTGTGTCATGAACTAAGGACCAGAATTGTTATTAATAACATTTTAATGAAAACTCTCGTTATTCAATAATAGATAAATGATGACAATGCCAGTAGTGCCGCGCAAGGCTGTGGCGGAAGTTTCAAAGATAGGACACTATAGGAGAGGTGAGTTGTTGTGATGCATGGATGGCAAAGCGAATCCATTGATGGACCGAAATGTGGTTGGAGTTGTGCTTTTTGGAGTGGTTGCAGTGGTCACCTCAACCACAACTGTTGGATGTAGTGTGGTGTAGAGTGCTGTGCAAGAATTATTTGTAGTGACTACAGTAGTACTTGCAGTTGTAGTTCTAGTTGTATTGTAGTTGTAGCTGTAGTTGATGTACTTGATGTAGTTGCAGTTGTAATGTTGTAGTTGTAGCTGTAGCTGTAGTAGTCGTTGTAGTTGTAGTTGTAGTCGCAGTTGTAGTTGTAGTTGTAGTTGTAGTGTAGTGGTGGTGAAGTGTGGTGAAGTGTGGTGAAGTGGAGTGTAGTGTAGTGTAGTGGAGTTGTAGCTGTAGTTGTAGTTGCAGTTCTATTGTAGTGTAGTTCAAGCTGCAGCTGTGGCTGGTGTTGTTGTAATTGCAATGGTGTTGTTGTAGCTGTAGCTCTAGCTCTAGCTCTAGTAGTAGTAGTAGTAGTAGTCGTCGTCGTCGTCGTAGTCGTAGTCGTTGTCGTAGTCGTAGTCGTAGTCGTAGTCGTAGTAGTAGTAGTAGTAGTAGTAGTAGTAGTAGTAGAAGTAGTAGTAGTAGTAGTAGTAGTAGTAGAAGTAGTAGTAGTAGTAGTTGTTGTTGTTGTTGCTGCTGTTGCTGTTGCTGTTGCTGTTGGTGTTGATGTTGATGTTGTTGTTGTTGTAGTTGTTGTTGTTGTAGTGGTTGTGGTTGTGGTTGTGGTTGTAGTGTGGTGAAGCGGTAGTGTAGTGTGGTGAAGTGGAGTGTAGTGTAGTGGGGTTGTAGCTGTAGTTGTAGTGCAGTGCAGTGGTATTTGCACTTGTAGTTGTACTTGTAGTTGTAGATGTAGGTGTAGTGGTGTACTAGTAGTAGTAATAGTAGCAGTAGCAGTAGCAGTAGTAGCAACAGTAGTAGTAGCAGCAGTAGTAGCAGTAGCAGTAGCAGTAGCAGGGGTGGTGGTGGTGGTGGTGGTGGTGGTCGTCGTCGTCGTCGTAGTAGTAGTAGTAGTAGTAGGAGTAGTAGCAGTAGTAGTAGTAATACTAGTAATAGTAGTAGTAGTAGTAGTAGAAGTAGTAGTAGTAGTAGTAGTAGTAGTCGTAGTAGTCGTAGTAGTCGTAGTAGTCGTGGTAGTAGTAGTAGCAGCAGCAGCAGTAGTCGTGCTCGTCGTCGTCGTCGTCGTAGTAGCAGTAGCAGTAGCAGTAGCAGCAGCAGCAGCAGCAGGAGGAGGAGGAGGAGGAGTAGTAGTAGTAGTAGCAGTAGCAGTAGCAGTAGCAGTAGCAGTAGCAGTAGTAGTAGTAGTAGTAGTAGTAGCGGTAGCAGTACCGGTAGTAGCAGTAGTAGTAGTCGTGGTGGTGGTGGTGGTTGTTGTTGTTGCTGTTGTTGTGTTGTCGTTGTCGTTGTTGTGTAGTGTGGCACGTTTGAACGTCCAAAAGTGGTCCGAACGTGGTGTTTTGCACATTTTGACTTCGAAATGTGCTTCGCGCCACAACGGCGTGCACTTTTTGAACATCTCAACTTCCAAAAGTGCTCCAAGCATGGTGTGTTTTGTGCATTTTGACTTGGATATGTGCTTCGCGCCACAACGGCGTGCACTTTTTCGACATGGCAACTTCCAAAAGTGCTCGAAGCGGAGGTGTTTTGTACATTTTGACTTCGAAATGTGCTTTTTCGGCATCTCAACTTCTAAGAGTGCTCCGAAGCTGAGGTGTTTTGTACATTTTGACTTCGAAATGTGCTTTGCGCCACAACGGCGTGCAATTTTTCATCTCTCAGCTGGCCAGATGGCTCCGCACCCGCCGCTTTAGCGAGCCTGCTTTTTGACTCTCTGGAGCCACAAATCATTGGAAAAACACAGTGAATCGCGACTTTTCTACCTTTTCGCGCACCTGCATCTTCTTTCTTCTGACTCTTTCTCTTCTCTGATCTTCTCTCTTCTTCTCTTCTCTTCTCTGACTCTTCCCACCTCTGCTTTTCCATCTGTCATATTGTCGGAAGGTTGACTTCTAAACTTCCTTCGAATAAATAATCATGTTTATAATGATATTTATGATTGTACACTACGTATAGTTCTAGTCAGTTTGATTCTATGTATAATGATATGTATATGATATGTAGAATCGTCATTCTTATGAAATTGACATTATAAATTCTTATTGAAAAAATGGTGCTGCTTAAATAATCGTAAATGTAAATCATTGTAAATCATAGATTTGATACTAATACTTGACCAAGTCTGTGGCTCCCAGTTGCGTTTACTTTTGACTCAAACCCAAGTGATAATTTTTTCCATTTCAGTCAAGCAGAAGGCACGTTATAAAAAACCGACACTATCTATCAATGTTTGCGCAGAAAAAAACCTGCAGGAATCCATCTTGTGTGCATCGATCTTTCCAGTTCAAGGTGAATTTTGCAGTGGGGAGCCAACAATAAATCGGCTGGAGATTCTAAAACCTGTCACTGTATGACATGCTGCCATGATTATGTCCACCCACTTTCGAATGTGTTTGTTTGAACATGGAGTACCACTACAGTAAATCGTTTGGTTCACCAGCATTCCTACTAAAATATGGCCTTGTATGAGGTATTATTGAAAGACACACTAGGCTTTCTGTATCTATGAAGAAAGGCTGACGAACTCGTCGTTTTCAATCTGCGACACCACAACTGCCCAGGGTCAGTGGGTCCACTTATTTCGGGACAAGCACACATTACCATCTTTACCTCACATTACTCACATTACAATCTTTGAAAGATTTTTGAAGTTCTACCTGGAAACCACAAGCCCTTTGGGTATCTTTGGGTCTCATCACGACCTGGTCTTGATTTCAAATTTCCAACAGCAAATTGCGGATCAACATCCAAGGCCCCTCGCCTCATCGTCACAGGTTTGGAGACGAGAGTATTGCGGTTCTCTACTCCTCGGCTGTTTCGATTGTGTGCAGAGCCACCCAAAGTCAGATGGTCATACAGCCACTCTTGGAATGTACTGTTTTTTTTTTTTGTGGAGTACAGAAACCATTTTGTCGCGTCTTGATTCCTTTCCATAGAGGTTGATCACATTTCAAATCCAGCCCTAACGCTCTGCTGACATGTGGTTTTGCCCAAAAATGGTGAATTGACTGCATTGTTTTTTGCCAATTTGAGATGTAAAACGATCACGCTTGATGAAAACAAACAAAAATCGGGTTATACCATGTTATATCATCATGGTCTGAAAATGTGATAATCATGATGAAAACCATCAAACATTGGGTTATACCATGATGATCATCATGGTCTGAACGTGTGATAATCATGATGAAACCAGCAAACATATTGATATCACATTTTCAGACCCACCCTCTTGACTCTCACACTTTTCCCGCCAGGGAACTTGAATGGCCTTCAAAACGGTCTCAACGTTGCTGTGAAAAAAGGTACGCCGAGGTCCCCCCAGAAAGGTCGAAAAGTACATACCAAAGCTCTTCCCAGTCACATGTATTTCTGGTTTTGTTAGTTGTGCAATGTATATTTATTTATATATTTATTTATGTATATACATATATATACATATATATATGTATATATATATGTATATATATGTATATACATGTATATGTATATATATATGTATATATATATATATCCGATGATATTTTGTGATATTCCCGCTAATCATTCATTTACTTAGCTTTGCCCCATCGTGTCACTGTAAAAAAGGAACGGTTTTTCAGCGCCGAAAAGTTCTGTGGATCCGCACGAGGTGTGAACTACACCTCGCTGGGGGTTTCCAGAAATGGGGATAAAAATGGATGGTTTATAAGGGAATCTGCTACTAAAACGGATGATAACTGGGGGTACCCCCCTATTTTAGGAAACCCCAATTTCTGGCTGCTGGATGAGAAGGGAATTATTTTTTGGGGTACCAAGCGCCCGAAGTCATGGCTTTCCCGAAGTCAAGTGATGACAAGCCCATTTTGAAGATTGAGCGACCCTTGATACCCCATTCATAACCTTCCTCGGGTCTAATATTGGTTTCAGATTCTAGTAGGAAAGAACATCCATGGTCTGGCTTAAATCAAACATGCCACATCTATTGTTTGACATTTGGTTTTTGATGCCAAGTCCCATTTTAATCAAACAGGGATCGTAATATGTCCAAGTCCAACATGCCAACCATTAAAAGAATCATCACCGACAAGAATATATATTTCGATGCTGCGCTGATGCCTGACAGGGCAGTGGACAATCCCCTAGTTGACGTTTTCGTTGTGAACATGTGAGCAGTGCCAAAAGCCTTTTTTAAAAATACCTTAGAATGCTTGGTTAAAGGGGAGTCCCATTTCATGGATTGTGATCATCATTGAAAACATATCATAAACTATATATAAATAAATATAACCATCTCATGGGTAGCTAGTAACTACTACTAACCCCCCAAAAAACATCAACCAATGCTGCTGCCAGGCTTTTTGAAGTGCCTGGGCCCCACACCCCATTGAGCCAAGAAGGGCTCACCCGCACCCAAGCGGTTCACCTGGCATGGCTGGATCCAGCCAAATGCGCTGCAACAACTTCACGCACGACTTCATCTTTTCGAAAAAAAGAAAAGGTAAGGAAAATACTCGTCACACATCTTAAATCATCTCCTAAATCTAGAGTTTTAGTGAGTTTTACATAGTTTTACAGGTTTACATCACACCTCTGAGGCCGTCTCCACAGGGATCTCCAGATTGTTACCTCAGCATTTGATCATCTCGTCGCGGCTGAGAAGGTGCACACATCAGAAAACATGACTGCATGGCAACCAATACCCTCTAGCCATGGACACCTACTGGCATTGAAGATGATGTGCGCACTGAAAACGCCGATTGCACGATATATTTTCCGATTGCCATGCTTGAGTACTAACATGTACTAACAGTTTTTCAACTGCAGCCCAGTTGCATGATTGAGGTGATATGGTCAGAGGTCAATTGCAAATGCGAAAAGATTACCCAACGGTTGATCATATTTCTTTACTGGCAACATCTTAATTTGTGTAGTTGTGGGTTCGTGTCCCAAATCAAGCTATTGGTCCGGGTCGGGTTCTTTGAGGTTGTCAAAAAGGCTTTATGTAATGAAGTGCCTGGGAAACCCACGAAGCAGAAACATAAACATATTCTTATGTGTAAATATACGTGATTATACACTTTTGTATGCATGACATGCATGACATGCAAAAAACATGCACTAAGCCCCCAAAGATGAACTGGACCTACATCCATGAGAAGTCTTCGCTTGTGAAAACCAGCCGCTGAACCTTTTCCATGAAAAACAACCATAATTCATCGGTAGCCCCAGTTTCAGACACATCCACTCTGAGTGCGACCTTTCCACAATTATCCATTAGCCAAACATCAACCCAACAACCTACCATTCACCAAAGTCTACGAAAGCTGGATAGGCTGCGTCCTGGCATGTCCTGACCTATTTGCTTGTTATTCATAAAGAATATACCCCGATATCATCATGTTCGGGTAGGTTTTCTCGATGTATACAACTAGAATGGCGTATTAAAACTCCAGACTCCAGGCTTATGATTTTCGATCACATGTATCATCTAAGGTCAACCAGTAGAATCAGTTTAGGCATCGCCAGAGATTCCCCCGCTTCCAGTGCTCCCGGCATTGAACATATAAAGCTAGAACCATCAAGGCCTCCGCAGGACGACAGGTCGTGACAGGTCTATGACCAATAGAAATGGTCACGACTCTTAGGGCTGAGCCATTGGGTACCTTGAAATTCTTGGAAATCTTGGATATCTTGCATACGTGCCGGAAGAATCCTGACTGATCAACAACCATGTTTTTGTTTATTCAGAAGTTCTCGATAGGATTACTGGAGACCCACATCTAGTGGTTGTTGGATTCCAAGCCGTCACACGCCAAGCAATGCCTACGAAATAACTGGGTGAAATGTCTCCAATTCAACGTCCACGAAAGTCAGAGTAAGGATGCGGCCAATGGCTTTCAAACTCAATGAGGAACAGCACCCCGGAATCTGTTGGGATGTTGCTCCAAGAAACCAAGTGGGCGTGTCTGAAAATGCGGTATGCCCCTAACCATCAATTTTTATGGGGAAAAAACTCTCTAAACTTATGATAAAAGCACATAAAAACAATGAAAAACCATTGAATGTTTGCCTTTCCATGCCTTTTCCATCCTTTTCCCATCATTTTTCAGGCACAAAAAATCACCAAAAGTCGCCCGAGCTGACCAGGATGAGGAGTGACATAAGGAGGCTTCTCCAACCTGGGCAGCGGGATTCCCGCAGACATGGATGATTCACTATAAAGGAATCATCAACGTTTGTGAAACATGAAAAAACCCAAAGCTCCAAAAACGAGTGTAGCTGGATGAGTGTAAATTGGTATGCCGTTGAGAATCATCATGAATAGATCATCATGAATATATATATATATATCATCCATGAAAAAAACACAACTATGACTATAAAGGCTAGTATAGCAATACATAACAAATCATAACAATACAAATCATCGAACTAATCATCAACCAACAGGGGTGCCTTGCAGCCAATTCACAGAAAACAATTAGACACGTGTGTGGGTATTGTGTCAAACGTGGGCATCAAAAAAATCATGTGGTTGATGCAAAAAAGGAGACCACCTATGGCTCCCCGGGTCTTGAAGTTGACCAAAACTCATAATCTGCTTGGTCCCAAGTCATCAAAAAGATGGAGCATAAATTATCACACATATTTAATGAAACATTTTGAACCCAACAGCCAGCGATTCAACTATATGTAATTATATTGTCTCATGTGCCTGCAACTGGTTGTATCATGTGATATCCCTGTGTTTGGTTTGTAAACTCACCATTTTCCTCATATTTGTGAGGTTGATTCGCTCAGGACTGCTGGAACTGGCAGCCTCCAGCAGCCAGGAACCTGGTGATGTTCCGTTGTTAGGTGAAATCGCCACGAAAAACTTACCCATCAGAGTACCTCTGGCATCCTCAATCAAACACAGCCATGGAACATCCCAATTTATAGACTCATCTTCCAATTCTTCCAATTCCCTTTAGTTCGGTGATTTCCCAGCTATGTTTGATGACATTTGATGACCCCACTCTGGCCCGGCTTCGCCACCACTCCCGCTTTGAGGCGTTTTGAGCGCTGGGCTTAAGGTCAGCTCCGCCTCCCCCATACCTCCAGTGGCTGGGCAGTTCACAACAGGCTGGATGGAACTT
The DNA here is from genome assembly GCA_947184155.2 of Cladocopium goreaui. Taxonomy (NCBI): domain Eukaryota; class Dinophyceae; order Suessiales; family Symbiodiniaceae; genus Cladocopium; species Cladocopium goreaui. The sequence continues at coordinate 2,204,994 of CAMXCT020002223.1, read as the reverse complement.
CCCTATAGATACGGTGCAAATGGTGATAAAGCCCTTAACATCATGTCGGTATAGCCACCAGAAAATGCAGACATGGAACAGCCACCATTTGTAGATCATGTTGCCATACCTCTGGGATAATATTTACAACCACAGGGTCCAACCAAATCACCCAATCCAACAGCAATTTTGGATAATTTTAGTTCCTCCACTCGAATTTGGACATCGGGGCAGGACACCTTCTGCATCTGAAATTAGATGCGACTGTCGACCACTAGTTGACTGGTGACTCGGGGGCTGGGTGATTGTCTGGTCTTTGGGAGCAGAGCAACTTGTTGATACAGCTGGGACGCGGGCAAGAAACACCAAAAACCCAAGTTACTTTCTTCGAGTGATCCCCCGCCCTGAAACGCTAGTCTGACATAGTTTCTGACATACCATCTGGAAGTATATATGGCATATTTCTTCTGGCCTTCTATCTGACATTCTTCCTGGCATATACTTTGACATTCTATCTGACATTCTATATGGCATCTATTCTGACATCTTTTCAGGCATTCATTCTGGTGTCTGGCTGAGGTCCGACAGTGCCCACTGAGATCTGGCGCTCGCCGTTGAGGACGAGGAGGAGAAGAGGAGAAGAGGCGGGATAGTCTGTGATCAAATCTAGAGACCCTCACCTGGCAGGTGGGGAACTACCAACCAAATGCGGCAAAAGTACATATAGTAAGCTTTTTTTGTGATATAATCATTTGCATTATTTAATGGCAACCTACTGTAGCCTGTATTCAGGACCATGACATGCTAAACTTTGGCTGTCCACGCCTAACCTTAGATACGCAGCGCAGTAAAACATCAATTAATTCCTAGCAGGTCAGCATGTTTGTCCATTTCAGTGGCCAACAGTCAAATCCAATCCCATACCCTCAATATCGAATACCTCCAAATGAGTCCCCGGTTTAGCATGGGATCTATTGGGGCTCCCATACAGGTAGCATTTCATCATAGGCAGCAAGGATTATGTTAACCCCTGAAAAGATAGATAAAATCCAACAAGAACCGTGATACATCACTTTTCTATTTGTTTTTCAGGTCATTATATGGAATTTTCCTAAAAGTAATGGTAGCCCCAGGTTTCATCAATGTTATTCTACGTTTTTCCATGAAATAAACCATCCATTCATGGAGGGTACCCCCATTTATGGACCCCCCATATTACAATTCTCCACCCTTCACCGCCAGGGCGCAGAGAGCCACCAAGGCCCAGAGGAAGGACAGCGACATCAACGTGTAGCGCCCCAAACAAAAGGAACTCCGAAGCGATCTCGGACCTGGGGGCCGTGAAAAAAGATAAAAAGGCCCGTGTGAACGCCCCAAACAATGGGAACACTCCATGAGGGACATTTGATTCTAGGATAACATATGATTCAAAGGGGGACACGTGGAAATCAAGAACTCAAAAAGGGATCCAAAAGACGTGTTTGTGTTCCCCAAATGATTCGGTTTTTCCATGCCCATCTCCCAAAATGGGTTTGCCTAAGGATATGCAGGGCCAATGTAGGGTGCTACTAGATTCCATGAGGTAGAACATCATTTCCTATTGAAAGCCATAAATTGGAGGTTAGTTATACCAACCATTTTCACATTTTGTTGGTTGAATCCCTATGAAATTCCCATACACCATCAACCATCTTATATTTCCCATCACTTTATATAATTTCACCATGTTACCATGTTTTAATCACATAGTATTCATTAGTATTCCATCATCATGAATCTTGATAAATGATGGTTAACACCCATAGCTACTTCCACCCCCCGAAAAAAATAGAAGTTGCTTTCAATCCTACTAGTTTTAGTGTTTTTCCATTCATCTTCGATCTTTTCCCTCATCAATCTGGGTAACTTATAGTAATTCAAAAACCTAACAGAGGCGATTTTGGGATGATTCCCAGTGTTGTAATTTACCCATAGCCATCAATTAACATCAAAACCTTCAGGACGGGGTCCCTAGTCGATAGCGTTCAGTTGCCCTATAAGTGGCTTAATCATGGTTTATGGTAGATATAACATGATATATAATTATAGTATTCATGGGGTTTATAAACCAACGTTCACAGAACTGCGGGGCACCATGCTGTTATATGCTGTTCATTCCTCAAGATTTTCCCCATGATTTTCCCACCTGGTGCCGGCCCCAGTAGGTTGGCACCACTGCCCTCGCTGCGCTGCGGCGTCTGCGTCGTGGAGTCGTGCACCACCGGGGAGCGCCGGTGTCCGCTGGGGGAGGCGGCCGAAAACGACGCTGGGCCCGGCCTCAGGTGATGAAACCTGGAGGACTAGGGGATTTGCCGATTAGGGAAATTGGGGCTTGACCGGCTTGACCAAGATGTATTTGACCCATTTTGACCCATTTTGACCCGACTTCTCAAGATTTCTCAATCATATTCGTCCAAAATCAAGGACTTCATAAGCACAATTGTGGATTTAAGGATTCGACTACGGTCGGGGCCTGTGTTAGGACATTTTATTATTTTATTAAACAGTAAAGTAGGCTCTAACTTTTTGGGAAAGTACATTACTTGCTCTATTATGGAAAAAAACATATTTACATCATGTGTTGCTTGTGTATTTCCGCATTCCTTTTGAAAGCTGCTTCCAGGGAATAGGGATAAGTCAAGGGATAAGGGCAATGCTGGAAATGGGCAATCCCCCTGCTGCTCCTGGAGCTCAGAAGGGATAGGTTGAATTGTTAATAGTTAATGGAAGTTGGTGGGATTAAGAAACCTAGTTTAGAGTTTATTTGCCATCCACAAATCTTAGCCAAAGAGTCTAAGAAACATTTTGGACCCCAACAAAAATACATATTTCTTATCACAAGCCTCAGCCGTATTCAACTATGGGATTTGTGACCCTTCATTCCAAAGTTTTCATAGGATTCTCCATGCACATGCGCACATAAATTGGTCTGGGTCAAGTCACTCAAGTCATTGGGTGCCACCAAAAATAGATTTGATTGATTTTCCACCATAGCTGCTCACATCCTGCAGTTCGGTTGGTCGTTTTTTTTTTTAAATCTTCTCCATCTTTGTTCAGATGCTCCAATCTTTTGTTGGGTCATATGACATCCAGCAAAAATGGAGATTTAACAATCATTTTTTCCATCAACAAATATGGGGATTGAACCAATAAATATTGGGATTAACCCACTATCCAAGATCTGATAAAAGGAAACACCTCCATGAAACTTCTGAAATTGATGGTAAAAGAAAAGCTTCCTGTATCTGAAATTCATCTTGCGAGATCAGTGTTTTTCGGGATACCCTCCGATAATCCTATGTGGCAGTAGATTCCATAGATTCCATTCTTAATCGGAAAATCATCAGTGGACAACTCGGGATTGTCATCGCCATGTTTGATTGCCGGAGGGTACTAAGGCTCTGCACAGGAAAATATGCAGCGTATTCGGACGTAGGTCATACTGTAATACTGGAGTATCTTTTGATCTTGGAGCATTTGTTGTTACAAGTTGAAAACCTTGGAGTACAGATGTATATTCATGGAGGTCTCATAGATTCATAGTCATAAATAGTGCGGTAAGAACTTCGAGTGAATGAACAGTGAATTGTATATGTCTATTGTACAAAAAGAAGCGACAAGGTGAGCTTGATCGGTCTTGTTTCGTCAGTTGTACATGTAGAAAGGCACCTGGTACTTGGCAAGTGAGTATACATATACTTGCATAGGCATGTCTGACGTATATATCAATCTATCAGTCTATACATTCAATCTATCAATCAATCAACCAATCAATCTATCTATTGTAACTGTATTTGTAAACCTGCAATGCCTTGCCGCTTGAAATACTGGAAGGATCACTGTGGAACGCAGTGACCAACATCCTGGTGGAAATCTTTGATGCCTCTTTTTCGGCTTTGAGATGCACATCTTTGTGAATGAAGTCCTTATTTGTTATCTTTGGTGTATCTCTTTGGTTGTGGATAAACATGAACATGGGTTTGTCTGAAACTAGGCTACCACCTAAAAATCTTGGTCCATCCTCGTTCTCCCATGAACATTGCCATTCTCGTATCCTGGTTTCATCCATTTCTGGACAAACAACAATACTATTGTTAAATCTATGTATGTCTATATTTTGCCTTTATATACCCTCTGGTAATTTAACATAGCTATTGAACATTACCATTTTTAATGGGAAAAGCCACTATTAATGGTCATTTTCAATAGCTACGTTAAATTACCAGAGGGTATATATATATATAAATACTTGGAGAAACCCACGGCCACTGCCCTGGGGAGCCAGGAAGGACCCAAAGGGGCACCGGACGGCGCTGGGCTGGCGGGTGAACTCGAGCGCCGTGAGGCTTCACTCATCTGGCGAATCACCAGCAATCAGTTGTTTTTTTTTTCGGTCACATCAATATGGGATATCATAAAACATAGGGAAATATGGGAAATATGGGATAATATGGGATAATATGGGATAATATCAATTTTTTCAGGAATATCATAAGACAATCATAGGGAAATATGGGATAATATGTGACCATCCTCCATAAAATGAAGGTTTCCAGCTAAAATCATCTAACTAAATGGTGGATTTTCCTTGCGAACCATGTTTGATTACCGGAGGGTAATAATCATATGCGTGTGATTACCATCTGGTCAACTGTTACAGAGCTATAGTAGCCATTGTCCATTTGATGATTTACACTTTTAGATTGTGTGAATTTTCATGAATTTTCCACAGCTTAGCCGCTAAATTACAAGAGGGTACATGAAGAACCAGCAATCTGTGACACACTTTATAATCAAGTGGGGGTTTCCTAAGTCATGGGGGTACCCCTAGTTATCATCCATTTATAGATGGATTTTTCTATGAAATAAACCATCCAGCTATTGGGGTATCCCCATGACTATGGAACCCCCCTGTCATCTAAATCACATGGTTGGCTCAATGCCATTTCCGGGTCCGAAGCCAGGCTTCAGTTTCCAGCACCCCTGTCAGACAGCATCATTTCGGCTTACTGGTTGCTTAAGAATAGGCTTCCCATTTGATGGATGATGGTCAATACCAATATACCAAAAATATTCCACCATCATTTGGGTTTATTCAATAAAGCATATACTACAGATTGATATGTAAACGCGCAAAGAACATGACAATATCATATACTACTACTACTACTAATAATAATAACAATAACAATAATACTAATAACAATAAATAATAATAAAAAATACTAATTAATAATGATAATATCTATTATATGTATATATATATAATATGTATATATATATATTATGGGAGGGACCAGCGAACCGGGAACCGGGAACATACATATACATATATAATATACATACACACATTATGGGTACGAGTCAAAGCTCTAGCAATCTAGTTAACCCTAAAAGAGCCGGTAACTGGATGCTCATCCCCCAAATATGGTATTATAGGTGTTGTCCCAAAGCAAAACTGTGCACATATCATGAACATCATGAACATAAAATAACTATGATGTGTATGTATATATATATATATAATGCACACACATATATAGATAAAAAATATTTACAATATATTGCCATTTATTCACATATTATTACACTATCATATATGATCACATACTTTAAAGTATATAAGAAATATTAAGAAACTATAATAATATATAGGATAATTAGAAAGAAACATAAAATAAATATTTGATATATATATATATTTATAAACATTAAGATGCATAAACAGCCTCAAATCACCGCGCCTCGCGACACCTTGAGCCGGTGTTGGCCGCACAGCTGGGTGCCAGAGAAAGAGAGCTGGGCTCCACCTCTAAAGTGATCACCTGCACCGGAAACGAAACCCGTTCGAAACCGGGTGTTTGAAATGGGGCTTTAATGGTGTTTTAAAGCTGGGGACATATCTGGGGTTCTAATTAAAAAAACAAAAACAAGCAACCAGAAATGGTATTTTGTTGGTGACTAGCAGAGCAACAATGGTATTTTGATGTATTTTGATGGTGATTCACCAGCCAAAAGTGGTGTCTTGATGGTGATATAACTGGGGATACAACCAACACATGGTGATAAACTGGGGGCATAACAAGGGGAAAATATATAACGGATTTGTAAGTGAACTGCTGATACAGCAACCAACAAATTATTGGGATTCAAGCGGAGAAAAAGGGAATGCAAGAAACAAACACATGGGAATTTGAGAGTGAGTAACAAAAATGCGGATATATGTGATAACAAAAATGGGATTTAACCAGCCGAAACGTAGATTTAAAACCTCAGACATGAGTTATCACCACTTACCAACTGGTGCCATCCCAGTGACCCCTTTTCTGACCCCCTTACTGAGTAACGGATGCTTACATCCATGTAGGCTTGCTTTCTAGTGCCATCATGGCCAACACATCCATCACAGTGCACAAATGAAATGGGTTTCGATGGATTCGTCAGTTGGTCATACTAGATCACTGGAGGGTAAGTATGGTCAATCAAGCTCAGTGCATTGTCCTTAACGGTGCCCAAGGCTTTGAGATATGTTGATGTAGTTTGAGAATGTTTCTACACTGAGATTACGGCGATTCTGTGGGTAGCCTTTCACCGAGACGTGTGGCGTTTGAACCAACAAACAGCATGTTTGTACGGTCATGATTGCTGCCGATATGTCCACGATGATTGAAGAACTTTAGCTAGTTAAAACTTGCCTTTTTAGGTTGTACCATATGTTTGTTTTTTCATATCGTCCAACTTATCGACTTTATGTGGATTCTATGCCATTTTGCTTTCTCAAACCCAGCAAATTCAGTTGATTCTTGGCTGGATCATTGTGCTCAATTGGTTCATCTAAACCGAGTATCAACTGAGCCATTTGGATGCAGAGAGGAATGTGGTAGATCGTCTGGCGTCTCTCGGTCAAAATTTGGCACATGTTCTACTTTCTAACATTCTTTGGAGACTGCCAGGACAGATAAAAAAGCAAGACAAAACATACTCTTATTTTGGCTCAGATATAGCCTATTCATCCTATACATACAATACATACAACACATTTGAACTTAATCTTTACTGAGGTTTGCCTCCTTCTTGAGACATTAATTTTGTTGCACAAACCATCCAAGTTTCATGGCTAATCTTAGATAACCCACAAAAAACACTCACATATTTCAGAAGATGTGTATTTTTTGGATATGTTTTGCACACTTAGATGCTCCATAACAAAAATGTTCACCGTTGGCCACTCTTAGATAACCTGCAACGAAACACCGAAACGTTGGCTGGTTGGTATGCCCATGAATATGGCAAAAGATTGGTTGGTAATCCGCCGACCCCTGCCGCCAGCAGGGGGAGCGCGTCAGAGGAGGCCTTACTAGTAACAAGGGGCGAAAAGAGAAAATTCGCAGGCGCGGTCCTCAGGCCCTGCTGTTTGGCTGTGGCGGAGACGCCGTTTTAGGTCAGACAGCTAGCTAGTTTTCTTGTAAGTTCAGAAAGCAACGTTAGGCACTGGGGGCCGTGGCCCGTAGGCCCGGTCCGTCCCTCAGGGCCTTGCTGTTTGGCTGTCGCGGAGGCGCCGTTTTAGGTCAGACAGCTAGTTTTCTTGTAGGCTCAGAAAGCAATGTTAGGCACTGGGGGCCGTGGCCCGTAGGCCCGGTCCGTCCCTCAGGGCCTTGCTGTTTGGCTGTGGCGGAGGCGCCGTTTTAGGTCAGACAGCTACTTTTCTTGTAGGTTCAGAAAGCAACGTTAGGCAGTGGGGGCCGTGGCCCGCAGGCCCCGTCCGTCCCTCAGGGCCCTGCTGTTTCGGTGTGGCGAGCGCGCCCTGTGTGAGCCTTGGCGGCTGGAAGACAGGTCGTGGCGGCCGTGGCCCGCACGCCCGGTCCGTCCTTCAGGGCCCTGCTGTTTGGCTGTGGCAGAGGCGCCGTTTTAGGTCAGACAGCTACTTTTCTTGTAGGTTCAGAAAGCAACGTTAGGCAGTGGGGGCCGTGGCCCGCAGGCCCCGTCCGTCCCTCGGGGCCCTGCTGTTTCGGTGTGGCGAGCGCGCCCTGTGTGAGCCTTGGCGGCTGGAAGACAGGTCGTGGCGGCCGTGGCCCGCAGGCCCGGTCCGTCCCTCAGGACCGTGCTGTTTTGGCGTGGCAATCGTGCCGTGTGTGAGCTTTGGCGGCTGGAAGACAGGTCAGGTAGCTTGCTTTCTTGTAGGTTCAGAAAGCAACGTTAGGCAGTGGGGGCCGTGGCCCGCAGGCCCGGTCCGTCCCTCAGGGCCTTGCTGTTTCGGTGTGGCGAGCGCAGCCTTGGCGGCTGGAAGACAGCTAAGAGAGTTGCTTTTCTTGTAGGTTCAGAAGGCCGTGGCCCGCAGGCCCCGTCCGTCCCTCGGGGCCCTGCTGTTTCGGTGTGGCGAGCGCGCCCTGTGTGAGCCTTGGCGGCTGGAAGACAGGTCGTGGCGGCCGTGGCCCGCAGGCCCGGTCCGTCCCTCAGGACCGTGCTGTTTTGGCGTGGCAATCGCGCCGTGTGTGAGCTTTGGCGGCTGGAAGACAGGTCAGGCAGCTTGCTTTCTTGTAGGTTCAGAAAGCAACGTTAGGCACTGAGGGCGGTGGCCTGCAGGCCCGGTCCGTCCTTCAGGGCCCTGCTGTTTGGCTGTGGTCAGACAGCTACTTTTCTTGTAGGTTCAGAAAGCAACGTTAGGCAGTGGGGGCCGTGGCCCGCAGGCCCCGTTCGTCCCTCGGGGCCCTGCTGTTTCGGTGTGGCGAGCGCGCCCTGTGTGAGCCTTGGCGGCTGGAAGACAGGTCGTGGCGGCCGTGGCCCACAGGCCAGGTCCGTCCCTCAGGACCCAGCATGCTGTTTTGGCGTGGCAATCGCGCCGTGTGTGAGCTTTGGCGGCTGGAAGACAGGTCAGACAGCTAGCTTTCTTGTAGGTTCAGAAAGCAACGTTAGGCAGTGGGGGCCGTGGCCCGCAGACCCGGTCCGTCCCGCAGGGCCCTGCTGTTTCGGTGTGGCGAGCGCGCCGTGTTTGAGCCTTGGCGGCTGGAAGACAGCTAAGAGAGTTAGTTTTCTTGTAGGTGCAGAAAGCAACGTTCGGCACTGGGGGCCGTGGCCCGTAGGCCCGGTCCGTCCCTCAGGGCCTTGCTGTTTGGCTGCGGCTGGAAGACAGCTAAGAGAGTTACTTTTCTTGTAGGTTCAGAAGGCCGTGGCCCGCAGGCCCCGTCCGTCCCTCGGCGCCCTGCTGTTTCGGTGTGGCGAGCGCGCCCTGTGTGAGCCTCGGCGGCTGGAAGACAGGTCGTGGCGGCCGTGGCCCGCAGGCCCGGTCCGTCCCTCAGGACCGTGCTGTTTTGGCGTGGCAACCGCGCCGTGTGTGAGCTTTGGCGGCTGGAAGACAGGTCAGGCAGCTTGCTTTCTTGTAGGTTCAGAAAGCAACGTTAGGCACTGAGGGCGGTGGCGTCCTTCAGGGCCGTGCTGTTTGGCTGTGGTCAGACAGCTACTTTTCTTGTAGGTTCAGAAAGCAATGTTAGGCAGTGGGGGCCGTGGCCCGCAGGCCCCGTCCGTCCCTCGGGGCCCTGCTGTTTCGGTGTGGCGAGCGCGCCCTGTGTGAGCCTTGGCGGCTGGAAGACAGGTCGTGGCGGCCGTGGCCCGCAGGCCAGGTCCGTCCCTCAGGACCCAGCATGCTGTTTTGGCGTGGCAATCGCGCCGTGTGTGAGCTTTGGCGGCTGGAAGACAGGTCAGACAGCCAGCTTTCTTGTAGGTTCAGAAAGCAACGTTAGGCAGTGGGGGCCGTGGCCCGCAGGCCCGGTCCGTCCCTCAGGGCCCTGCTGTTTCGGTGTGGCGAGCGCGCCGTGTTTGAGCCTTGGCGGCTGGAAGACAGCTAAGAGAGTTAGTTTTCTTGTAGGTGCAGAAAGCAACGTTCGGCACTGGGGGCCGTGGCCCGTAGGCCCGGTCCGTCCCTCAGGGCCTTGCTGTTTGGCTGTGGCGGAGGCGCCGTTTTAGGTCAGAGAGCTAGTTTTCTTGTAGGTTCAGAAAGCAACGTTAGGCAGTGGGGGCCGTGGCCCGCAGGCCCCTTCCGTCCCTCAGGGCCCTGCTGTTTCGGTGTGGCGAGCGCGCCCTGTGTGAGCCTTGCCGGCAGGAAGACAGGTCGTGGCGGCCGTGGCCCGCAGGCCCGGTCCGTCCCTCATTCAGGACCCTGTTGTTTTGGCGTGGCAATCGCGCCGTGTGTGAGCTTTGGCGGCTGGAAGACAGGTCAGACAGCCAGCTTTCTTGTAGGTTCAGAAAGCAACGTTAGGCAGTGGGGGCCGTGGCCCGCAGGCCCGGTCCGTCCCTCGAGGGCCCTGCTGTTTCGGTGTGGCGAGCGCGCCGTGTTTGAGCCTTGGCGGCTGGAAGACAGCTAAGAGAGTTAGTTTTCTTGTAGGTGCAGAAAGCGACGTTAGGCACTGAGGGCGGTGGCCTGCAGGCCCGGTCTGTCCTTCAGGGCCCTCCTGTTTCGGCGTGGCGAGCGCGCAGGGTTCTGTTGTTTGGTGAAGGCTCCGTTTGTGATCAGTTCTGCACGGGCCATCGGTCGGTGCGACACTGCTTTCCGTTGGGCGTGCGATGCGTTATTTGAATTTGACCGGAAGCTTTTGTTGAATGCACCACTGTGCCGCATGTTGGACATGTGTGCGCAAGTGTACGGCCTGCAAGCAGGCGATTCGCAACGCGAAATTTTTTGCCGCAGCCATCACCGCGGCGGTGATAGACTTGCCCTGTTGCCACAGTGCTTTGCACAGATTTGGCGCAATGCGGGCAGAGGTATGTGTACACCCGCGGCGTCGCTGTGTCGGGCTCCGCAGCAAGCTGCTGGGTCGATGAATGGGCAACACTCGTTCTGGTTTCGTCTGTTCCCATCGACGTTTGTCTAGCCTCGTGGATTTTCTGCATCTCCTTGCAAACGTCTGCTAGGATTGCTTCGCGTCGTTGACGGGATTCGCGTTGGCGCAAGCGGGCCAAGCGTTGATTCGTGCGATGAGCAAGACGGCACACGAAGGCAAAGGCTGTGCATGCATTGCATACTTGTGTACCATCCTGCGTATGTTTCCGACTTTGCTGCCAAGCTGTGAACTCTGCTCGTGGCTTGCGTTCGCTGCACTGGGAACATTGCCAACACCCCCGCTGTTTGGTGGTACATTCTCTGCAGCAGCGGCGGTCAGCGTTGCGCGCTTTCCATGCGGCCGGTCCAAATTCGGCTTCCGGTTTCGCAACGCCACATTTGAAACACGGTTTCTTCATTTCACACGTCAAGCACACACGGAAAAAACTACATTGCCGTTGGCGATGCTTTTCTGGAAAATTAGCCTCGACATGCCACAGCTTGCGCACGTTGCATTGCCACGGGGTTCCAGCATCTGCATAATGTTTTGTGCACTCGCGACACACCCGGTCCGTGTCGCTGCGCTTCCATTGGCCTGGTGTGAACGCTGTGCTTTGTTTTCGTTCTGCGCAAGTTGAACACACGCGTTCTTCGCAGTATTTTGCGAGCAACGCCTGCCAGTTGCACGGCGCCCCAGCGATCGCAGTCGATGATCCGCCCACGCCAGCACCACATGCAATACACGATCGCGGCATGGCTCTCTGTCTATCTACCTTGCAAGTCGAACAACATGTACCTTTTTGTCAGCGACAGGGCCATGCCAACCTAGTCTCCCTCTATCTCTCTACAGGCTTGGAGATAGAAGAAGTCATTCACATATGTTGATGCACTGTTTCAGCTGTTAACATGCGCAAAAAATATGAGATGATAAACTGTGATGTTGACTGTCATGTCGAATAATGCATTGAATCAGTTTAATCTTTTCATTGATGCTTTGCACTCCCATAAGCCAAAGTCCACAACATCGCGCAGTTGAAGCAGCTTTGTCTTTGTCCAAAATTGCCTTCACACTTCAGATCGCATCACTGCAGAGGCTTTATCGGAGTTTCTGCCCAGTATGGTTTTGCACATATTTTGCGTCTACTAGTATATACCATGGTAATATGACCCTCCAGTGTCCAGGGGTCGGCGGCAGAGGGCGTAGCCCTTTAATAAACTATTCATGCAGTCGGTTTACCGAACTGCTTGCACATTGTTTTCGTTCATTCCTCATTTTTCCCAAATCAACTCCTTATTTTGCAGGATCAACTATGCAAAATTCATCGAATTCCTCCATCCATTTTCGCGGAATACACGCAATTCTTCCATCTTTCTCATGGTTGGCAGTATCCTTTTGCCGGAAGTACTTACAAGTCAACCTTTTTCCGATGGAGTTCTACACCAAGCGTTTGTTTCTCTCATTCCTTGGGTATAAAGAGACGATTGCTGGTTTTTCCTTGCGTTCAGTTCTTCGTCACCAAGATGCACACTATAACTCGTTGTTAAAGATGGTGCAGGGTGATGCTCAGTGCCACAGCCATACAACGTTGCTCATGTTGGTACGAGAGTTTTAACTGACTTGGATCGGATTCCTCACGAGAAACGAATTCTGCAGGGAAAGAAGATTGACCACAGCTTGAGAACTACGGAAGTGTCTAACTGTCTAACTGCCTCTGGTGAAGTTCTGACATGCTACCTTGAGCGTGTCGGCCTGGGGTGAGTCAAAAGTTGGATGCATTACCCATATCATATTCATCTGAAACTACCAACCATCATTCACCAACAATCACCTCATTCACCAACAATCACCCTTATTCCGGACAATTAGAATATTAGAACTGATTTTTTATACTGTACCAGTTTGGGATGCTTGCCCCCATCCCCATCCTCACCATCATTCCAGTGATGACGCAGTGAGGTCGTTATAGTTTACCCAGATTGCCCCCTGAGGCCTTTCTAATATCAACCCATACGATGAACAAACATGTATCGTAATATGCAACCTAACCAGTATAACTGACCAATCACTAATTATAACTAACCATTACCAACCATATATTGACATGGGTAAATAATTGAGATAGTAATGGTTTACTATATTGTTTATTAACTAATACAACTACTGGTATTACTAAAAAAATTGCTTGCTACGAAGTATTAATCACTATTAAAGCTTTCCAATCTTACATAATGTTACTAAAAATACTAAAAAATACCAGTATTAATCAATATTGCAGTAATGTGCACGCCCAATAATAAACATTAATAAACCATCCCCAAGTCAACGCCACGTTTATGTCTGGTAACTATCATCCCCTTAAATAGTCGGTTTATTATTGGGTTAAACGCATTCATCCTTCTTATGCATCTCCATCAATCACCATCAAACTCCATCAATCACCATCAATCACCATCAATCACCATTAATCACCATCAACCCCCACTTAACCCCTTATTAATTACGCATTCTTTTACCATTTGCTAACCATAGAGTCCCAACTCTTCTGTCGTCACCTTGGTATCGCCCTGCAGATCCACCGAGGAGCGCAAGCAGACCTCAAAAATCATGGGACAATCAGGGGATTTCAGCAACAAAAACCAGGGAATTTTAATGATTGATATAATGATACAATGTGGTGCCCCCAAGTTATAAGTTGGTTTATAAACCCCATGAATACTATAGTTATTTGCGTATAATAAACCATAGTTATTGGACTTATAAACCAACTTAGCTATCTAGGGGGCCCCACAGTGTAGGGATTGATAGGCTATTTAACCAACATTTTGTAATCATGATAGGGTATAATGGAATTATAATGAATTATATAAATATATATATATATATACATACATATAGAGAACACTGAAACTTAGAATGCTGACCAGTTTTCCAAATTTTGATTTTTGAATTTAGAATGCCGCCCAAAACGATGTTTTTTAGGGTATTTTAGAATGCCGGCCAGGGGACATTCTACTGCAAGTTTCAGTGTGTCGATACACCAAACCACAGTTTGCCATACAAAATGCATATTTTAGGTAAAAAATGGCATGCTAAGTTCTCTCCGTGCAGCGTGTTTTCCTCCATAAGAAGGGTACCCCAAAAACAGCAAACAGAAAAATAACACTGTTCGAAAATTGCAATTCACTGCATATATATTTACAGGGTTTTATGAACACTCAGTCTCCAAGACACCTCAAGACAGGTTTCCTTTTTCTTTCAAAATTGTCTCTTATTTCTTTCCTCATTGAAGATGGAAAACTCGAAAAAACAGGGGCCAAAAGTCCCTGCGAAAAAGTAACTTAGAATGCTGGCAAAATTGTCTTTGGTTTTCCATTGTTTTTCATTGTTCCTTCTTTGGTCTTTCTGTGGTTCTCATTGGTTTTTCCTGGGTTTCTGTTCTTTGATTTTATTTGATTCTCAATAATTGTGTTGTTCTTTGCCTATCATTGTTTTTCATTGGTATTCTTGGGTTTTCCTGTTGTTTTTCTTTGGTTTTCATGTTTTTTTCGTTGGTTTTCTTTTGTTTTTCAACGATTCCTTTGGTTTTCGTTTGGTTGTTCTTTTGATATTCTTTATTGTTCAATCGTTTTTCTTTGGTTATCAATGGATTTTCATTATTGATCTTTGGGTTTTCGTTATTCTTTAACTGACATGTGTTTTTCTTTGCTTTTCATGTGTCTTTGAAGCGGTTTCTTATGTTTTCTCTGGCTGTCACCAGTTTTGTCTTTTGTTTTTCATTGTTTTTTTGTTGGTCCTTCCTTGGTTTTTCTTTGGTTTTCATGAGTTTTCCTTTGATTTTCATATGTTTATCTTTGCTTTTCATTTGTCATTGAATCCATTTCTTTGGTTTTCTTTGGTATAAAACAGCGATGCATCAAACCACAGTATTGTCCTGAAAATGCATACGTAGTTTATGTAGAAAAAAGGACATGCTATGTTCTCTCAGTCCCGCGTGTTTTCCTCCATTATAGTGTCCAAAACACAGCAAACAGAAAAATAACTCCGCTTGAAGCACATATGCAAGAAAGAATGCAATTTACTGCATATTTACGAAACCATGATAGAAGGACACTTATATGATAAACAATTCAGTGGCCACGCATTCTAAGATCTCCATTACTAAGATGCCCCCGACTGACAAAACGGGGCAAAAAAAGTCCCTCCTGCCACTTTTTGGCAATTAGCAGGGTCTTTTTTGCAGCACGCCGTTTCCAAAATCGCATTCTAAGTTTCAGTGCGTCGCTATATATAGTGATTGAGAGGGTATTTGAGCAACAAATGATGGGGATTACAATGGGAGAATATGGGGATATCAGGGGGATATAATGGGAATAAAGCAAACACCATGGGATATCATTTCGGAAGCTCATGTATAGATGGATACTGTACTTGGCAATATCAAAGCATATGATTGTTTATTTGTATTTCATGGTGGCTATGGGTTTATTTTTGGGGATGTATATAATTATCCCTAGGATTAACAAGGTATTTACATAACCAGCAAATATCGGGATTTATAACCAACCATTCGATGGGAATAGGAAAATCAAACATGGCAGGCATTGGGAAATGCCGCAATCAGGAATTTTCAGCAAGCCGCATTTGACTACCGGAGGGCAAATCAATACCAAGGACATGCATCAAATTCACGTTCGTGTCATGGGGATCCAAATGTGGTAAACGCACTGGGACTATTTCACTCGCATGTAATGGGGATAGAAGGAAACAACTACCGCTAATTACTACTACTACTACTACTACTACTACTACTACTACTACTACTAGTACCACTACTACTCCCACTACCACCACTACTACTGCTACGACTACTGCTACGACTACAGCAACGTCCACAACGACGACGATGCAACTCTAGATTTCGCAATATACAAATGGGCTTGTCTGAAAATATGGTATCCTTAATTCCTATGATCCATTTAGTTCTATGAGTTTCCCATTAAAAACATCATTAAAAAACATACATTTTATCATCATTTTCCCGATTAAAGACGCGCCATTGTTGGTACCCTCCATTTTCAGTCCACACAAAAACGCCTCTGCCGGATGATCTCCATGGTAGTCCTGTGGTATGCTGCCACGCATAGAAACATATTTAAGGGGCATTATGTATATGACATTTAGAACAATATGTGTATATATATATATATAGATATTATGCACATGCATATAATATGTAATGCTATGTAATGTTACATAAATAACATAGATTAATATAGTAATATGATGTAACATTCATACATACAGTAATGACACCATATGTACATCTGCACAAAAGTAACCTCTGTGTATATATATATATATACATACACATTGATATGTAGGAGATTGTAGCAGTAGCTATATTATTGTGTATTTCCAGTCTTTTGCAAAATTACATCTGGCAGACTGGACCAAATAGTCTGACTAAATGTTTGGCTCTGGTCAAAATTTCAAGCTGGCACACATGTTTGTCTTTTTGGTAATTTTCAACCGTCCAAAAATGTTTTCAAGTCAACGGGGTCATCATGGGAGGATAAAGTAAACATATTTCCCTAATATTTGAAACCACCAGGCAGTAGTTTTTTTTCCCATAAAACGGTTCAGTTGGCTGTTGGCCCCTGACACTGCTACAACAGCGACATGCCCCCCCAGATTTTCGGCATGCCACGGGCTGTGCTGGTTCAATCACCGTTTGTTGCCGGTCTATTCATCATCCTTACTGGTTAAAAAATCACGGATGTTGCTTCAACTCCCCAACTTTGGATGCCTTTGGTTCTCGAACCGATTTGTTTCTATTCTTTCGCTTCAGTTTGTTAGCCTCAAATTTGTTGCTCAATACTCCTGTTGATGCACATTTCCTTTTGCTTGATGCGCAGTAACCCCTTGTTCTTTCTACTTAAATCAAGTAAAATCACTTCAAATCACTTCAACATCATTTGACGTCACTTAAAAAAGACTTGACATCACTTACAAATAGCTTAACAATCAATGAATAATCATTCAACAATCACTTGACTTCAATTGAAATCACTTAAGAATAACTTGAAATCACTTTAAAAAACTCTTCAAATCACTTAAACATCACTTGAAATCACTTAAAAATAACTTGAAATCACTTAAACATCACTTGAAATCACTTCAGCATCACTTGAAATCACTTAAACACAACTTGAAATCACTTCAAAATCACTTAAACATTACTCGAACTCACATAAAACTCACTTAAAAAATCACTTGAACCCACTCAAAAATGACTTCAAATCACTTCAAAATCACTTGAAATCACTTAAACACAACTTGAAATCACTTCAAAATCACTTCAAATCACTTAAGAATCACTTGAAATCACTTCAGCATCACTTGAAATAACTTAAACACAACCTGAAGTCACTTCAAAATCACTTCAAAATCACTTCAAATCACTTTAAATTAACTTCAAATCACTTAAACATCACTTGAAATCACTTAAAAATCGCTTAAACACCACTTATCAATCACTTCAAATCACTTAAACATTATTTGAAACCACTTAAAATCAATTGAAACCACTGAAAAATCGCTTGCACTCACTTCAAATCACTTAACGTCACTTAAAAATCACTTAAAACGAGCTTAACAATAACTTGAAATCACTTCAAAATAACTTGAAATTACTTACACACAGCTTGAAATCACTCCAAAATCACTTAAACATCACTTGAAATCACTAATCACTTGAAGTCACTTCAAATCACTTAAAATCACTTCAAATCAGTTGAAATCAATTAAAACTCATTAAAATCACTTGAGTTTACTCAAAAATCACTTGAAATCACTTGAAATAACTTCAAACCACTTCAAAACCACTTGAAATCACATAAAAAACGCTTCAAATCACTTATATAAACATCACTTGAAATCACTTAAGCATCACTTGAAATCAGTTAAACATCACTTGAAACCACTTAAGAATCACTTGAAATCACTTAAGCACAACTTGAAATCACTTCAAAATCACTTAAACATAACTTGAACTCACTTAAAATCACTTGAAATCACTTCAGCATCACTTGACATCACTTAAACACAACTTGAAATCACTTCAAAATCACTTAAACATCACTTGAACTCACATAAAACTCACTTGAAAGTCACTTGAAATCACTTCAGCATCACTTGAAATCACTTAAGAATCACTTGAAACCACTTCAGCATCACTTGAAATAACTTAAACACAACTTGAAGTCACTTCAAAATCATTCGAAATCACTTAAAATCACTTAAAATCACTTAAGAATCACTTAAAATCACGTAAGCATCACTTGAAATCACTTAAACACAACTTGACATCACTTCAAAATCACTTGAATCACTTAAAATCACTTGAAAACACTTAAAATCACTTCAGCATCACTTCAGCATCACTTGAAATCACTTAAACACAACTTGAAATCACTTCAAAATCACTTGAATCACTTGAATCACTGAAAATCACTTGAAATCACCTAAAAATAAAAATCACTTGAAATCACTTAAAAATCGATTGAAATCACTTAAACATCATTTGAAATCACTTAACCATCATTTAAAAATCATTTGAAATCAGTTGAAATCACTAACAATCACTTGAAATCACTTAAAAAATCACTTGAACCCACTCAAAAATGACTTCAAATCACTTCAAAATCACTTGAAATCACTTAAACACAACTTGAAATCACTTCAAAATCACTTCAAATCACTTAAGAATCACTTGAAATCACTTCAGCATCACTTGAAATAACTTAAACACAACTTGAAGTCACTTCAAAATCACTCGAACTCACTTAAGAATCACTTGAAATCACTTAAGAATCACTTGAAATCACGTAAGCATCACTTGAAATAACTTATATAAACACAACTTGAAGTCACTTCAAAATCACTTGAAATCACCTAAAATCACTTGAAATAACTTAAACACAACTTGAAGTCACTTCAAAATCACTCGAACTCACTTAAGAATCACTTGAAATCAGTTAAGAATCACTTGAAATCACGTTAGCATCACTTGAAATCACTTAAACACAACTTGAAGTCACTTCAAAATCACTCGAAATCACTTGAAATCACTTAAGAATCACTTGAAATCACGTAAGCATCACTTGAAATAACTTAAACACAACTTGAAGTCACTTCGAAATCACTCGAAATCACTTAAGAATCACTTGAAATCACGTAAGCATCACTTGAAATAACTTAAACACAACTTGAAGTCACGTCAAAATCACTCGAAATCATTTAAGAATCACTTGAAATCACTTAAGAATCACTTGAAATCACGTAAGCATCACTTGAAATAACTTATATAAACACAACTTGAAGTCACTTCAAAATCACTTGAAATCACCTAAAATCACTTGAAATAACTTAAACACAACTTGAAGTCACTTCAAAATCACTCGAACTCACTTAAGAATCACTTGAAATCAATTAAGAATCACTTGAAATCACTTCAGCATCACTTGAAATCACTTAAACACAACTTGAAATCACTTCAAAATCACTTAAACATTACTCGAACTCACATAAAACTCACTTAAAAAATCACTTGAACCCACTCAAAAATGACTTCAAATCACTTCAAAATCACTTGAAATCACTTAAACACAACTTGAAATCACTTCAAAATCACTTCAAATCACTTAAGAATCACTTGAAATCACTTCAGCATCACTTGAAATAACTTAAACACAACTTGAAGTCACTTCAAAATCACTTCAAAATCACTTCAAATCACTTTAAATTAACTTCAAATCACTTAAACATCACTTGAAATCACTTAAAAATCGCTTAAACACCACTTATCAATCACTTCAAATCACTTAAACATTATTTGAAACCACTTAAAATCAATTGAAACCACTGAAAAATCGCTTGCACTCACTTCAAATCACTTAACATCACTTAAAAATCACTTAAAACGAGCTTAACAATAACTTGAAATCACTTCAAAATAACTTGAAATTACTTACACACAGCTTGAAATCACTCCAAAATCACTTAAACATCACTTGAAATCACTAATCACTTGAAGTCACTTCAAATCACTTAAAATCACTTCAAATCAGTTGAAATCAATTAAAACTCATTAAAATCACTTGAGTTTACTCAAAAATCACTTGAAATCACTTGAAATAACTTCAAACCACTTCAAAACCACTTGAAATCACATAAAAAACGCTTCAAATCACTTATATAAACATCACTTGAAATCACTTAAGCATCACTTGAAATCAGTTAAACATCACTTGAAACCACTTAAGAATCACTTGAAATCACTTAAGCACAACTTGAAATCACTTCAAAATCACTTAAACATAACTTGAACTCACTTAAAATCACTTGAAATCACTTCAGCATCACTTGACATCACTTAAACACAACTTGAAATCACTTCAAAATCACTTAAACATCACTTGAACTCACATAAAACTCACTTGAAAGTCACTTGAAATCACTTCAGCATCACTTGAAATCACTTAAGAATCACTTGAAACCACTTCAGCATCACTTGAAATAACTTAAACACAACTTGAAGTCACTTCAAAATCATTCGAAATCACTTAAAATCACTTAAAATCACTTAAGAATCACTTAAAATCACGTAAGCATCACTTGAAATCACTTAAACACAACTTGACATCACTTCAAAATCACTTGAATCACTTAAAATCACTTGAAAACACTTAAAATCACTTCAGCATCACTTCAGCATCACTTGAAATCACTTAAACACAACTTGAAATCACTTCAAAATCACTTGAATCACTTGAATCACTGAAAATCACTTGAAATCACCTAAAAATAAAAATCACTTGAAATCACTTAAAAATCGATTGAAATCACTTAAACATCATTTGAAATCACTTAACCATCATTTAAAAATCATTTGAAATCAGTTGAAATCACTAACAATCACTTGAAATCACTTAAAAAATCACTTGAACCCACTCAAAAATGACTTCAAATCACTTCAAAATCACTTGAAATCACTTAAACACAACTTGAAATCACTTCAAAATCACTTCAAATCACTTAAGAATCACTTGAAATCACTTCAGCATCACTTGAAATAACTTAAACACAACTTGAAGTCACTTCAAAATCACTCGAACTCACTTAAGAATCACTTGAAATCACTTAAGAATCACTTGAAATCACGTAAGCATCACTTGAAATAACTTATATAAACACAACTTGAAGTCACTTCAAAATCACTTGAAATCACCTAAAATCACTTGAAATAACTTAAACACAACTTGAAGTCACTTCAAAATCACTCGAACTCACTTAAGAATCACTTGAAATCAGTTAAGAATCACTTGAAATCACGTTAGCATCACTTGAAATCACTTAAACACAACTTGAAGTCACTTCAAAATCACTCGAAATCACTTGAAATCACTTAAGAATCACTTGAAATCACGTAAGCATCACTTGAAATAACTTAAACACAACTTGAAGTCACTTCGAAATCACTCGAAATCACTTGAAATCACTTAAGAATCACTTGAAATCACGTAAGCATCACTTGAAATAACTTAAACACAACTTGAAGTCACGTCAAAATCACTCGAAATCATTTAAGAATCACTTGAAATCACTTAAGAATCACTTGAAATCACGTAAGCATCACTTGAAATAACTTATATAAACACAACTTGAAGTCACTTCAAAATCACTTGAAATCACCTAAAATCACTTGAAATAACTTAAACACAACTTGAAGTCACTTCAAAATCACTCGAACTCACTTAAGAATCACTTGAAATCAATTAAGAATCACTTGAAATCACGTAAGCATCACTTGAAATCACTTAAGCACAACTTGAAGTCACTTCAAAATCACTCGAAATCACTTGAAATCACTTAAGAATCACTTGAAATCACGTAAGCATCACTTGAAATAACTTAAACACAACTTGAAGTCACTTCAAAATCACTCGAAATCACTTAAGAATCACTTGAAATCACGTAAGCATCACTTGAAATAACTTAAACACAACTTGAAGTCACTTCAAAATCACTCGAAATCACTTGAAATCACTTAAGAATCACTTGAAATCACGTAAGCATCACTTGAAATAAGTTAAACACAACTTGAAGTCACGTCAAAATCACTCGAAATCATTTAAGAATCACTTGAAATCACTTCAAAATCACTTGAAATCACTTAAATCAAATTTTTAAATCCCAATTTCTTCCAATGAAACTCCCCTTTCGCTCCTTTGCCCAGGAGGCCAGATCCGCAAACTGCACCACGACGCGGCGAAGATTCGCCAGGCCAGATCCGCCCTGGGCTGTGGCGGTGTCCTGAGACATTTTGGAATATGAATGGAATAATGGATAATCATCATATTCCATCATGCATTAACCATCATTAACCATGTATTAACCATGTATTAACCATCATTAACCATCATTAACCATGTATTAACCATCATTAACCATGTATTAACCATCATTAACCATCATTAACCATGTATTAACCATCATTAACCATCATTAACCATTAACTAATGGATAGTAACAACTGTATTAAAAAGATAGGTTCGAATGGGATTACAATGGGATTCGAATGAAGTATTTTTTCATGGGATGATGGGATGTTCAGTTTTCAATGGCGATCTAATTTTGGTTTTTGAGTTCTTCTAATTTGGATCCAGGTAACCCCTGGGATTCCATTCCTGGGAAAACTCATAAACAAATGGCAATATACACCAGGTGAGCCACAAAAATGGGAACAATCACTGACAAATCTATACAAAAGAGCAACACATAGAATAACTGGGTGAATATTTCAAGTGATAATACTGGGATGGTTCCTCAAGCAAGGACTGCGGCTTTGGAAACGTGTCAGTTTACCATTTCCAACCCCTCGTATTAAACTAACGTCGCGGGCTATACTTGGATTGTCATCCCATTTTGTGGTTTATAAACCATCAATCGAACATCAGCTAATTATACCATCTAACGATACCTAAAGTAGTACAGTAATTGGTTTATCACATTTTATCACATTTTATCACATGTTATAACTATAAGTGGAACACATTTTTATTTTCATAATGTGAATATGTATATATATATACACACATCATGGTTTCATTATTATATATCCGTTATTATATCATCATTATCATTATTACTATTACTATTATTATTAGTAAAATTAATTACAATACATATATATATAATGATATTTATTTATTTATATATATATATATACATATGTATTAAAACCCATGATTTTTAACACATCGGCCATTTCCCTCATCCCCAGTGCGTTCCCGTCGTCCCAATGCCAACCTCCTCGTGGCGCCGACACTCCTCTCGAACCTGGACGGCCGCCGGGGGGTTGACCGGGTTCACCAATGAATATTGACTGAGTGGGATGTAATACAGCTTGGGTATTGTATAAGAATTCACTGTGAAAGAATTTGAAAGGCTTGAATCCAAGGCGGGCTACATATTTTCAGCTATACCAAGCACATAGTACTTTAAGCATTTGAGGGACCCTGGAATAGGATTGCCAACATTTGCCAAATTCTTAAATTACTGCTTATACATGAGGTTTCACATTCCCCTTTGCGGTTCATTTTTTTTGTGGAGTGACCCCTTATGGTCTTATGGGATGAAATCGGGCTTTGCAGAAAAACAATTTTGTAAGCTCCGAAAAAATGTTTTTTTCGCACATGCTTGACTGCTTCCAATCCACGCAAAATCTATATGTGGATAGACTTGGGAACCTGAAACATTGTTTTTCCCAAAAACTTGAAGAAAACTGAGGCTTTGCAGAAAAACAATTTTTCAAGCTCCGAAAACTTGTTCTGTTCGCACATGCTTGGACTGCTTCCAATCCACGCAAAATCTAAATGTGGATAGACAAGCCCAGCTTTGCAAAAAAAACAGGCTCTTAAAACATGTTTTTTCTGCACTGCTCTTATGAAACTCAGACAAGCCCGGTTTTGCAAAAAGAACAATTTGACGTATGTCTCTTGTCAAATCTGCCAGCTCCACCTCGTTATTGCTTTAGCTCGCTTCAAATTGCCCAGATGCATACAATACACAGCTAAGAATGCTCTAAGAATTTGAGGGACCCTCGACCTATTGTGGTGGAAATTTGCCTGCATTAAAAAATAAGATTTTGAGGGACCCTGGGCCTTAAGCTTTCGGATTCTTTACCAACTCCCGGGCTGTAATACATATGTAGCTATATTAGAAAATAATAAATTAAAATATCAATAGAATAATATCGAAAAGAAGATCGAAGAGAACTATTGTTCACCAGGCATGTAATAACTATAGAAACACAATGGGATATAATAGATAGATAGATAGAACAATGGTATATCATGGATATAATAATAGAAATAATAGAAATGGGATAATACTATGACTATAGAAAAAATAGATATAACAATTGTAGATATAATAATAGACATGTAGCATTTTAATGGCAATTATACATAATTATGCACCCCAAAACGACCACTTTTTAAAGATGTTTGAGAACATGAAGATGATTTACGATGATTTGTTGGCTTTGGGGTGGGCAACACCAAACGGATGCACACATTCATAATCATAAAAGATCATAAAACCCTGTATTACCATGAAGGACAATGTGCGTCGTGAATACTGGGAGAAAGACGCGGAGTAACCGGCACCACTGCTGAAATTGGACCCGCATTACCGCGAATCAGATGGAGAAAAAACGATCCGGCCACTAAAGAAGCAAAATAATTTTCTTGTCCATTGTACTCATTGTCCAACGGTTTTTTCCAATCTGCCGCATTGAGAGTCCCGCGCGGATTTGCTAAACTCAATCGTAACTAAAGAAATGATTCAACCACCTTGTGGTGTTCCTCAACTCCAAGACCTCCCCGGCCATGCCCCCGCTTTTTTGGGTGAGATATGGCATCCTCCAGTGTCCTCCATATAGAAAATGAACCAAACCAATGAACCACACCATTCATTAGCCATTCACCAAGCCAGGGACCAACCCATTCGGCAACCATTCGGATGAGCCCACCTTGACCATGATGCGTAGAGCATTCACCAAGCCGACCGACGGATTTTTCTGCAGAGATCAGTGGATCCAGCTGGGATATGGCCATATAGGTACCCTAAAATGGCTGGTTGATGGATGCTTGTTCCCACAGTCAGATGATAGGCAATAGGTTTTGACATGTTTTGATCCATCCCCATATAGCAAAGCCGAAAAATAGATAGATCTTCAGTGGTGAATCAGCTGCAAGAAAACCTACGTAGCCGAGGATGTTCCATATCTATATATATATGTATATGTATATATAAATATAAATAAATATATATATACGTATATACATATATGATCATATATGTATATGTATATAATATATATATAACTGGCTTCTAAGTTGTTCCAAGAGGCTTATTATCCCCCCAAAGGTGACTCCTCCAACGATGAGGGTCTATGAAGTTATGAAGGGCCTGTTCACCACCAACAACCAGAGCAATAAGGGCTTATCAGCATTGATTTTGGAGGGGTGGAATCCCGGAATGGACCTGTAAAAATTGTGAGCCCTTTCAATCATTC
The DNA here is from genome assembly GCA_947184155.2 of Cladocopium goreaui. Taxonomy (NCBI): domain Eukaryota; class Dinophyceae; order Suessiales; family Symbiodiniaceae; genus Cladocopium; species Cladocopium goreaui. The sequence continues at coordinate 2,179,521 of CAMXCT020002223.1, read as the reverse complement.
ATTACATCCTGAAAACAACATCATATTTCTATCTTTTTGCGACTCCTACAGTGGATTCCAGGAGTCATGGACTGGCTCGTGACCACAGCTAGTTTCCCCACTTGCACCGGGATGGCCTTGGGAATTCGCGCGAGGATTTTGATCACTTGACTATAGTGGAATGCTTATCCATCAGTCATCAATCTACCCACATAGAAAACTGGAGAAACAGGGTTTCTATATTAACTGTCAATAGAATCCCTCCTAAACGTCTTAAATGACTGCACAAATGCGTTGACACTGGAACCGTAAATTTGTCAGGAAAACACAATTCCTTGTAAAATCAATGACTGAAAATTGACGACTGCGACTAGTAGTGTGGACCCTTGAAAATGCTATCAAAGTGAAGAACAGTGACGCATCAGAAGTAACATACATATATCATGGATATATTATGATATATTCAACGCAGAGGGAACAATTATTACCGTGTAAAGGTCTATTTCCAGATATTCTTTTCAGCGAAGATTGTATGTCAAGCCTAAGATGGGATCTATGAGCAGAACCACAGCTTCCCAGAGATCCGCATGACCAGCACTAAACAGACTGCTTGGATCCCTTGGAAACAAGCTGGAATCAAGAGTTCAAAGAGCTTACCTCCAGATTCTTCAGGGGATTAAATCTGGGTGCCTTGCTAAATGCTTTCTGGCTCGGATTCGGAGACACGGATTCGGAAGACAAAATTCACCAAGACTCAACATGCCCGCGGGTCAACAAAAAGTCATAAGTCGGTCAACCAGAAAGTGCAACTGAGATGTGACCGATCGCTGAGTTCAAGCAGAGGCATAGGAACAAATAACCAAATTCTCCCATGCAGTGGAAGGTCCCTGAGTACTGTTGGAACCATATTGGCTAATGTCAAAAACCCCGAACATCTTGGTGCTGCGTTCAAAAAGACTTGAAATACTTGAAACCATCTTCCTTATTTTGGGCAGCCACGTCCCCGCTTGTAGGTTGTTGAAATATGTTGAAATGCGGCCCCGCAGGCGGTTCAGGTCAGGCACCCAAACATCTTACGGTGGATATACGCCCTGCGTTTCTTTTTGAGCATTTCATGTAACTTTGAAGAGACTTAAGGGCTTCCATGGGCTTTTCCAAGGGATTTTCCAAGGGACGTTCCATGATTTTTCTCCCATCTCCAGGAGCGCCTTGGCATTTTGCAACATCCCCGAGGCATTTGGGATCACCACACCATAGTCCTTGGGGCGAGGTGACAGAACATAGGGGAACGAAGAATAAATCATGAAGATAATGGACTAATAAATATGACTAATGATATCTAATGATAATAAATAATGGAGAATAATAGAGATATGATATGACACCAAATAAATGGGCTAATCTTAGATACCCTTCAAGGTGACGTAGCCAGGAGTTAATGATGGGATATGGAACATCATGGAACCGCACTACTCCAATGGTCGATGGGGTATCCCCCCTCTTGATACCAAACCATCCAGCCAAAGATTGCATGTTCTGCGGAAAAATTACCCTGCGGTAATTTAACATAGGATCTACATTTCAATAGGTAAACTATCTACAAGCGGACCATTTTCCATAGCTATGTGAAATAACCAGAGTGTAAGACTCAATTTTGAAGATTCTACGGGGGCAGAGAGTTGTGCCGGCGAATCCCCCACTCACAAATCATGAAACGTATCCAGTCCAGACCGCACCTGGACAATTGGTTGCTGAACTGCAATGGGATACAACCAACAATATGGATGGGATGTCGTCCAACAATGGGCTATGTGGCCTTCAAATTATGGCATAAACACATAATATGTGGGTAAAACAATAATAAACCACAAATTTGGGAATGGTTTATACCACCTATTTATGTTGATTTGGGGGATGGTTTATGATTGTTTTAACCATTTAACATAAGGAAAACGATGGTAGACCACAGGATTTGGGGGTTCCGATTTTCGGACAAAGCGACTCCGGCACTGTTGAGCCATCGCGTCAAACCTGTGATGCCCGCCAGAAGATGTTAACGGGGGAACACGACCAGTGACCAATGCGAATACCCGTGATGCAATGGTGGATTTTTAAAATATATCATGAATGAATATTTGAAAGGTTGGTTGCTGTGTCTTTTGACAAATCAGATCAAATCAGGCTTTCAGTCTACTTCATATGACGGCTTAGATCTGTGTCAAAGAAGTCCAAAAAATTTTTGCTGGGTTATGGCATGGTCATACCGCAAATTCGAGTAGTGTGTTTTATCTGAAACACAGCTAGAACTTACCGCAACTGCAGCGTGGTCATAGCCCATCAACTCACTGGTTGGTGATTGAATTTATCCAAATCTCCAGGAGTCCATTGGGAACATCATCCTATTTCCATGACATAACTGACATAACGTATTTCAATTCACCAAACACTACACCCAATGAGGTCATGGAACTGGTGACTCCCAGTAAGATTGGGGTCTCAAACACCGTCAAACACCGGAGATCAGCAGTCTTTAGGGTTCTCTACCATCATATGAATCATGACTTATTTCTATACATGTCTATAGGATGTTCATATACCACATGATTTAAATATATGGTACTACTAATGTTTGAACCATTTTTTTTTGCCATAAATGCTAGGGGGCGCCATACTACATGTTCAGACAGATCATATAGGTCAATTCATAATTAATAATAATTAATTACCTTATATTATTATCGAAGAAAGTTTAGAAGTCAAACTTCCGGCAATATGGACAGATGAAAAGCAGAGATAGGAAGAGTCAGAGAAGAGAAGAGAAAAGAAGAGAAGAGAAGAAGAAAGACGATCAAGAAGAGAAAGTCTCCGAAGAAAGAAGATCCAGGAAACACTGTGTTTTTCCAATGATTTGTGGCTCCGGGTGGTCGAAAAGTAGGCTCGCTAAAGCGGCGGGTGCGGAGCCAGCTGGCTAGATGAGAGATGAAAAATTGCACGCCGAAATGTACAAAACACCTCAGCCTCGGAGCAATTTTGGAAGTTGAGATGTCGAAAAAGTGCACGCCGTTGTGGAGCGAAGCACATTTCGAAGTCAAAAGTGTAAAAATATGACGGGTTCGGAGCACTTTTGGAAGTTGAGATGTCGAAAAAGTGCACGCTGTTGTGGCGCAAAGCACATTTCGAAGTCAAAAGTGTAAAAAACACTACATGCTCGGACCACTTTTTGACGTTCAGATGTCGTTTCGCGTGGCAGGCGCAAGGGATTGTGCACCGTGCCAAAAGTGAGCAACATGTGAGGGTTTTGTGGCATTTCCAAAAACGATGGCAGGCGTGGGGCATTTGAAGAGGATCTGCATGGCAGGCGCAGTACAAGAGACATGTTCATCAGAGCTGTTAGGAGGTCCGGGGGCTGATTTCCTGAGAGGGGTTACATTTTGGAGCATCAGATCGGGGAAGATGATTTTGCGTGACAAGTGCAGCACTTCGTATGATCTGGGATCACTTTTTCGTGGCAGGCGCAGTACTTTAGACAGGTGGAGTGGAAAAATCCGAAAACACATTGGCACGAGGCCGTCAGCTCTGCACTCAACTTTCCATTTTTGAAGGAAGTCTTGCAGAATTGTTTCGTTTTTGACGTTGTCAACTTCGAAAATTGAGGAAGTCTCGCAGAATTGTTTTGTTTTTGCTGTTGTCAAGTTCAAAAATTTAGGAAGTCTCGCAGCACTGTTTCGTTTTTGGACATGCTACGTTCAAAAATTGAGGAAGTCTCGCAAAATAGCTTCGTTCTGAAGCCTGCAGATAGACAGACAGACAGACAGACAGACAGGCAGGCAGACAGGCAGGCAGGCAGACAGATAGATAGACAACTACAACAACAACTACAACTATACTACACGACTACTACAACTACAAATATGCTATGCTACGTTAGACTACACTAATTCCACTACACTACACTAATTACATTTAATTACACTACACCACACTAATTACACTACAACTACAACAACTACTAATACCACAGCTACAAGTACAATTCCAACTACACCACATTACACTACACTGCACTAATTACACTGCAGCACACTACAACTACAAATACAAATGCGACTACAACTACATTACATTACACAACGCTACACTACACTAATTGCATTACACTACAACTACAACGGCAACTACAATTGCAACTACCACTAAATTGCACTACGCGACACTACACAAATTGCACTACACTACACTACAGCTACAACTACACTACCTTACGCTACACTACACTAGACTACACTACACTACACTACACTATACCAAACTACAGTACACAACACTACAGTACACTACGCTAATTACACACGGTTACAACTACAACTCCACTGCACTACAACTACAGCTACAGCTACAACTGCACTACACCACACTACATCCAGCAGTTGCGGTGAGGTGACCACTGCAAACAATGCAACCACTCCAGAAAACAGTAACACAACTCCAACCACCTTTCGGTCCATCAGTGGATTCGCTCTGCCATCCGTGATTCACAACAACCAACCCTTCCTGTAGGTTTCCTATTTTTGAAACTTCCGCCACCGCCTTGTGCCGTACTACTGGTATCCCTATGAAACCTTGTTTTTGTTGACCAATGGCATACTCAAAACCCACCGATTTCCACCACCAAATTCTGGGGCATCCCAGGGCCCTCTTTAAGGGCGACGGGCCGGCCTCCCCGCTCGGCGCTGTCCAATTCGTCAAAGGCGTTGCACAACACGCTGCCTGGACCGGGACTCAGCAACCGAGTTTTGGTTTCTTGTATGGTGCTCTCCCAGAAACCCTCCCAGAAACATCCTAGGAATCCGAGGATTCAAGATGCCACAAACCACCAGCTAAACAGTGCTTGGACTCATATAGTGAACTATTTGTTGTGCCACTTTTATAACCATAATTCGCCCAAGTTATGGCAATTCCTGCCAAGCAGGGAAAAAACAAGATCATAGTATATAAAGAACAATGGCAGATTGCTATTCTATTTTTTGGGGGTGGCTTTGTGGTACTTGTCGCCCAAATTGAGGGGTATTTTGCTGAGTGCAACCATTGGTTGGATCACAGTTTTTACGTTCAACCCTACTAAAGCCACTTCGTCACTTTTCATTGAGCATGCAGAATCATATCATCTCAGTAAATCATCATATTTCACTACCCTGAACTAAGGCCACCGATCTTCCCTTTGGCCGGCCCTCCACCGCAAGCAAGAGAGGACCGGTTACCCTGAACTAAGGCCATTTGGGGATGATTTCACTCACCATGATTCCACTCGAATCAACTCCGTGCAGCGCCTTCTTCCTTGTCAAAGGCCCCAAAGAGGCACAACAGCCTGGCCGTGGAACAACTGTGGTCCAGCTGGTCTGTCCGGCCTTAACCGCATATGATCAATTCCGGGCATGGATATACATTTGTTGATGCAGGAACTGATATCATGTCCCACAATAGTTCAGAAAGATGACCTAAACATCTGTTTTTTTTGATTCGACATGGATTTTTGGGAATGGAACTTGTCAGAGCACGGGGGATACAATGGGATACTAAATGCTTATTCAATGGGGAAAAATGATGATAAACCAACAGATGTTGTGGTATCTTCCATAGCCAGATCTGAGACAAGTACTGAGACCTTGCGACGAGTTATCCCAACCAGGGAACAATCGGGAATAGATTAAGTTGATGTCAATAGCTAGATATCTGTGACCTCAAGTTATTCCCAATTGTTTGATATACTTTGATGTCAGTGGCTAGTAAATCAACAAGTGGGAGATGGTTTGATCAGCCTTTGGTGGTGGAAATTCATGAAACCATCGGATCCCATGCGGATCACCATCTCACCCAGGAATAGCATAGTAGACATGACTTCGCTTAACATATGTGTATAAGTATATCGATAATTGCACATTTGTATTATGTATCTTGAAACGCTATGTAATCATATCTATATACATATATACATACTCATGTGTATATATATATAAGTATATATAATTATATATACACATATATACGGGTATATATAAAATGGTATATGTATAATTAAATAATCGCATATATATATATATTCCACACGTGAACTAAATGGATAATTTATTCCCCTGTCAACGCCGCGATTTCTTTCACCGGTGCCTGGACAACGCCTCGTGCTCCGGTGAGGCAAAGCGGGACATGGCTTTGGAGCCTCCAGCGCGATTGGGGGGTATGTAGACCAATATATATATATATATATACATTTACTATATATATATATATTTATACATTTACTATGTATATATATTTACATTTATTATATATATATATACATTTACTATATATATAGATACATTTACTATATATATACATTTACTATATATATAGATACATTTACTATATATATATACATTTACTATATATATATATATATCTATACGCATTATATTAATCAGGTTCGATGATAATGGATGTTTAATGTTGTTTCAGAATCTTACTGTTTAAGAACATCCAACAGGTGCTTCCGGAACTGATTTCTTTATCAATATTCCATTCAAAGTGTTTGTATGTGTTTGCGGGTACACGATGGTATACCAAAATATCGATTTGCCAGAAAATATTGTCTCCAGACTTTGGAGTTCAGCCAAAAAGCTAGGCTCAAGAAAAGGTACTTGAAGACATTTGGGTTTGCTTGAACATTTCGGGAAAGCAGCAAACTCCCACTGTATTGAAAATAACTTTCCCCATGCAAGTTGTCATATGCGAAGCAAATCTTTCCTATTTGGATAAATCCACATGAATGGGTCTTGCTGAGTATCCCATTCATAATGCTATTTTCATATAGAAGCGATATTTATTCGTATTGTTTGGTGATTCCCTCACTATATCAATTTTTCCCAAGGGCCGCCTACAGTGGCAAAATCATTGACCGTTGGATCAATGACAAAAACAATGGGGAGTTCGATGGACTTCAACCAATATATATATACATGTGTGCGTCTTAAGATTTGGATACCACCACTGTTTTGCTAATGGGAAAATGAAATTCACCAGGTCTAACCTGTGGAAGGGGTGCACCATTTTCAGAGAAACCCAACAAGAATTGAGACACGTGACATAAGCAGCAGCGGTAGGCAGAGAAACTAGAATGGGTAGGCAATCAATAGAGGCTTAGAACGGCAAAAAACAACAGGTGAATAACACAAAAAGACAACAACACAAACGGTAAATGGCAAATCTTACAGGTGGCAAGCAAATATCCCAGCAGTCCCACATTAAAAATGGCTGTGGGTCAAACCCCTGCTACACTGTAGTTCACATGAACATAGCAGATGAATGGATGTTCATCCACCAAAACTATGGTATTGTAGGTTTTGACCTAGACTTGGGGGGTGCAGTTCCGCTAATAAGCGGTTCTACAATCATAGTTGTAGAGGTGATTACTGTAATTAAGAACTCATCAGGTTCCAATCTCATGGATGCTGTAATCCCATAGTGATGAAATCACCCCAAGTGTACCCCCAAGTGCCCAGAGGCCTCTTAAGAGCATGAAGTCTGCCCAGCAATCAGCACCTGAGTTCAAACGTAGCTGCCTACCCTGATACAACCCCGTTCACATCTAGCACATCTACTTGGTTCATCTCTCAAGATACCCGCGCAAAAATCGCACTTACCTACTCATCATTTCAATACTCACTTACTCATCATCTGAGTACTGCTCCACTTGATGATTGGATATGATTGGTATCATGCTCCAAACGCCCACTGCGCCCACTGCTCACAACAGGACGCCCTGGGGCCCCTTAGGCCCCTTACCATCAGAGGTCCAGAGACTTTGCAGCGCCTTCAAGCCGGGAGTACAGCGTTTGAACATGCTTTCGGTCCTGAGTGTCGAGAATTCCGGTCGACGTGTGGGCGACTCTTGAGTTTTGCAGGCGAAATTTGCATCAAAAATGATGATAGTTCATGATCGTTCGGTACCACAAATGACCAAATTTGCGTCTCTTCTTAGCAATTCCAGTAAGTGGTTAACAACCCATATGAACTGGGGCTCGTCATAACTCATTCAATTTGTAACTCTGAGTTCTGGCAGCCCTTTTTGGAGCCTGGCTGAACTTGAAACAAACCCTGCCTCTTGGCAAACATCCCGATCCCAGACATGTCACTGCGGTGATGAACGAATGAATCATCCAGAACATGGACAATGAATACGAAACAATCAGCCCGTCGAGTCAAGAAAAATGGCTCAAAATCCTGTACCCTTCTGTTCACGTCATTCAATAGCCGGGATTTCTGGATATTCATTCTCCCCATTCACATCATATGTATTGCTGTATTGATCCATGCACATAATGTCTTTGGAGTCTCTGGACCAGCAATTCCTACCCAAAATCTTGATATCTTTGCTCTCAAAGATGAGGATTTTGCGGGGCCTCTCCACATCAATCAAGTAGATAGTATGTATAGATATGACATTCTACAGTAGATCAAAGCTTATAGTAAATTTGACACAATTCAACATGTTTGGATCCAACATATTTTTCTCATTTCAACATTTTCATTCTTCATAATTCACAAGAAACCGCGACAACGATGCGACCGAGTGTCATGAATAATGAGCCAATCTGACTTTCCTGACCTGCACGTTCTGAACATAAGTCTGAAACATACCCAATTTTGGTGAGTTCAAAACGTGCTCCCGGATCATTAAGTGGATTCTCTCTCTCTCTATACATGTATAATCACATATATATATATCTCTCTCTCTATATATATATCTATCTCTCTCTCTATATATATATATCTATATATCTATCTCTCTCTATATATAATATGTACACATTATATTATATCTATTATACGTACATGTAGATGTTTTCTGATGATCCACCCCGATGATTCCAGCTTTGAGTTTTTCTTCAGGCCAACCGGCCAGCCCCATTGCGTTGGCGTTGAAACCGCGCCTTTTTTGCCGCACATCTGCGCAAAGATGCGGAAAAGGAAGAAGGCATGACCCTCGGGGCCATGGGGTTTCCTTGGTCCGCAGGGAGCCTATCTTTGCAGGGTTTTGGAAGCTTTCCTGCCACATGCATATAGGGGTCGTATCCTTTAATCTTTAGCCATACACCCATATACATTGGAATAGGGAAACATCAAAGGATGCACTGGTTTGATCATCTATCTCGTTCATGCTTGGAGGCATGAAAATCATGTTTCAAGCCTAAGACTTCACCATGTGAAATTTTCTTTTTGGGGAAATCTATCGAAGTATGAATGAAATACAGCCTAGTATAAACTATATGAAAATATAAACATATAGTATAATATAGTATAATATAGTATAACATAGTATAATATAGTATAATATAGTATAATATAGTATCATAAGAGATTTGGGAAACATCAAACACAAACTACTGCCCTCTCAGCCAAGTTTGATTACAACTTGGCTAGCTCCTGGTGGTAAAAGGCGACCAATTCCCAAGTGGTACAGGATGGGGCCCTTCAGTCGATAGCGACCAGTTGGTTTACAAGTGGCAGAATTCTATGGTTTCTGGATGATATAACGAACTAGATAACTATAGTATTCATTGGGTTTATAAACCAACTTATAAGTGGGGGGCACCATGCTGTACAAATTGGATGGAATATTTTCATAGGTTAAACAGATGTTAAACAGTTTTGGCATCTTTGGTTACGAAACCACCACAAATCAAGGGTAGCACCATGTGCCACCGATTCCTGGTGGATCCAATCGGAAAAAAACAGCCCAGACACAAGCGTTCCTTGACCATCACCAGATTGGCCACCGTGTTTTCTCCCAATAGAAATTGGCTGAACTCAAAGTCCACCTTGGCCGGTGGATCAACCGCTGAATCACGGAAGTTTTTGTCTCTAGACTGGAACTCACCGCCACACAAATAAATACACAACCCCCAGGTGTTGAAACATCAGCTGTGGACGTTGCCCACCATGAAACAGATGGCGGCAGGTGCGTCGTCAACAATGGATCTCAGCATCACCAGATCGTCTACCGCGAGTCATCAGAAACATCCTGGTCATCAAACCCACAAAGGAAAATCATAAATCTCATCCATGAGAAAAAATCAGGAAAGTCATCAGTATGATAATGTATAATCAGTATCCCCAGTACAGCCAGCATCCCCAGAACCACTAGTATCTTCCGTATCTTCCGTTCTTCAGTATTATCAGAATCAACAGCATGAAAAGCATGAAGAGCATGAACAGCATGTACAGCATCATAATCATAATCATCATCAACAACAACAACGACAACATCATCATCATCATCATCATCATTATCATTAGCATTATCGGTATCAGTATCAGTATCAGTATCATTATCACCACCACGACCACCACCACGACCACGACCACGACCACGACCACCACCACCACCATCACCACCCCACCACCACCACCACCACCACCATCATGATCATGATCATGATCATCACATCATCATCACCATCACCATCACCATCATCATCATCACCATCACCATCACCATCACCATCATCATCATCATCCACAACAGAATTATCCATCACCATCCTTAGTGTCGTCGTCTTCGTCGCCGTCGTTGTCGTCATCATCATGAGATTCACCATCACCATGGTCATCATCAAAAGAATCACCATCAACCCCTGTTTCCTGCTCAAGTTGTCCGAGTGGCACTCAAACAGTCGATGATGAGCGACTTGTACCTCAGACACGGATGAAAATGGTCGGCATCCTTTGAGAGTTCAGTTTGGAATCTTGAATTCCAATAAAAAAAATCTTGGCAATGCACCCCGGCTGCGAACCAGTGCGTTTTCCAAAAATCTTGGATTCCTACAGTATAGGTTCCAGTCGGGCCCCTAGACCCAAAAAAAACAGGAGACAAAGTAGTACAATGAACATCAATGAACTACTAAATTGGGCGATGAATGGATGGAACCATTTTCAACCATGCTCTATCACATCACAAAACATTCCTCACCGATCCTCACTGTGAGATGGGTCCCAAGCAAGCTTGGGAAGGTTGGAAGATCCACCAAAGAAAGAGGCTTCTTGGCACTAATCCATTGCGAGTAGAACTATGTCCATTCACTGTTGCTGGAACGCACTCACTTGCTAATCAAATGATGTCACTCAGAATCCTCTTTCCCCTTTCTGCAACAACAATATTCTTCCTGATTTTTGGTGGTTTCAACATGTTTCAACCCATCCCACGAATATGAAGTGACCTGGCTTGTGCTGGCTTTGCCATCCCAGGTAAAGATGGACAAATAATTGTTAAAAGCACCAGCCTGTCATGTGTAGTGGCCCAAACATCATCCATGACCTACCCCACCATTGTATTAAACGCCTGTTTGGGTTGCTTAATTCCCATGTCCATTGCTTCCCATCTTGGTTGCTTTAGAGTTCAGCTTTTATTGGCTTATATATATATTATATGATTCTATTTATATTTATTCATAGAATTTTATGGATATATTATTTGATATATTCCAATATTTCGGTATATATTCTGCCCAAGTGGCTTCTTGTCCAATCGATTCACGGACGGCACCACCTCTGGCCTCTCTTCTAAGATCTGCGCTAGAGCCAAGTCGTGCCTTGGAATTGGAGCAGCTGGATGATGCTGTGAATTGCCCCCATATGGAGAGCTTTCATAGGTAACTTGACCCATACCCACATAAAAAAGAGAGCACAAAGATTGTGCAGTTTCTTTTCCAAAGATGGTGATTTAATTAAGTTGGAAACAGCTGAAATCATCTCGTTTGGTGCTTTGAATTGATCGGGAGCGCAAGGAGGATTCTGAGCCCGCAAGATTTTCCATAATCAACACGAAACTGGAGTTTTTACCCGCAACTTTTCTTTGATGTTTAGCAGAGCTTAGCAACTTAAGTGGGATGATGTTTAACAACAACACTACGTGGCATGATGTTTAGCAAGACTTTGGGAAAATTCGACTAGATGCCACCAACCAGCCTATGCGTATATTATTATGATGCTACAATCACTGTCATTGTTTGTTGGCATTCCAAAACACCAACCCATACCAGCAACAGCCGGTGATTGAGGCCATCAAAACATATGAAAGTCACCTAGAATGATCAAGAATTGAACATGAGAAATACTTATTACAGTGAGCCTATCTGAAACCAACCAAAACAGCGATTGCGTAGATCATGCATCGATGCCAAGGGTCAGTTGATCAGTTTGATTCGGCAAAGGTGCTGAGGGGGACATTCACCAACAGACTTCTTGGACAAACCGGTAGGGCCGTCACCAGCTTTTTTGTTTTGCTAGCATGGGCCATCTCGCCATCGGAAGTCGAGCCAACCCCTGGTGACCTGGTAGATTACACAATCTTGCAATACCAATTCGATTATATATGTAAATATATATATATGTAAATAAATAAATATATATATATGTATATATTGTTTTTTCTTAATGTGTTTATATTCTTCATCACCAATTTTTCATCACTTTGCGGACCCTCTTTTTGTCAGGATTTGATTCACCCGGGGTTGACATTTATCTTTGACCTACACATCTCGCAAGCCATTTTCGGACAGCATGGGCCTGACAATAGAGTACCCCAAGGCCCAAGGGTCTGGAACAACATCTTCTCACCATTGGATCAAGGTGATACCCCACAAAATATGTCTGATTTTGGCCACGGATATTATTATATAATATATCCCACATCCATTGAGACAAACCCGCATCAATGAAGCCAAGGCACATTTCTTGCGTGTACTTCTGCACTGAAGCGAAGTCTTCCCGAAAAGCTTTGTACTTTCCTGCGGACCCAAGGAATACCGCATTGCTTTTCCAGCCCCCCAAATAAGAATCAATCCTTCCATATATAGATTCCCGAAAAAGTGGATTTCGAACCAAAAAATCATCTCTACTCAATAGCAGTGGCTGCGATTCCTGCAAATGGGTGAAATCACATGCTGCCATCCCAGTACCGAGCAAGTGAATGTTGCCTGAGATGTCCAATCGGGTAACGAAAAAAACCGCTGCTGTTAATATTCACCCACATTCACGGAGATAATGGTATGCTTTGATAGTTTTTGACCCATCCCTATACGATTGAACATCTCCATATCTAGTTACAGTAATATGTTAATCAATCCATTTGTCCAAGGCCCATGCCCACATTCTGCTGGTCCTAAGGCATGGACGGCCATGAAGCTCAAAGCTGCATCCTCGGAGTGTCACAGATATTCATGCTTGGCCGATCTTGCATAAGAACGGCCATAAACATATCCCATTGATATTGTTGCAAATCATTGCAAATGACCTATCATTATGATTATCTCTCTGCTACAGGGGCTGCCCCCCAAAACAACATCAAAATGCATAGTTCTTGCATGTTGAAAATGCATGTTTGGAATTAGGGTTGGCAGAATGCATGTTGAAAATGCATGTCAGCCAATGCTTGCTGGAGTTTTCTTGGCAAAACATGCCTGGGGCCACTAGTCACCAAGGCTCAAACTAGGGTCTCTGGGTCAACTGTGTGGACAAGCAAACAGATATTTACATTAGTGTGCAAATAACTTGGGTAGATATCAGATAGCAGATAGCATCTATACATACAACCATATACACATGTTCTATCAGCAATGCATTGCCATAGGTCAAAGCACCTCGGTATGTCCGAGGCAAACCTAAGTCTAAGTCTAACTCTGAATCTAGGCAACAGGCCCTGGCCCTAGCCAATCAGCCAGTCATTGGCAGACCGCAGAAGACTTTTTTCTTTTTGAGCGGCTTTCTGCAGCAATGTCTCACTCGGGCAGCGCAGCTAGCTCTGAAGAGGCAGCAGCGGAGTCCCAGTTGTTGTGGGAACTTTTTTCCAGCTCCAAGTCTATGCAAGATGGACAGGTGCTGTGTTGCAAGTCAGAATCTAGCAGTGCAGCGTCCTTAGTGCACACCCCGGACTCACAGTCATCCACCCCAAGTCGCCATCGCAAAACAACTGCATGGTGGGCGCATTTGATCAAAAACCATCTGAAGCAACACGTTGTAGACCCTGAGAGCGAGCCAACCTCACCAAGAATGGTGGTGTCAGTGTGTGCTGGAGTCTGCTCAGAAGCAGAAGTGCTACGTGTGTCTTAGTTGCAAAGATCGCTAATCAGCTAATCATATCAGTCATATCATTAGTAATCCTGAGTATCATTAGGGTTCAAGCTGGGAAAGGGGAAGCGGGGTCAATTCAAAAATCTATATAGATTGATCTAGACTCTGTAGACTCAGAAAAGACCTGTTACACAATCGTTGCATGAATTTAAGATTTAAAACTATTCAGACAGAGGGACAAACAGACAGAAAGATTGGACAAGTAGAACTTGTAGATTGTAGATCAATAAACTCAGGTCTTAGGTCTTAGGTCTTAGGTCCGGTCCTAGGTCTATAGCAGAGAGAAACGGTGCTGTTCACAACTTTACAAGATGGAGCTCCGCAAGAGTATCTGACCGTCATAAGTGAGGTGAGGTGATGTGTTTACTGTTTATGTCATAAGTTTATGTATTGTATTGCTTACATCCATTGAAAGCATCGTGTTCCAGGGTACAATCGCCTAATACCAACCGATCTCCAACCACCCGGTCACCACCCCCACCATCAACAATCTACCAATCCCAGGCCCTTGGCATTCCTTTTGAGATTGGTGGGCTTGCAGAGAAGAACAAGAACTACCAGGGGGTCATCAATGAGAACAACCCAGGGAGGGTACGGCATATGTGGGGGGATGTGAAGTTCATGCCTGAAGGGTCACCATGTTTGCTTTGCAAGGGTGACCATGCGTCTTGTGAAATCCCTTGTGACATTCATCTGGCGGTGACAGGATCACCGTGCAACCCTTTTTCAACATATCGTGCCAAGAGATTTGTTGATGGGGCTATGTGCCATTCCATGTACAAGACAACCGGGGAAGATGTGGTTTCCTTCTACTGCAAATATGAGCCCCACGTTGGTGTCACCGAGCAAGTCAAGGGTTTTGGAATGGCTACTTCTTCTAGCGACGAAGAGTCTCCAATGGAGAAGCTACTCAACTCAAAAGTCACAAGGTGTTCAACTTGTTCAACGCCGTTCAGAAAATGTCAGATATCATCCGATATAATTGGAACATCAGTCATATCAACATCAGTACTGATACTGGGAGGAAAACTATGGGGTAGGTAGATGAAAGGAAGCAACTCACTGTTTGTAACATGGTTTTCGTTGAATGCAGCCAAGTAGGTAGGCAACGTAGGACAACCATATATATCATATCAGACATATCCAGACCTTTCACCGATACTGTAATATATATATATTTATATTTATATAGTAATATAAGTATATATCAACCCCAACCCATTGCAACACTGCAACCAACAAGGTTTCTGAAGGCTATGGCCAGCCAGACTTGGCCTCGGGGTGGCGGCTACTGGTTTGTGAAGCTTGAACTTGATGCTGCACTGTGGCTTAAGATCAGCAGACCCAGGACAGCCGGACAGTCTTGGGGCCCTGGGTTTGTGTGGCGGAAGGAAACATTTTGGTCAAGGCCAAGGCCCTACTGACTAACTAGTGACTAGTGACTAGGGCTAGGTCTAGGTCCTAGGTCCAGGTCAAGTGTTTCGAGTTTACTTATTATGTAGCGAATATAGAATATAGACTATAGATTCTTCTTAGTTGCTAAACCTTGGTTTGTTTGGTTTGATAGTTCCCTGGTGGTTAGCGAGCTGCTAGCTGTAGCTTCTGCTGATGCTCCCATGTCCCATGGCACCTGCGGCACCAAATACTTGATGGGTTTTGCATCTCGGTTCAACATTAAACAGAACATGGCTTGCTTGAACCCATTTCAATTTCACAAGGAATGTAGCGACCTCGCGCTGCAGATCCCAGATAGAATATATTATTTTTACATTATACATATATATATATGTATATATATATTATTAATATAATGTTATTTTCTAGATCAGGTTCGACACAAACCGTGGTATGATATGACATTGCAAGATTTGTTTCGAGACATCACACACGCAGCTAGCAGCTACCAGCTCACTTTTCATGGTCATGCCTCTCTATGGCTATGGCAGATGATTCGCTGTTGAGACAGTTGTTCTTTGCAGTCGGTGATAATTCTGCCATCAATAGCTCTGGGGCAGCTACAGCTAGCAGAGCAGCTAGCAGTTCTACTGGTGCAAATGCCCCTGCCGATCGGATTGGCATTGCTGATCATGTGGAAGATCCTGAAGACACTGAAAACCAACAGGAGGAGCAAGGCTTGATTGAAGAAATGTTTCGGGCATTCGGGGGTGACCACCAGGAAATTGGTAATGAAGAACCTGGGATTCTTGAAGAGTCCTCAGCATCCTTAGTGGATTTCTTTGGGGCGCAAAACCATCTAGAGAATTTAGGCTCCATGCTTCAAGTGGGATTGTTCAATCGCTTTCTGAAGTATGCTTCGAAAAAGAGCTGCCTACCTGATTCCAGTCCTGCAGAAGGTAGCAAGGTTTCATCGACAGCTGCACTAACCTCCACTATAGTGAGTCATTTTGTGCATTCTAATGCAATGAAATCGGTAGCAGCAGTTGCAGAAGCAACTGGAAGAACTCACAAGAGGGTTGGAACTTCATTGCAGAGAGTGGCTAGCGTCATGGTCCATGCATCTGGGTGGATGGTTGGCTGTTGTTTGTCCACATGGAGGAGATTGTTTCGATCTGGCCGGTTCAAACCAGTGGCAGTGGTTGACAAAATGTTGTACGATGAAACACCGTTAAAGATGAAAATCCAAGAGTGGAATCGTTTTCTTGGGCAAGCTGAAGGTGTAAGACATCAAGGTCCTTTGCAAGAAACATACAAGTTTGCCAAGATCTTGCGTTTGGACTGGCAGCTGAGCTTCATAGTGTGGGACAGTTTGTTGAGACGGCACAAGTTGATCACGGTGGCCTTGCCCGTCCCTCTGAATGCTGTGGATCGAAATACCTCAGAATGTTTGTTGGCAGTTATTGACAAAGTTCACTCTGTCATTCCTGAATTGGAAGCCTTCTGCAATGATTTTGGTCTCCGCATCAGGATGCCCATAATTGACAGGTTCTCAGCAAATTTCAAAGCAGAAAGGTTTATCAAAACAAGACAGGACAATTTGGTCTCGTCAGTGTTTACGTGTGACGTCCACAAACAAGCCTCTTGCATAAAGAATGCAATGTCACTTACAGACGACACATTGTCAGGGATCATCAATTTGGCACTTTCATTGGAGGGATCGGGTAGCCTGGATCGGATGAGAAATATCCTCCAAGAAATATTCAGTGAAGAACTTGTGGTTGTGTATCAGCCACCGCCTGGTGAGGGCACTGAGGTGTTCAGGCATCGCCAAGCAGTGTTGAATACATTTCTTCCACTCAAAGGCATGAAGAGTCGGAAGAGGAGGTTTGTACTGCATTGCCTTGCAAATTCTGATTTGGCAGACCATCAAATCGTTCATTTTTGCAGCTTTGGATGTTGCCGGGGTCCTGATGACAGTTTGGCAAATTTTCGAACATGGGTGACTTGGGCATTACTCCCATCAAAGCTGGGGGTATTCAACCGGAAGTCATGGACGGGATCAGATGTGGCAGTTCATTGGTGTGGGCTTCTTGCATCCCACTGGCATCTGTTGCCAAAAATCATTTTGCGCTTTTTGACCGTGGACCGGCCTCGGCCAATTTCTGCAGATGGCATGGAGGGTATTGATGTTGATCCCAATGCAACTCAATTCCTGGCCGATCCAGCCATAGAAGACATGAAGGAATTTGAGTTGCTTTTTCAGGTCAGGGTTGGACGGTTGGGCGGTTGGACAAACAGTGACTGCACTTGTGACGATGAAAATGACTATGACTATGACTTAGTGGCGTTTTTCTTCCTGAAAATCGTTTCCAGAGACCTCATGGAACCTTATAGTATGGCCCCATCAGCAAAAGTCATAGTTCCATAATAGAAGTAACATAGTTAGAGTTAGAACTATCAGATAATAGATCAGATAGCCGCTACAATGAGAAGAACGCTTTACATTATCTAGGTGTAAGAACTATTTATGACTGCAATTATTGGACGTAGAAAAAAACTTTCAATAGACTCAATAGATTCGAAGATGTGTGTGTGTGTGTGTCCCTATTATCCTGTTTATTTTCTCATCCTCGGTCACAGTTTTGCTGACCAGGCAATCCAGAAAACTGGTGGAACTTCTGCTGCTGGAGCTACAGCTACTGGAGCAGCTGCAGCTGACGATGATGGTGATGAGGATGCTGAACAGGGAGCAGAAAAGGAAGATGAGGAGCCAGCTGGTCTTGATTCCGGGGAGCCTGCAGTCGAAGGAGAGGGAACAGACTGGAAAACTTTGAATAGGCAACGCAAAAAGAAAGCTGGTCTGTTTGTCTGTGTCGCTGATCTTACAGAGAGGTTTGTAACAGCTGCTGTGGGATTGGGGCCATCCATGGCACTCCTTTTCTCTGCATTCAAGTTAGCTTCCGCTGAGTTTGACAAAGAACAGGACAGGCTTTTGCACAGAGGTGAGCCCCGGACATTTCGTGTGTTGGAAACCGCTAGAGGGACACTGATCAAAGAGTGCTTTGAGCAAGTTGGTGTTGTCATGGGACAGTGCCCTATGGCATTGCCAAGGTCAACACGAACACGCTGCACAAAGTCCATACTTTTCCGGTTGCTAAGCTCTTTGCTTTGTTCCATTACATCGGTCTTGAGAAGGTACCACGAAGGGTTTCCCTACCAGCTTTTTAGGATTCTAGATGGGAAAGAAGCTGCTGCAGAAGTCTTCGCAATTCCTGCTTGCATGAGGGACGAGCTTTCTACAAGGTTCTTTGAGTTGTTTCCTACACTAGCAGCAGCTACTTCTGTAAATGGGCTGGCGATTTTGCAAAGCTTGGCAATTCTGGTGGAAGTAGATACTTGGCGAAGGTAGTTTGATATACTACTATGTTGTCATATCAGCACATGGGTTGTTGCCATGTGGCTGCTATACTATACCTTTCCTTACTTATTTCAGAGGATCAGATCACTGGTGAGAGTTTTTAAAGCTAAGATACAGATACATTATGATATATTATGATATATCATATTACCAGTAGTACCGCACAAGGCGGTGGCGGAAGTTTCAGAATAGGAAACCTATAGGAGAGGCTGGTTGTTGTGAATCACGGATGGCAGAGGGAATCCACTGATTGACCGAAAGGTGGTTGGATTTGTGTTTGTTGGAGTGGTTGCGATGGTTGCAGTGGTCACCTCACCCACAACTGCTGGATTGAGTGTGGTGTAGTGCAGCTGTAGTTGCAATGTAGTGGAGTTGTAGTTGCGGTGTAGTGTAATTAGTGTACTGTATTTTCAGTTAAATTGTAGAGGTGTAATTAGTGTCTGGTGTAACGTAATGTAGGGTGGTGCTATGCTATGTAGTGTAGTCTAGTGTAGTGTAAAGTAGCGTAGTTGTAGTTGTGGTTGTAGTTGTAGGCGCAGTGTAGTGTAGTGCAGTTGAGGGTAGTGTAATGTAGTGTCATGCAATGTAGAGCAATGTAGTGTAGTGGAGTGTCATGTGGTGGAGTGCAGTGTAGTGGGGTGTAGTGTAGTGGGGTGTAGTGTAGCGTATTGTAATTGAGTGTAGTGGGGTGAAGTGGGGTGGCGTGGAGTGTAATGTAGTGCAATGTAGTGTAGTGGGTGTAGTGTAGTGTAGCGGAGTGGAGTGTTGTGTAGTGTAGTATACTGTACTGCAGTGTAATGTAGTGTAGCGGAGTGAAGTGTAGTGGAATGTAGTGTAATGTAATGTAGTGTAGTGTTGTGTAGTGTAGTATACAGTAGTGTAGTGTAATGTAGTGTACTGCAATGCAGTGTAGTGTAGTGTAGTGGGGTGTAGTGTAGTGTAGCGGAGTGTTTTTTTAGTGAATTATACTATAGTGTAGTGTAGTGAAGCGTAGTGTAGGGTAGTGTAATGTAGCGTAATGTAGTGTAATGTCGTGTAGTGTAGTGAGTTAAGTGAGTTAAGTTCGTTAAGTTAGTTAAGTTAGTCAGTGTGCACTTTTTCGACATCTGAACGTCAAAAAGTGGTCCGAACCTCTCAGTTTTTGACCCTCTGGAGCCACAAATCATTGGAAAAACGCAGTGAATCGTGACTTTCCTACCTTTTCGCGCACCTGCATCTTCTTTCTTCTCACTTTTTCTCCTCTCTGATCTTCTCACTTCTTTTCTTCTCCTCTCTGACTCTTCCCACCTCTGCTTGTCCATCTCTCCATATTATTGTCGGAAGTTTGACTTCTAAACTTCCTCCGATTACTTTTCTGGTTTGGGTTCGGGTAGTGACTTGTCTTAGTAGCTGTAGCTGGTAGCTGGTATTGAACTGGTAGCAGCTGGTAGCAATGACAGCTTAGGACATCAGCACCATGGAATGCGGTCATTCAGCCATTCGAGAATTTACTAAACTGCGAGGCAAAGGCCACATACCGCATTTGGCAGAGGTTTCTGCCAAGTCGATTTGTCGATTCGTGGCAAAACATCATGATCATCGTGGTTGTGCTACTGAGGGAGACCAACAAAGTGGACAACCAACAAAAGGAGAACCCACTAGCAAGAAAGGGGGAGGAGGGCCGTGGAGGGCGTTTGTCTCTGAAAGATCTAGCAAGACAAAGCTCACTCGCCAGGGGATCAGGAACATGAAGGAGGAATACAGGAACCTGAGTGCAGAGGAGTTTGCCCACTACAAACGCCTTGGACATGCCATGACAATACAACACAGACTGAACAAATCACAATATCTCAACCAACGTACTAGTCAGGTCCCGGATACAATTCCAGGCCATGAGCTTGTACCTGCAAATGACAGCAATCTCATACTTGCAGACCCACAGTCTAGCTTGGTAGTGGATGGTGATGATTTTGGTGAGAGGTTCAACTCTTTCAAGCAGATCCTTCGTAGAGAACAGAAAAGCAAGAAACAAAGTGACACTCTCGCACGACAACCTGAGGATCCAACCGATGATGGATCACATGACATGTCCATGTCACACTTTGTGAGGGCTGGTGGGCCAGGATTGGTGGATGGGTTGAGACGACATCCTACAGGGGCTGGAGCAGCATCATTGGTGGTTGATCGATTTCATTGGAAACTTCCAATCGTCCCGTTTGTGCAGGCTGTACTGGATGAAGGGGCTCGTGCAGAGGATGAGCTCAAAGTCATTGAGTTAGAAGATGCCTGGACCAGACTTCATGAACTGGTTCAACATTCTGACCAAAAAGAATTGGACTTTCGGAATGGTGGTGGCAAGCCTTTTCCCATCACAGCTTGCTCCAAATTAGGCACATGCGTTTGCTCATCAGAAGGCAAAGCAGCAGCTCTCATGATTTACAAGCTCAAGGCTCACATGAAAGCATGCCATCCAGGCACACACAAAGAGCCCTCTCAGGAACGAATGCGTTTTTACGCAAAGCTCTGTGTCTTGGAGTTGTGTTCTGAAGACTTGGGGACAAGTGAGCCACCTATGTGGGAACAAACAGATGGCTCAGAGTCAAAGCTCCTCTACTTGCATTGTGGATACACCAATTTTTCTACATGGGAAACTACATGCACTCGGCTCCATGAATGCTTTTACAACCCTATCAATGGTGCTTGAGCTGCATTACATTCCAGTCTGGATAGTAAGATAGTAAGATGATAGTTATGATAGCAAGTATAGTATATAATATTTAAGTATATAATAGTACCGGACAGTACCTTGACTTTTGACTCATGTCAAAACATGACTCCTGACCATTTTGAATCTAGAACCTACAGTAGGTCAACCCTGAAGTGTTTTTTCTTCTTGGTGGTTTCCACATATCTATAACTGTTTACTACTATTATGGTTCTGTTGGTTTTCTTGGTGGCAGTGGATGGTTTGCTAGGTCGGCTCACCTTGACTGCAAGCCGTGGCGATGACCAAATCGAAAGCCGCACTTGCCTAGACTTCTTGAAAATGTACTGGAACAAGGCTACGCCATGCTTTGTCCGTTTCTACACGATAGTGACTTCGAAAGACGAACTGATTGAAGAAGACATGATGCTTCCAAAACTTGTGGATGTCAAATTGGAACCTGTCCCATCCCATCGGTTTTGGCGAGGTTCTGCTGTTGAATTTGCTCCCAAAATCTCAAGACACCGGAAAAGAAAACCAGATAGTAACACCGACCAAAAAAAAGGTATATTGGTAAGGAAGATGCCCCGGACTAGGGCCAGGGCCACTGGCAACGAATCTACTACCAGTGAACCCGGACACTCTCACATGGACATTGACAATGATGATCTGGACATGGAACAGGAAGAGGAGGGGGATTCAGCAACCGGACTTGAAGAAGAGGACATTGAACCAGATTTGGATGATGCCATTGCTGAGATGTGTCCTGACCATGAGAATGCAGAATCAGAAGCAGGAGAAGCTGACGAAATGA
The DNA here is from genome assembly GCA_947184155.2 of Cladocopium goreaui. Classification (NCBI taxonomy): domain Eukaryota; class Dinophyceae; order Suessiales; family Symbiodiniaceae; genus Cladocopium; species Cladocopium goreaui. Next base: position 2,157,066 of record CAMXCT020002223.1, on the reverse strand, counting down.
CCGAGTGTATGGCTGACTTGATTCAAGAGTTTTTTGCGCAAACTGGAACTCAAGATGGTGATGCCTGTGACTCTGAGAATGATGGTGAGGATGATGTCAATGAGATTGATCCAACAGGCGACCCTGACTTGCAGGAACCTGTTCATCCGCTTGAAGCTGAACAGCCCGATCAGGCAGAGAACAGACCCGGCCCTTCTGGAACTTCTGATGCTTGCGAATCCAGCCATCCACCAGCAGCACCCGATAGCAGCAGTGATCCTTCCAGCAGCAGCAGCAGCAGCAGTTCCAGTTCTGATGAAGCAAGTACCAAGCCCCCTGAGAGGCGTCATGTTCCAACTGTGGCAGAAGCTGGTGCACAGTCAGCTTCTGTTCATGATCCATCCACCATAACAATTGGCCCATTGAAAATTGTGAAGAGGTTTCACCCTGTCCCTTGCATGACTGCCGCCATAGAAGTTTTAGTGACTGGTTTTTTGGCAGTTTCCAGGTGTTTTTTAGATTCAGGCTTTGATGATTTTTCTTTGATGAAACCCAATGTGTTTCTTGCTGGGGTTCTTCCATCCTCAGGTTCCAAGCTATTATTGCAAGTGCGTGGTTCACAGCATCCCAGGGGGAAAGCAGTGTCTCAAGAGCATGCAGACAAACCAGCCCGATGAGCCAACTGTCAGACTCCGACTTCGCACATGGCTACTTGAAGGCTCTGGCGAGGTTAAGAGGGTTGAGGCATAGTATGGCATAGTATGGCATAGTAAAGTAAATAGTACAGTATAGTATAATATAGTATCTAGTATAGTAGTATAGTATAGCATATAGAATAGTAGTATAGTATGGCAGCATATTATCAAACAGCGTGTACTGTTACTATGACTAGGAAGATGATTATGACTGTGTCTATGTGGTGAGTCTATGTCTGTCTATCTATTTTTTTTCAAAACCATTAGGTCAGGAGTCATGCAATAGGATGTTTTCGAAGAAAAATGATTTAGAAGAAGTTTAGCAGACACACACACACACATATCAACACTTCCTTTCGACTGTTTTGTTTCTATATCTGACTCTGGGACTCTCGTTGAGGCCTCAAGATGGATCGACAAGCTGGTGAGAGCGATGAGGAGCTGAGGACAAGACACAACAGAATGGCGCCTTGGAGGGAAACAATTGAAAATAGTTACGGCTAGCTAATTTAGTTTAGTTTTAGCTATTGTGTTTTTAGACACTTGATTAATGAATTGGATCACCTTGGTGTTTTTGATTCGGATACATTTACATGTTGCAAGTCTATCTATATATGATAATATATGACTCATATGACAATGTGTTCCGAAAATTTTATTTTCACGAAACCCAACCAATCAACAAGGTCCCTCCAAAAGTTGGGCTGCAGAGCGAGCAAGACCTAGATTCACAAATCACGGCCGAATGCCGTCGCCACGGTCTACTTTGACTTTAGCTGGCTGCCATGTGGTTTCACTGCAAAACAAACTCAAGATGAGTATCTCTTTCGTGAGTAGCTGGTCACATGAAAAGCATATGGCCCTACCCGACTCCTATCCATAGTGTCAAAGACACCACTCTTCTTCAGCAACTCTTGCAAACATTGCAGCAAAAGTTAGTCAAATCAGTTGTGGCATCCAGTTTCCTGATTTACTGGTGGTGGATCACATTGACAGCAAGCTGGTATAATATAGTAATAGTACAGTAAAGTATATAGTTAGTAACAGCAATAGCAGCACTGGATCAGACTGGTTAAACTTTTGAACTTAGAAACCCTGAAAATGAACGGCTTCCCTACTGAGCATGAATGGTAATGGCATGTGTTTGGGGATTGGTCCGATATTTTTGATTTGAAGATTGTAGCCAAATATTCCTACTTGGTAGAATAGTAGCAGTGCATTTGATCAGACTGGTTAAACTGTTGAACTTAGAAACCCTGAAAATGAACGGCTTCCCTACTGAGTATGAATGGTAATGGTATGTCTTCGGGGATTGGTCCGATATTTTTGATTTGAGGATCGTAGCCAAATATTCCTACTTGGTAGACTTGTAACAGTAGTAACAGTGCTCCCTTGGTCACTGGTCGACTGTTCAGTATCACGCCAAATCACGTACATATGGCATATGGCATATGGGGTGGTTTACTTTCATTCAAAAATCAAAGTTTAGAGTCTAGACAGGAAAGCTTACCATTTTGAAAGTACCAGGTAGTCAGGCTCCCACCCTCACATTTTTTCTTTTGTCTAATGTCAACACCGGATGAATAAACCACAGGCTGTTTATTGGGGGGGTACCATTTCACTATAGCTAATTACTGTACTTTTAAAATTAATCAACCAGGGTTTATTAATCCAGGGTTGACATTATTGCCATTTGAAATGGCTGCCATTTGATATCAAAATTTGGACAAAACCCCATGGCTTCTTATTTGAATGGGTGCCACCAGCAATTGTTGTTAATGGTTGAAATTTGGATATGGGACTAAGTCTAGATTCCAGATATCTTCCGATGTTGGAGACCTATCCGACCTACCGATCAACCAACTCTAACATATTTGGTTGTTTCATGGTCCCATTGCATTTCATTGGCCCATCCAACATGGGTGGATAAACATAAATTAATTCCTTGTGTAAGTGTAGGTTTCAGGGTCTCTAGCCTCTAGCCGAGCCTTACGAAATCCTGGGTTGTCCAACACTCGCCTTCTTTAAGTCTAATTCTGCCATGGCCCGTTGGATGGATGCAGGATATACATCGTGTTCTTCCGGAAGGACAAGTATGGAGCTGACGACGCCAAGAAGTTCAAGAACCTTGTGCAGGAGTGCATGGGTTTCGAACAGGGGTAAATGGGTAAACCTTGGTATATGATATCTGATATCTGATACCTAATGAAACATGGTCCTTACAAGTGATCTGATCATGGGGGCTTCTTCTACTGATTCCTCTGCACAAATTGTTTGTTTGTTAAACATGTGGACCAAATTTCACAAGAACTTGGAATCTGGAAATTACAAATTCCAAGACATCCTGCATCAAAATACTTGTCTTGAAAAGCATCACCCGGCCATACCATGTTCGACATGCAAACATACATATAGATGGAGTAGACAGATAGATAGGTAGATTCAGATAGACCCCATAGATATACAGATATGAAGATATATGAATATATATATATACATATATATACATACGTATATACTATATATATATAAATATAGATCAGATATGTATAACATTGTATAACAAACCAGTTTTCAAGAATGATCTTTTTTTTTTATATTATTTAGAACATGGAATCAGTTTTCCACCCGATATCCGATAGCAAGACCAATTGGGGCATGACAGTATGACTATGACATGTTACTTCAAAGCACTGCGCAGGAAGTTCTCTCGAAGCAGGCGGCCATTGGGCCAAAGGAGCTGGACGATCTTCTTTTGCCAGAGCATGGGCAAGACTTTACCCGGTGGATGGACAAACTGCTTGCTGAAAAGAGGCAAGGCCCAGTCAAGCAGGAGATGCGACACTTCTGCTGGGACAGGGTGGCCATGTGGTTTCTAGAGAAGTGGTTTGTCCACATGCAAGTGCACATGCATTTTCAATTCTGGAGGGGGAACCCCAAAATCTATCAAAAACCTAGGAAAAATGCATGTTTTTTGCATGTTTGTTGGTTTTTTCGAGGTTTTGGGGCCCAACATGCAAAAAACATGCATTTTTCCTAGGTTTTTGACCACTTTTGGGATCTGAAGCAGGGCCCACCAAAATGCATGTTTTTTGCATGTTTTTTGCATGTTGGACCCAGGAAATGGCCTAAACCTGGAAATCCTCCCAAAATGATGGTTTTTGGGCAACTTCATCACATGGAAATATATTGAAACACCAATGGAATCATCAGAAGGACCACTTCACCCTATGGACCCCAATCGGAAGCAATGTGCTTTTTTTGATTCGCCACTTGAATTGCAGCTTTCAGTTCTTTGATATCTTATCTACCACTACTGACTACTGAGCTTACATCACCCATTCAAACCTTTGCCGCTGAATCTATCATCTATTTTGTTTCTATCTCTTGGCTCTTGACTTATCTGGTTGATATCTACCTGAATCCACCTATCTAAAGATGTTTGTCGAGTCTAGTCTTCCTGATAATCTTTCTGTCTATAAGTCTCTAACCTATAAGTCTCTAATCTATAATCTATAAATTTATTCATCCATCCAACCTAATCTAATCTAATCTTTTCTCATCACAATCTAATCTAACCAAACCTACTCTAGTCTACTCTAATCAATCTAATCTCTAATCTAATCAATGTCATCTGGTCATCTAATCTACTCTAATCAATCTAATCTCTAATCTAATTAATCAATGTCATCTAATCATCTAATCAAATCTAATTTAATCTCATCAAATCTAATGTATTCTAATCTCATCAAATCTAATTTAATCCAACTAATCTAATCCAATCTCATCAAATCTCATCAAGTCTAATCTAATCAATCTAATCTAATCAAACTCAATCTAATCTAATCTGATCTTTTCTGATCTATTCTGATCTATTCTAATCTGATCTAACCAAATCTAATCTAATCGTATCAAATGTAACCTAACCAAACTAGTCTAATCTGATCTAATCTAATCTAATCTAATCAATCTAATTCAACCTAATCTAACCTAATCTACTCAGTATCTACTCTAATCTAATCTACTCTAATCTAATCAAATTCGTCTAATCGAATCTAATCTGATCTAATCTAATCAAGTCTAACCAAGTCTAATCTGAATCTAATCAAACTAATCTAATCTAATCTACTTTAATCAAACTCACCTAATCTAACCTAATCTGACCTAATCTGATCTAATCTGATCTGATCTGACCTAACCTAATCTGATCTAATCTGATCTAACCTGATCTAATCTGATCTAATCTGACCTAATCTGATCTAACCTGACCTAATCTGATCTAATCTGATCCAATCTATCTATCTATCTATCTGTCTGTCTATCTATCTATCGATCTACCTACATAGGTACCTTTTCATCGAGAATCTATCTGATCTATCTCACTTCACGGCAAAACATCCTTTTGGGCAAGACTTGACCATTCTGGGTCACATGGCTGGGCCTCAAAAAATGCTGACAATCAAAGCAGAACTCCTTGGTACTATGTTACTATATTTTTACAGTTTTATATGTACACCTCTTAGTACTTAATTTGATGGAACAACATACCAATTATATTATATATATGTATTTTTACACTCACTCAGCATTCCATCTTGTCTGCAGGAGAACAAGGGTGACAAGTGACGGGAGCAGATTGCTGAGTGGAGGCGCACTTCTCGCCTTCCTGCCTGCACACAAGTGTGGTCCCACGAGATGCAAGCCCAGGGCTTGAATCGAACAGAGAGGGTCTCAGAGCTTTTAGAAGTAGTTGCATCCACCAAGTTGCTTGAACAAGGGGTTGACATTTTGCAGCCCATCCCCTTTTCACAGAAGAAGCAACTTCTTCAGCATGTTTATTGCGACGTTTCACAGAACCCTAAATTTAGAAACTGTACAAACAAAGATGGCATCACCGGGTGCTTGGCGACCAGTACAGTTTTGTATAGCTTCGGAAGGGACAGGGCCCTTTTGCCTTTCGAATGGGCAATGCTGCAGGGCCACAGGCGTGGATTAAGATTTCCTGAGGGCATGCCAGGATCACAAATCAGGGACTTGATGGGGGAGGGAATGAACCTACCCTGTCTTGCCACCATTGTATGGTCCCTCTATGTGACCAAGGGATTGCTGTGAACTGTGCAGAAATTCATGTAGCGAACAGTCTCTACCTGTTACCCAGGTACTACTTACCTGCTACTGGTGTACCAGTGGCCCAAAGCATGTCAAAAAAGAAGTGTTTGCGCGATCCACTTGGGAAAGCCATGAGAGCCACAGTCACTAGCACTGAGTTTTAGTAGCTACTGTACTAGTTGCTGAGTGCTAGTTTCACCATCTCGGTCGGCTGTTTCTGAAGAACCGTTTGAATCCTGGACTTGCCTTTGGAGCAAAGATTTCTATGATTTTTAAAGGTCATACGGTCATATGTCATATGCCATATGTCAAAATCTTTTCACACCAAAAGACCAAATGATTTGGAATCGAATTGACTTGTGGTCTTGTGATTCTTAAAATTTAACCATGCCGGTAACCAGCCCAGCATCGGATTCGTGAAGTGCTCAAGCAACCTGCCGGTAACCAGCTGGCTGGCTTTTGTCAGTGTGTGCTGTCCATCCGTACCAGCCTTCGCCGCCTTAGCCGCAGCTAGGGCCCAGTGGCCAGTTGAGATGTCGACCAAGGCAGAAATGGGTGTGGGTACCAGGGTATCAACATGACTGATGACAAATTGATGATTAAACCACCTGTTGCAAAAATGAAGTTCCAATTACATTTCCACATGAAATTTACACACACACACACACTACTTTGAGTATGAAGTCAAGTCAAGGTTTGGGCTTGGTCTGTGATGAGCATGATCTTTTAGCATGATCCTTTACCTATGTCCTATGTGCACCAAAACTGAAAACCTTGAACCTTCTATTCTATTCTAGAAGTAAAGTATGAAGTTGCCCAGTCAAAGATGCTTTGGCCATCAAATGTAGAATAAATATTATGTCTATTTTGTCTTTTGAACACTGACCAAGGTTTGTTAATGCCCATCCTTGGTTCTGAATTGTTTCCCCGCACCTGCACGATGTTTAATGTCACAATGTCCTGGTACTTATTACTACTGTTTTTACTATTGAAACATGTTCCTTCTTTGCCTTCATTCCAACAGTTACCAACATCTATCTATCCATGCATGTTTTGGTTGACGTGGGTGTTATATAGTTATAGTTATGTTATGGTTTGCAACAGTAAGAGTAGCTTGGCCTGACCTGACCCATGTAGTTACCCGTCTGCACCACCGCTGCAGGCAAACCTCACTGCGGCGAAAGCCGCTCAGAAGAAGAAGAAGGAAGAGCAAGCCGCTGCAGAGGCCTCTGCCACCGCTGCCTTAGTAGCATTGGCGGATGACGAGGATCAGGGTGGGCAAGTCGAATTTGCTGCTCCAGCTCCGAAGCGCGCCAAAAGGGGTGACGTAATGTGTGGGGCATGTGGGAAGTCATCAAACGAAGCTTGGCTGTTCAAATGAGATGGGGTATTCTTGGGATGTGCCACCAAAAATAAAAACCAACCGTCTCCATGTGTGAAGTGTCATGAAACTTAAGGCCTTAAGGCTTAAGATCTTTATTTAGTTCATCCTATTTACTGAGTTTCCCCATGGTACCCTGCCTGTTTCCGATAGTTACCATAGTTTCCAATTTTTAGATTTCATAGCTGGAAATCTGTACGCTTGCCAGACTTGCCCATTGCCATAGCATAAATATGTAGTAGTAGCAGCAGCACTCGCTAGTTGTTACACCTTTACACCAACCATGACCCCCTAGAGCAGAATATATCGAAAGATAGATAGCTAGCTAGATAGATAGATAGAAAGATACATAGATAGATAGATAGATAGAAAGATACATAGATAGATAGATAGATAGATAGATAGGTAGATAGGTAGATAGGTAGATAGGTAGGTAGGTAGAAAGATAGATAGACTACAGATAGATCGATAGATAATTTCACACACAAATTTCATATACATTGTCCTTGAATGATATAGAGTATGTACAGGTGATTTACTATGGATGGTCAATAGGCAACACGCAGAGACTCATGGTTCTGTCCAGCCTCTCCCTGAAACCTAGGAGGTGCAGTTCCTCACAAACCACCTGGGACAACCTGTCTCTCCTGGTGACTTGGTTTGTATGGCCACTCAGAGGAGATTGCTACCTGGGGCCAAGAACTTCGAAGATTTCTGCGCCAGGATCAGGAATGACCCAGACTTTTCCAAGGACTTTGAGATGGCAAGAAAAGCACTAGAGGAGGAGATTTCGGAAAAGGAGGATGCCACCTTGCCGGTTTTCATACCTGCAAGTGAAATTGCGGAGGGTCGTCACTGCGGTCATGAAATCTTCACCAAAGCCGCATTGGTCACTGACTCTGACCTTGTCAAATTGACCAAAAAAAATGCAAAAGACCTTGGCTTGTCCCCATTCGTGACTGAGTGGCAGGGCTCTACGCCAACCCAATTCTATATCATCTCGTTGATGGGGTTGCCAGAAGAAGTCAAACTTGGACTGAAAAGGGTGAAGCTCTTTCAGACGACCTTTGTGAAACACGACCGTTTGTTTCTGACGCCAGAGTATCAGCTCTCAAAGCGTCAGCCCACTGACGTTTTGGATCACATACTCAGCAGGTACAATGAGAAGAAAAGGCCTACCGGCATGATCCTTCCAGGGGGCTTGCAGTCATTGGAAGACCTCAAGGATCTTGCCCAGATCCTAGAAAGCCAGAGGGTGGAAAGATTGAAGCAAGATGCAGCTGGCACAGGTGAAGAAGTTGCTCCTGCTGGACCAGTGGTCCAGTCAGCGAAATTTCTTGAGGGTCTTGACGATGATGATGGGACAAGTGGTAAGAAGAGGCAACGACGAAAAGGTGTGGCCACAGATTCAAACAAGCCTGCAGCTTTGCAAGCTTTGAAGGATGACGCAACATCGACAGCAGCTCCTTCAAGCAAGGCTTCATCCTTGCCGGCATTGGCTGACGGCCGGCCCTCAAGCGTCACTGGCAAGTCTGACGGATCGAAGGCCAAGAAGGGGGCTTCGGACCAGCTGGAGGGAATGGACGATGACATGCGTCAAGTGGCTGAGTTTCATTTGTCTTCTGCTGGTGCCAAGAATGCATCGGCAAAGTCTCTGGCCAATTTGGTCCCTTCCAAGTTCATGGACGGAGTCAAAGATCACGCCACTTCCCACGCACTTGTCGCAGTGCCTTTGGTTGCATTTTAGTGTTGTGTGACTTGACAAGGACTAGTCAACTAGTTTCATCATGTGTCACTGGTTTCTCATTTTTTCCTTTTCTACTTAGCCTGACATTGTCAAATCAAGTGGGCTTGGCTTCGGAAATCAGAGCTTGAACGAGTGCGAAGAGAAGCCAAGAGAGCTGACTTCTTCTCTACTTAGGTTGACTTTGTCAAGTCACTTTTCAAGCCAAGTCAAGTGGGCCAATTGCAATAATTAGCAGAGTTTCTGGTACCCTAACGCATTGCTTGTGGATGTACTATAGTGAGCCCTCTACTCATCTACTCATGCTCCTCCCTGGCTCCTTCCTCTTTCTTATTCCGATTACCTATTCTTTTTTTCTGTTCTTCTAGGGTTATAAATTCAAGGCCGGGATGTTGGAAAAGAATGTGGGGGAGCATGGGGGAGCATGTGTATTATACAGTACAGTATAGTACAGTATAGTCAGCACACATGCCCAGGACTGTTGTAGATTAGGTCACTAGGTGAGTAGGTGACTTTGGCCATGGTTATTCGCTATACTATATACCAAACTTCCCATCCATTTTCTTTTTTTTGCTATATATATATACATACTCTATGTTTCAAAACGAAACTTATGCATACTTTGTTATTCCAAAATATATTATATATATTTTACTATACTGTACTCTACAGTACTGAACGGCTCCATTGATACTGAACAATAAGTTTATTTTCAAGAATCGCATGGCACCCCATGGGACTGATGAATCTAGAATTTATAATACTGGGTTGGTTTGAAAATTCTTTTTAGTTAATCAAATGGGAACTGACGTGACTGACCAACTAGCGAACATGTAATCTCTACTTCTACCCCGCTCGACTCTACTCTATCCCAAGGCCAGAACAATCCTGGAATCTTTGGTCCAGAAGGACAAGAATTCATCGGAAGTGGAACTTCTCGAGCGTCGGATTCGAGTCTGTGAGGGCATCCAAAAGATTGCCAGGAGCAGTGCCAAGACCCTTGCTACTTGGGATGACTTTGGCCTGGTGCTGAAGGCTCTGAAAGATTCTTGGGGGGAGTTCACTTTGGAGATCAAGGGTAAGATCACTTTTGCCAAGTTGATGATCCACATGGAGGGCTTCTCGAAACTGAAGTACCAAGATGATTCAGATGCTAAAGATCTTCAGGAAAAGGGGAGGTCGCTTGTCGATGCTTTGCTACCGCATCTGGGACATACCGGCTGGGATCCACTGGATGCTTCCTATGCGGGTCTTCTTGCCCAAGCCTTTGCATCCTTGCAGGGCCATGTGACTGAGATCCAGGAGGGTCGGTGTGAGGATGATACTGCTTTGAAGGGTGCTGCGTCTGAATGCTGCAAAGTTCTTGAGGCAGCCGGGGAGGGGCCCAAGACCAGTTTACAATCAAGTTCACTTTCTAATTACTGCTTACTTACTAGGGACTTGGACCTACAGTTATGGCCCTTTACCAGTTATAAGTACTTATAACCCCATTTATAGAGTGTATAACCCCATTTATAACCAGTTATAACTCATAAACGGCCATAACTGTAGGGAACATTTGTTTTAAAAAGTCATTTTTATCCTGGGCCCCAGGGTGAAAGTAGAGAGTAGATAGATAGGTAGATAGATAGATTCAGATAGATAGTGTGATATTAGACTAGGATATTAGACTATAGAAGTGTAATTGAGAGTCATTTTGGTAAATGAGATTGAGGACACATGGAAGGAAGACAGGAAGAAAACATAAAGGTCAAAATTATCTTCTAACCTGTAGCTGTAGCTTTTGTTGATGCCAGTTGACCGAAGGAAGTTTAGAAGTCAAACTTCCGACAATATGGAGAGATGGAAAAGCAGAGGTGGGAAGAGTCAGGGAGGAGAAGAAAAGAAGTGAGAAGATCAGAGAAGAGAAAGAGTGAGAAGAAAGAAGATGCAGGTGCGCGAAAAGGTAGGAAAGCCACGATTCACTGTGTTTTTTCCAATGATTTGTGGCTCTGGAGGGTCGAAAAACTGAGGGGTTCGGACCACTTTTTGACATTCAGATATCAAAAAAGTGTACACTGACTAACTTAACTTACTTAACTCACTTAACTCACTACACTACACGACATTACACTACACTACTGTATACTACACTTCACTACACTACACCACACCACACCACACTACACCACACTACACTACACTACACCCCACTACACTACACTACACTGTACTGCAGTACACTACATTACACTACACTACTGTATACTACACTACACAACACCCCACTACACTACACTACATTACACTACATTACACTACACTTCACTCCACTTCACTACATTACACTACACTACAGTATACTACACTACACAACACTCCACTCCGCTACACTACACTACACCCACTACACTACATTGCACTACATTACACTCCACTCCACCCCACTTCACCCCACGACACTCAACTACAATACACTACACTACACCCCACGACACTACACCCCACTACACTACACTACACTCCACCACATTACACTCCACTACACTACATTGCTCTACATTACATTACACTACATTACACTACCCTCAACTGCACTACACTACACTGCACCTACAACTACAACCACAACTACAACTAGGCTACTTTACACTACACTAGACTACACTACATAGCACCACCCTACGTTACATTACACCAGACCCATTACACCTCTACAATTTAACTACAAATACACTACACTAATTACCTTACACCACAACTACAACTCCACTACATTGCAACTACAGCTGCGCTACACCACACTCAATCCAGCAGTTGTGGGTGAGGTGACCACTGCAACCATCGCAACCACTCCAACAAACACAAATCCAACCACCTTTCGGTCAATCAGTGGATTCCCTCTGCCATCCGTGATTCACAACAACCAACCTCTCCTATAGGTTTCCTATTCTGAAACTTCCGCCACCGCCTTGTGCGGTACTACTGGTACCAGAAAGTTAAGAGTAATTGAGTAATTTTCTTGAGTCTTGAGCTGCGTCTATGCCAGGTCGTGGCCACTGGCCTTGTTGGTCTCTTCCAGGATTCCTGCTTTAGAGCCTTGTTCCTCAATCCGAGCCAGTGTGTGGAGCACTTGAAGGCCATATCCTTCCTGATCCTCAAAGCCATGGACCCAGCAAGGAAAGCTTTGGCATCCTTTCAGTCCCAAGATCCAGATTCTTTCGTTGAAGCCAATGCTTTCGAACGTGTCACACAGTCCCTGAACAGGGTGGAGAAGATAGCACGTTTTGTGGGAAGCTTGCTTTTCAAGCCGCATCAGCTCACTCAGCTTGATGAGCACATGTCGTCTGGGGCTCCTTTGGATGTTTCTGAAGATTCGGTGTGGCTTGTCGGCTACACTGGGAAACAGAATTTGGAGAAGGGATTGAATGAGATTGTTGGCAAGACCCCTTTCTGGAGCAAGCTTGTGGACGAAGTGGTTCGAACTGCGAGTTCAACATTGCGGCTGAGACCTCAGAGAGACCGTGCCTTAGAGACCCTGGCGAAGATCGCAGCTGGTGACATGGAGATGAACTCTGTGAGACTTGAAAGTTTGGCCGCAGTTTGTGGAGAACTGCACTCGGGAATGAGGGCCTGCGAAGTGGAAGACGTGAACAGCAAGATGCTGGAGCAGATGCACAAGATCGCAAAGTCTTTGATCAAGGGAGAGGTGGATGTGCGCCAAGGGAGCAAATTGGTCCATGCCTTGATGAAGGCGTTCAGAGTGTTCAGTGCTTGGCCGGGGTCCACCGACAAGATCAAGGACTTGTCAACCTGGATGACTGCCAATGAGAAGGAAATGACCTTGGAAGACCTCATGTCATTGTCCGAGAAATCGGAGGTGGCCGGTGTCGCCAACTTGGATGATGTTCAGGCCATCATGGGGAAGCTCAACAAAGTGACCCTGCCCCAAGAGCGTCCTGAACTGATTCTAGCTGCAAAGAGGTTGTTGAACACATCTCTTCGGGCAGTCATTGCAGAGGCCGGCTGATCTGGTGAGACTTGAATAGACTTGACTCAGACTCTGGGAAATAAGCATTCACATGGATTCATAGATGGAGGTTCAATCAGCCACTGCTAGTAGAGAACAGGTAGGTAGATAGATGATATATGGATGCATGGATTGGATAGGATAGATTCGGATAGATTTATATGTAAATATGTAAATACATATACTGTCTAGAGTCTAGATTCTAGATGCAGAGTGTCATAGATGGATGGATGTAAAGTATAGAGTATAGATAGATAGACAGACTGATAGATAGATAGATAGATAGACAGATAGATAGGTAGAAAGATAGGTAGATAGAAAGACAGATAGGATAGGTAGATAGATAGGTAGATAGATGGATAAACAGTCAGATAGATTAGATAGATATGATAGATAGATAGATAGATAGATAGATAGATAGAAAGATAGATAGATAGATAGCTAGATAGCTAGATAGCTAGATAGCTAGATAGCTAGATAGCTAGATAGCTAGATAGCTCGATAGCTCGATAGCTCGATAGCTCGATAGCTCGATAGCTCGATAGCTCGATAGCTCGATAGCTCGATAGATAGATAGATAGATAGATAGATAGGTAGGTAGGTAGGTAGATACATAGATAGATAGATAGATAGATAGATAGATAGATAGATAGATAGGTAGATAGATAGATAGATAGGTAGGTAGGTAGGTAGATAGATAGATAGGTAGGTAGGTAGATAGGTAGATAAACAGTCAAATAGATAGAGATAGATAGAAAGAACACGTGGGTTACGCAGCCCCATTGATCAGGTGAAGGACGACCCGAACAATGAGCTGACCTACACCCAACTGATGAAGAAAACAGGGTTGGTGGGCATGATTGGCAATCTACTCGGCTACAAGGAGGATTCCATCGAATCTCAAAGTGTGCGTCATCACTGTGTTGTCCTGAAGTATGGCCTTTCTTTCAGGAATGCGGTCTCCAAGTTGTCTAGCTTGGGTGTTGTGGATGAGAGGGTTCGAAGGGACAAGAGCAAGGCTCGGATGGTAGAAGTCTTGCAGACCCACTCACAGGTCTGTGAACAGGTCCAAAAGTTTGAGAAGTTGCGAAAGGACACCCTCAAAACGGTTCATGACCATGGCCTTGATGACACCACCCTTGACCTTATGGCTCTCGACCCAGTTGGTGCTTTCCAGGGCTTGTTGGAAGATGAGCGCATTTACGACACCATGGCACGTCACCTTGTGGTTCACGGTGAGTCTTTGAACAAGACATGTGAAAAGATTGAGAAGGGTGTGAAGGACATCATGGGTGAAAACAGCTGGAAGAAGACCTTGCTTTCTGCTGACCCCATTGAAAAAGTCTTGGAGGTGGCTGGCGACACGTTGGTCAAGGTGGAATTGAAGGGCCTCAATTTCCTGAACCTGGTTGAGGGCCTACAGACAGAAACTAGACTATATTGAGTAGGAGTAGGACGGTAGTCAGGAGGAGTAGGGCCTAGTGTCACTGTTGTTGTTGTTGTTGGTGGTGGTGGTGGTGGTGCTACTTAGTTGAACCTGGCATTTGGCATGGTTGGGGGACGGATGGGGGATACACGGTCGGATACCCGGATACCAAATAAATCGGATAAATTGATACACTGGCTTTACAATGTATTTTTCAATTTATATGCTAGATTACTATATACTATATACCTGGCAAAATGTTGGACAATAACTTAAAGTATAGTGAGCCATTCCTCTCCCAATCCTGGTCCTAGACTCCTAGACCCTAGCCATAGTCTTGGCATCTCTGAGTTTTTTGTGTCCTTGAACACATGAAGTACAGAGTATAGATTATCAACATAGACTTTAGATAGATAGATTGTTTTGACATGTTCAGTGGTAGCACCACAGTGTAGTGACCAGCACTAGTCACTAGCAATTAGCCGCCACTAGCCGCTGGCCTTTCCTTTCCATCCCCATGATAAATTGCCATCCAGTGACCCCCCAACCAAGCTGAAAGCATCACTCACCAGTGCTGCCGCATTGCCTTCCTAGGAGCTGTCAGAATCGAAGGTTTTTCTGGAGCAAATCACTGAGTCCCACTTCAAATTGAAGGATGACGTGGAATCAGGTTTTGGCCAAACCGTCGTGAATTTCAAGGCTATGGCACAAGAGTGCAGTGTGACGCTGGTTCAATCAACAGTGCCTAGGCATAAGCCTGAACCTAGACTAGACTTGGGAAAAAACACCGGCATGGTGCTGGATGTGTGCACGTGCAAAAGTATTTACTACATTACTACATGTGAAAATCAAACATATCTAGATTTAGATTAAACAATATACAAATAGGTTTTACAAAGATATTTTCATAGCAATATAATTAATAATTTAACAGGTGTAAATAAATAAATATATATAACTACACATATGTATGTCGACACATATACAAATACAAATGACATATGATATATGTCATATGTATACATATGTATGTATCTCGATGGGGTGGTATAACTTAGTGAAGTTGGCTACACTTATCTTCTTGTTCAGTTTGAGGGCCGATGTCCAATGACCAAGGGCTTCAAATTCTTGGGGAATGAGTCATAAGTATTGAGGGTTTGCTTGGGGCTTGGGGCTTTGCCGACCTACATACACTGCCCACTACATGTCTCGTTTAGCCCAGGTGCTGTATGCTGAGCAGGTGTTGGTCCTGGGTCTCCGCCAGGCCAAACATCCGAAAGCTGACGCGCAGGCATTGGGCATGACTAGAGCCGTAGTCTCAAATGCCCTTGTCATGTTTTCCAAAGTGAAGAAAAACTTTGGGATTGGTAGCCCCACTGATTCGGCTGCGATTGATGATCCTACTGACATCAATGAGATTCAGCCATGTTTGCACAAGGAAGGCAGTGCGCTGCTTGGGTAGAGTGTAGAGTCGAGCGGCACTGCACAAAAGTATCATAGAGTCATGTCATAAAGTCAGCCAGAAAGCTTTTGTGGGCTTTGCGGCGTGACGACCGTTCCCAAATCAGCAATCCAAGAGAGTGGTATGACAACGATGTCCCAGAACCTGTTGTTCAACTTTCCTTAAAACATGACTGTCTGGAGATTTGAAAGCTAAACAAATAACCAGTTTTCCCAGTTCTCACCACATCTATTTATACCTGCTGCATATATTTTCATCATTGTACTGGGGCCTTCTTTTGTCTGGCACCGAACCCTCTCGTTTTGACCTGACCTGATTTGCATGAGACGGCAAAAAAAGGAAACAGCACAGTTTGCTTTGCTTTGGCCACCTGTGAAGTTTGAACCATGCGTCGAATCTATCAGAATCTATCATATGCATATTTGAAACTATAATTTCAACATGCATATGGCATATCCAACCCACATAGAATTCAACATGCATTTTCAACATGCATAAAATTTCAACATGCATGTTCAACATACATAAAATTTCAACATGCATATCCAACATGCATCAAACATGCATTAAATGGTATATAGGGCTGTGGCTGGAGAGATAATCATAAACCTATCACTAGTCGAGGGATAACCCTTCAAATTATATAATCATAGAGGGGCCCCATGGCAGGGGTTGACCCCATGGATATCAATCTATTCTGTTGTGGGTTTACCACACCCTGTAACAACTTTGGATTTCACAGCTTTCCGATGCTCAGTTTAAATGCTTGCAACATATGGCGTCTAAATTTCTTTGTTCACCAGGCACCAACTCAAAAATCACAAAAACACCAGTTGTGAACCATCGCTATGCAAACATGTTCTAAGATCATAGCCAGTAAGAGTCCAAAACATACAGCACTTCGCTTGAAATTGGTCTATCGGTCTATCACAGTCCAATTTTCAGTGATTATACATATAATTATGTAAATAATTATGTATATAATTATGTATATATTTTTTTGAAATATATTTATACATATATATATATATAATTATGTGTATATATATATATGTAGATAGATGGGTGTAGGTCAAAATTGGGTACCCAATTTACTGGATGGTTAACAAAAACAAAGACCAACATCTGCTGTTTCATGAGCTCAGTAAGGGGGCTGGCTGTTGTGGATGTGGGCAACAACATGGGATGCCAACACACAACGCCAATAAAACCCAACTGGAGATACTATCTCCAACTGGAATGGCATTTAAGGCTTTGTTGTTATAAAAAGTCTGTGTCCATTTATAAAAAGTCTGAAAAATTAATGAAATTACAGTATTTGGATGAGTGAAAATTTGGAAAAATGAAAATTACAAAACTATCAGAGAAATAAACTAATGAAAAATAACATCATAAGGTTCATTACATGATGTTGACCACTGCTGTGAGGATGTGTAGATCTGGACAGGCACTGTGAGAGTGCTGTGAGAGCGCCTCTCTTCCAATAGATTTGGTAAATTGCGTCATCGGTTCAAGGCAAACCCATCACTGTGAGAGTGTGTGTGCTCAAGAGCCTGGCGACATTAGATGCCATATGGCCATGTCTAAATTTCAGGTTGGATCATATCATATTGAATGCAAACCAAGCCCACCACTGTGAGAGTGTGCACTGTGAGAGTGTGCGCTGTGAGAGTGTGCACTGTGAGAGTGCTTACCTGAACCTTTGCTGGGTAACTACTAACGACAGAGCCGGTTCTGGATGTGTTTCACCGGCCAGGCGACTTCAAGCCTGCTTGCAAGGTACTAACCTCAGTATGTGCATTTGCATTTTGAATTTGTGGCTTGGAAATTGCTGTGACAGCTTATTGCACTGTGAGAGTGCTAGGAGAGTGCTAGGAATATGCTGTGACAGATTATTGCACTGTGAGAGTGCTAGGAGATTATTGCACTGTGAGAGTGCTAGGAATATGCTGTGAAAGCCCATTGCACTGTCAGAGTGCTGGTGATAGGGCAATGTCCTCCCGCATTATTTTTTGCAACCCTTCATGCCTGGCTGCCCATGCCCTGAATCCTGCCTGGAAACTGTCAGCACCATCATCCAGCCAAACCTTGGCCCATGATGTCAGAGAATTGCTTTCGAAGAGCAAACTATAGAATTTCATTTGGAAACTTCGTGGCTTTGCTGTAAAGGATCATATCATTGTTTGGCATTGCATCCTACTTGAATTTTGTTCAGATCTTCCGGGTTCCACAACCTGCTTGATTTTGATAATCAAAAATCCATGGGGAATTGGGTGGTGAAAAATCTTTCGGATCTGGGGTGTGACCAAAAACCGTCGGATCGGAGATGCCTAAAAACCGTCGGATCTGCAGGGCTAAAAATCTGTCGGATCTAGGGTGTTAAAAAACCGTCGGATCGGGGTTGTGCAGATCTGAACACCGAAAGATCTGAAGAATTTTTTTTTCTTCGGATCCCATTTGAAATAAATAAGCAGAAAAAAAACAAAAAAAATGGATCTGAAGAGAAATCCCACGGATCATGGGCGCACAAACTGTGCAGGAGAGATCTGGAGAAAATTTTTTTTTCCTTCGGATATCGGAATGAAAACCAAAAAACTTCGGATCTTGATAGCGCAGATTGTGTGGCAAAGATCTGTTGGATCATTGTTCCCGCTGCAAAATCTGAAGATTTTTTTTTTCCGTCGGATCTCATGTACGCAATCTGTGTATGTGAGATCTGTGGGATTTTGCTTTTTTTATTTTGAATTTGTTTAAATATTTTGTGGATTTTTTTATTTCGATCTGCTTGGTGTGTCTGAAACCTGATATGTTTTGGTCACCCAGATCTGAAAAAAAGGATGCACCCCCATCAACAATATAGCAGAATCTATGTCTTTGCCTTGGGCTGTCCCCCCCTCATTCTGGAACTTTTTTGTGGGTAAGAACAGATGCCATCTGGTATAGTTCTGAATTAAAACAGCCCTGTTGGCACTGACATTGCCCTATCACTAGCACTCTCACAGTGCAACGGCTTTCACAGCATATTCCTAGCACTCTCACAGTGCAATAATCTCCTAGCACTCTCACAGTGCAATAATCTGTCACAGCATATTCCTAGCACTCTCCTAGCACTCTCACAGTGCAATAATCTGTCACAGCATATTCCTAGCACTCTCACAGTGCAATAAGCTGTCACAGCAATTTCCAAGCCACAAATTCAAAATGCAAATGCACATACTGAGGTTAGTACCTTGCAAGCAGGCTTGAAGTCGCCTGGCCGGTGAAACGCATCCAGAACCGGCTCTGTGTGTAGTAGTTACCCAGCAAAGGTTCAAGTAAGCACTCTCACAGCGCCAATAGCCATGGTGCTCTCACAGCACTTGCCTTTCAATGCTTGACACTCTCACAATGTCAAACTGACCTGCCTAGAAGTGGTAGAACTGGCTCCTGACATGCCTGAGCGAACCTGATCTGCCAAGATTGAGACTACATGATGATATCAATAAATATGGAATCATCTTGGCACTTTTAACATCCTGGTGTTATTTTTTAGGCATCTGATTTTCAAACCAAGGTCAGGAACAAGCGCTTCACTATAACCAATGGGATACTCAATGTAAAAAGGGTGCAAGGTTTTCTGGATCTGCTACAGATCGAATCCCATTGATGGTATTTTTGAGTCAATAGATACAACCTGAAACCATTGTTTAGACATCCGGCTAATTTCGCCAAGTGGAGCCCGCACACTCTCACAGTGATGGGTTTGCCTTGAACCGATGACGCAATTTGCCAAATCTATTGGAAGAGAGGCGCTGTCACAGCACTCTCACAGTGCCTATCCAAATCTACACATCCTCACAGCAGTGATCAACATCATGTAATGAACCTTAACATGTAGTTTTTCATTATTTTATTTCTCTGATAGTTTTGTAATTTTCATTTTTTCCAAATTTTCACTCATCCAAATACTGTAATTTCATTAATTTTTCAGACTTTTTATAAATGGACACAGACTTTTTATAACAACAAAGCCTTAATTTGATGGATCTTGGATGAAATTGTGGAAGCTGATATGATCTTGACATAATCAGCAAGAAAAAAGTGTGTTGATGCCATTCGCTGCTCAGCAAAGAGCTGGGCGATTCATAGCAGCATCTATATTATGTAGCCGTCTGTTCACATCGACATAGCTGGCAGTTACACGGTCTTGAATGGTTTTGACCCATCAGGAGTGCACATGGTTTGGTGACCCATCCTACCACCCTGCGACCCAGCGTCAATGGTTTCCCATGTGTTCAGTTTCACTGACTTTTGCAACCAGTCCTGGGACGCGGACCCAGTTGTGGGATAATCACCAGGGTGGTTAACGACCCGTTACGACCCGTGGGATAATCCTCCAGGCACTGCGCGGATAGCTGTGACCTGGATTTTCCCAAGGGACTTTGTCTGGGTGTCTGGGGCACCTGTCAATTTGATGCGTCAATTTATCATGTTCCAAAGTAAAAATGGTCATTTTATGAGTGTCGGACACGCCCATACCAAAAATATGATTGAAATTACATTACACATAAAACCCCCAAGGATAGATTTTCCCATGAAACATTCCATTGAAAAGAAACACAACATTGGAATTGCACTATCCATTAAATATTCCCCTATTTTAACTACACATTAATATATATGTACCTCTTACCAGTAGTACCGCGCAAGGCGGTGGCGGAAGTTTCAAAAATAGGAAACCTATAGGAGAGATTGGTTGTTGTGAATCACGGATCGCAGAGCGAATCCATTGATGGACCGAAGGTGGTTGGAGTTGTGTTTTTTGGAGTGGTTGCAATGGTTGCAGTGGTCACCTGGTCGGTCACCTCACCCACAACTGCTGGATGTGGTGTGGTGTAGCGCAGCTGTAGTTGTAGTTGTAGTTGTAGTGTAGTGGAGTTGTAGTTGTGGTGTAGTGTAATTAGTGTAGTGTAGTTGCAGTTACATTTGTGGTGGTGTAATGAGTGTAGTGTAATGTAATGTAGTGCAATGTGGGGTAGGGTAGTGTAGCGTAGTGTAATTGAGTGTAGTGTGGTGTGGTGTACTGTGGTGTAGTGTAGTGCAATTAGTGTAGTGTAGTGTAGTGTAGTGTAGTGTCGCGTGGTGTAATGTAGTGTAATGTAATTGAGAGTAGTGTACTGTAGTGTAGTGGAGTGTAGCGTAGTGAGGTGTAGTGTAGTGTAGTGGAGTGGGGTGTAGTGTAGTGTAGTGCAGTGTAATGTAATGTAGTGTAGTGTAATTGAGAGTAGTGTACTGTAGTGTAGTGTCGCGTGGTGTAATGTAGTGTAATGTAATTGAGAGTAGTGTACTGTAGTGTAGTGGAGTGTAGCGTAGTGAGGTGTAGTGTAGTGTAGTGGAGTGGGGTGTAGTGTAGTGTAGTGCAGTGTAATGTAATGTAGTGTAGTGTAATTGAGAGTAGTGTACTGTAGTGTAGTGGAGTGTAGCGTAGTGAGGTGTAGTGTAGCGTAGTGAGGTGTAGTGTAGTGTAGTGTAGTGGGGTGTAGTGTAGTGTTTGTCCAGTGTAGTGTAATGTAATTTGTGTAGTGTAGTGTAGTGTAGTCTCATGTAGTTGTAGTTGTAGTTAGTGTGATGTAGTGTCATGTAGTGTAGTGTAGTGTAATGTCATTAGTGTAGTGTAATGTAATGTAGTGTAGTTGCATTTGCAGTTGCAGTTGTAGGTGTACTGCACTGTCATTCAGTGTAGTGTAGCGTAGTGTAGTGTGATTAGTGTAGTCTAGTGTAGAGTAGTGTAGATGTAGTATTGTTGTAGTTGTAGTTGTAGTTGTATTTAGTGTAGTGTAGTGTAGTCTAGTGTAGTGGAATGTAGTGTAGTGTAATTTAGTGTAGTGTAGCGTAGTGGAGTGGAGTGGAATGTAGTGTAGTGTAGTGTAATGTACTGTAGTGTGTAGTGTAGTGTAATGTAGTGTGCAGTATAGTGTAGTGCAGTGTAATGTGGTGTAATGCAGTTTGTGTAGTTGTAGTTGTAGTTGAAGTTGTAGTTGTAGTTGTAGTTAGTGTAGTGTCGTGTAGTGTTAGTGTAGTGTAATGTAGTGTAGTGGAGTGTAGTGTAGTGTAGTGGAATGGAATGTAGTGTAGTGTAGTGTAGTGCAATTGAGCGTAATTGAATGTAATTGAGTGTAGTGTAGTGTAGTGGAGTGTAGTGTAGTGTAGTGCAGTGGAATGTAGTGAAGGTGTAGTTGTAGTTGTAGCGTAGTGTATTGGAGTGTAGTGTGGTGTAGTGGTGGTTGTAGTTGAAAATGCCACAAAACCCTCACGTTTTGCGCACTTTTGACAAGGTCCACAATCCCTTGCGCCTGCCACGCGAAACGACATCTGAACGCACAAAAGCGGTCCGAACCCCTGGTGTTTTTAAAATTTTGACTTCGAAATGTGCTTCGCGCCACAACGGCGTGCACTTTTTCGACATCTCAACTTCAAAAAGTGCTCCGAACGTGAGTTTTTTTTTTAAACTTTTTCACTTGCAAATGTGCTTCGCGCCACAACGGCGTGCACTTTTTCGACGTCTCAACTTCAAAAAGTGCTCCGAACATGAATTTTTTTTAGCGTTTTTTAGCTTTTTCACTTGCAAATGTGCTTTGCGCCCCAACGGCGTGCACTTTTTCGACATCTCAACTTCAAAAAGTGCTCCGGACGTGAGGTGTTTTTAGCTTTCTCACTTGCACATGTGCTTCGCGCCACAACGGCGTGCAATTTTTCATCTCTCATCTGGCCAGCTGGCTCCGCACCCGCCGCTTTAGCGAGCCTACTTTTCGACCCTCCGGAGCCACAAATCATTGGAAAAAAACACAGTGTTTCGCGACTTTCCTACCTTTTCGCGCACCTGGATCTCTTTCTTCTGAGACTTTATCTTTTGTGATCTTCTTTCTTCTTCGCTTCTCTTCTCTGACTCTTCCCATCTCTGCTTCTCATCTGTCCATATTGTCGGAAGTTTGACTTCTAAATTTCCTTCGATATTCCCATTTTCCCAGTACATCTGATTGGTTAGTTTGATACCCCCTGTTTAACCAAACCCAAAAATCATTCGTTGGTTCTATATTCCAAGTATAGCCCTATTGTTAATTACAAGATCTGGTAGCAGACTATGAATCCCCATCATACACTCATTGCTCGATATCCCCATGATATCTCAATAAACTGATTTGTTTTCAATCTAATTGACTTCATCAAGCACTTGACTGAAATATCACTTTTTCTTGGCCTCTTGGCATCTTGGCTGTTCATTTCCAGGTAAACCCAGCTTTTTTGACTCCCCATGAGATATCCCACCTTCCATCCGTTTCACCAAGGGTTGATCTCTTGCCCCCTCCTGTATCCATGCCCAGCTCTGGCGGCTGAGCTCTTCATCTTGCAACTGACCGCCTTGGAGGCTGGAAAGCACTGCCCTCCCGTAGACTGGGGATGACATGAACTAAAGGCGGAAGTTTCAAAGACACTATAGGAAAGGTGGAGTTGAGTGTTGACAGAGTGACAGGTGGTTGGAGTGTCGATGTTTGACTGCCACGTTCTGTTGATCTTCTGGAGGAATTCACATGTTCATCCATCTTTCTTTTTGTCTATCTATTCGTTTATCTGCCTTTATTTGCCTGTCCATCCATGTTGTCTATCTATCGTACTGTCTATCTGTCTGTCTAACTATATATCAAACTTTCAATCCACCTATCTACCTTTTCTTTCTATCTATCTGTCTATCTATCTGTCTGTCTATCTGTCTGTCTACTATCTATTTGTCTATCTATCTATCAATCTTTCTTTCTTTCGATCTATCTATCTGTCTATCTATCTATCAATCTTTCTTTCTTTCGATCTATCTATCTATCTATTTATTCTTTCTTTCTGTCTATCCATCTTTCTGTCTATCTTTCTACTTGCCTATCTATCTATCTATCTGTCTGTCTGCCTGCCTGCCCGTCTGTCTGTCTGTCTGCCTGTCTGTCTGTCTGTCTTTCCCTCTATCTATCTTTTTATCTATCTTTCAGTCTTTCTACCTTTCAGTCTTTCTATCTATCTGCCTATCTTTCTGTCTATATTTCTGTCTATCTATCTGTCTATCTATCTATCTATCTATCTATCTGTCTATCTGTCTATCTGTCTATCAGTCTACCTATCTTTCTGTCTGTCGGTGTAAACAAGAGAACGCGTCAACAACTGGGGCCTATCACCCCCACCAAATATCAACCCCTGTTCCAGCCAACCTAGGAACATCCAAGCAGCAACAAATGAAACAACTCAGCAAGACATACTTCGTGCCGCACTATGAATTATAGGGTCTCATATGGTATGACGCTTCTCAGAAATTCTGACAACATGGAGATGCATTCAACAGTCATGGCAGATCATTTCCAAGTAAAAAAGAAACCGGGTAAAAACGAAGCTATAGTCAACAAAAGAATTGTGTTAGCCAACATGTGAATGCGAGCATGAACACCTACCTACCAACGATAAGGATGCGGAAACCAAGGTCAGATGATCAAACAATTTTCAATCCTTCGCCACGGACGCGAAATCTGAGGCACGGATAAAGTTGTCTCGCTGGTTCATGAGCAGCCAGAAAACGCAACAAAGAGCACCTCAGAGAACTCATGAAACCCCTTTCCATCCACTTTTCCGGTGCTTGGAACATAGCGTTCAAAGTTCAAAACATCTTTTAGGGGGGTTCCATAGTCATGGGGGGTCTCCAAATTGGATGGATGGTTTATTTCATTGAAAATCCCATCTAGAAATGGATGATAACTGGGATACCACCCATTTTAGGACACCTTCATATTTACATCATTTTTACTGTACATCGATGGCAACCCACCTTACTCCATACCCCTCGCAAAAAGGAACCAATTTTGGCGGGATGTTTGCCATTTTCCTTGGGTTTGACTCAACCAGCTTTGATCAATGCGACGGATGATCCAGCATTTGTGAATTTGATGGTTTGTATTGTACAAAGTGATCCAAAATTTCTGGGTCCCAGATGGCTGGCAACAAGTTTGACACCTGGAAAATGACGGTGTATATTAATTATAATTGTCGTACTACTTCTTAATTTAAATTAATAGTGAATGATTTCTATTGTAATCACCATAACTAGATATGATATTATCTTCAAATAATTATAGATTCATATTATACTATTGCATACGTTCCTGCAATAGGTTCGTAGGACCTATTTCCATAATAACTTATAATAGGAACCTAGTAGTAGTAGTAGTAGTAGTAGTAGTAGTAGTAGTAGTAGTAGTAGTAACCTATAGTAGCTTCCATATTTTCAATATGAAACGCTATTCATCTACCTAAAACATCCTCAAACCATCCAACTGGTCACTGGGCTCCCAGGCAGAAGCTTTGGTCCCGCAACGTGCTGGGCGCTGGCCCCGCTGGCCCCGCTTGCCCTGCCGGCCCCGCCGGCGTGGCGCCAGCCACGAAGTAGCCCAGCTCCGGGTAGACGTGACAGAGCCGTTCCTGGACGGCTGGGATGCGAAGGATCCGAAATAGGAATATGGCTAGTGTATCTATAGTGATATACCGCTTGAGTATTGTACAAGAATTCACTGTATAAGAATTTGAGGGGCTCGAATCCAAGGCGGGCCACAAATTTTCAGCTATACCAAGCACATAGTACGAAAAGAATTTGAGGGACCCTGGAATAATTACCAAATTCCTAAATTACTGCTTATGCGTGAGGTTTGCAATTCCCCTTTGCGGTTCATTTTTTGGTGGTGTCACCCCTTATGGTCTTACGGGATGAAATCGGGCTTTGCAGAAAAAAAATCAATCTCCGAAAAAATGTTTTTTTCCGCGCATGCTTGGACTGTTTCCAATCCACGCAAAATCAATATGTGGATAGACTTGGGGACCTGGAACATTGTTTTCCCCAATAGCTTGAAGAAAACTGAGGCTTTGCAGAAAAACAACTTTTCAAGCTCCCAAATAGTGTTTTTCTCGCACATGCTTGGACTGCTTCCAATCCATGCAAAACCTATATGTGGATAGACGTGGGGACCCGAAACATTGTTTTCCCCAATAGCTTGAAGAAAACTGAGGCTTTGCAGGAAAACAATTTTTCAAGCTCCGAAAAATTGTTTTTCTCGCACATGCTTGGACGACTTCCAATCCACGCAAAACCATGCAAAACCTATATGTGGATAGACGTGGGGACCTGAAACATTGTTTTCCCAATAACTTGGTGAAGAGCCGTGCCCAGAATGGAACCCACGCTACTCTTTGAAACTCAGAGAAGCCCGGCTGTGCAAAAAAACAATTTTTCAGGTTCTATTTCTTTTTCCGCATGCCTCTTGTCAAATCTGCCAACTCCACCTCGTTACCTCGTTTAAGTTTAAGCTCGCTCCAAATTGCGCAGATGCATGCAATACATAACTAAGAATGCTCTAAGAATTTGAGGGACCCTCGACCTATTGGGCCTCAAGCTTTCGGATTCTTAACCAACTCTCGGGCTGTAATATATATATAGATATGTAGATATATGTAGATACAAGTCCAAAAAATCATGCTTGTCTCATGGGCAACACATTCCCTGTGGCACTTTGAAAAAAGGGAAAATGTATAAACAAAGTCGTGTAACCTCCTCAAGCGAGGGAAAACTTGGTGAATCAGGGATCCCACAATTTCCATCTGCAGTTGCGACAGGGAGTTCCCATGGAATTCCAACAATCCCCATGAAATGAGTTCCTATCAGACCCATCTGAATAATTTGAATTCATTCGCCAAACTGAACAGATTGACCATCTGTTATAGATACCCCAATCCCATTCCCATCATTCCCATTTTCCGTCGCCACTTGAGGTTGTTATCAAATTCACCGGGAGACTCTGATCACCCACAACAGACTGGTCATGTTCAGTCACCATGTAACTTATGGCCCAGGCAGAAGATTTTTTGGAGCCATGGCTTTAAAATGCTTTGAGTACTCAGAGAAAGAAGGATTGAACCCCCAACTGATTCTTGATTCCTACAATGTGGGGCCTGTGGGGCCCCCTAGATAGCTAAGTTGGTTTATAAGTCCAATAACTATGGTTTATTATACGCAAATAACTATAGTTAATTTTTGGGGTTTATAAACCAACTTATAACTGGGGGGCACCACATTGTAAGGATGTTGCAATTCTGTTCATAGCTCCACTTGATTTGGAGATGGGTCGTCTTTCCCGGGCGACCCCTAGACCGACATCAAAATGGCTGGGATTTTTAAGGAAGTTCACCATGTTCACCGATAAAGGCCCTAAAGATTCGTAGCGCCATTTGGGATCCCCAAGCTATGCCAGGGCTCTCGAAAGCGGCTCTCCGATAACTTGTGTTCTCCTCAAGGTGGCAATTCAACTGGTTCATGATCATTCTGGATGAAAAAAAAACATTCAAAAAACCGCGATTGACGAACCGGAATTAAGGCCATTTGGTCATAGTTCTCCCTCAATTCCCATCCGTCGTGACGTGAGGCTCCGTGAGGGTCACCGTGTTACGTCGTCGGAACTCCAGGTGTTTTTGCTCCCAACATTCAGAAAACAAAATCCCACACACTATATATATATATGTATATATATATACATAATATATATATTATATTATCCAAATATAGTTGATGTACCTATTAAAAAATGGTGATTTTCCATATAGCTATGTTAGTTTACTATACTAAAAATGGATAAACGTAAACCATGATAGACCCATTCACCAATCAGCTGCCAACCATTCACCAACCAGCTCTACTCAGATCATCTTTTCATATCTAGCCAACTTCAGCCTGAAGTCCAATTTCGGGGTGAGTGTTAACTTCCAAGCTGCTGAGCTATTTGTTTCATCTGTGCCAAAAATATAATGCTAAAGTATGGGGCTCCATCTATAACATCATATATATATATGTATGTATATATTATATATTTGTATATATAACCAGTTACACACTAGGATACACATCAATCTTCTCACATGACGTCCAAGAGGCGAAGTTCTGTGCAGAGTTTGCAGGCGCTTTGATTCCTGAGAGCCACCAGCTGGGGCCTGGGAAGGTTTAAAATTGGTAATAGTAATAAAACGGATTTCTAAATTTCCAAATCTAAAATTGGTTTTAAAATGGGTAATGGAGTTCTATGGCACCTGCAAATAAAAAAGGACGCCTTCTGATTTTGATGGGTCTCAGAATTGCTTTTTCAAGGGAACCTTCAGAGGATTGTTGTTGAAATCCGAGGGCAGATCATTTTCTAATCAATCCATTGGGGTGAAGACCAATACATCGGGATTTCAGCAGTGGACGCTTTAGCGATTTAGCCATGCAACCAGCTGGAAACAGTGTATATGAATGTATATGAATCATATGTGCCATGGTCAAAACACGGTATGTTGGTTATGGTCATGCCACCATGCTTTGGATCATCCTACTATTGGCCATACTATTTCTTCAAAGATGTGGTATGACCATCCGCCAATATCAGTTTACAATCCAACTTTTGACTCGGCTCTCGCATGAACTCAGAGGTCCATAATGACACAGCCCCGGACTCTGCTGGTGGAATCCAACTTTTGACCATGGCATTGTAGTATGTATCTGGCCAAATTACTTTAATTCTTACCTCGTCTCCCTCGTGTCTTAATTTGTTCCCCATGATTACTGTCCTCGTTCGTTAATTTGCAGGTGCAAATTAAGGCTTTACCTCGTTAATTCGAAGGAAGAAAGTAGCTTGTGGGCCTTCTTTCCAGGGTCCAACCCCAAGGAAAAAAAAACTTTTCAGTTTCCGAAAGTTTTTTTCCACGATCCACGATCTCTTGCAGGGATTTTTAAATCTGAGTCTGATCGGTCTTTGCGCTTCTTGCGCTTGGGTGGTGACATCTCTGACATTATCGCAGAGATGCAATGCTCTTCTGGAGCAACTCTGAATCCTACTGCTTCTGCAGCCGTCAACCCACGAAGCGGGCCTCTGGCGATAGAAAATAAAACTGTTTGGGGCCTGAAAAGTTTTTGTTCCTTCCTTGCCTGCTGACTGGCCTCTGGCGATAGAAAATAAAACTTTTTGGGGCCTGAAAAGTTTTTTTTCCTTCCTTGCCTGCTGACCGGCCTCTGGCGATAGAAAATAAAATTGTTTGGGGCCTGAAAAGTTTTTTTTCCTTCCTTGCCTGCTGACCGGCCTCTGGCGATAGAAAATAAAATTGTTTGGGGCCTGAAATTTTGTTTTTCCTTCCTTGCCTGCTGACCGGCCTCTGGCGATAGAAAATAAAACTTTTTGGGGCCTGAAAAGTTGTTTTTCCTTCCTTGCCTGCTGACCGGCCTCTAATAGAAAATAAAACTTTTTGGGGCCTGATAGAAATAGAAAATAAAACTTTTTGGGGCCTGAAAAGTTGTTTTTCCTTCCTTGCCTGCTGACCGGCCTCTGGAGATAGAAAATAAAACTTTTTGGGGCCTGAAAAGTTTTTTTCCTTGCCTGCTGACTGGCCTCTGGCGATAGAAAATAAAACTTTTTGGGGCCTGAAAAGTTTTTTCCCTTCCTTGCCTGCTGACCGCCTCTGGCGATAGAAAATAAAACTTTTTGGGGCCTGACAAGTTTTTTTTCCTTCCTTGCCTGCTGACCGGCCTCTGGCGATAGAAAATAAAACTTTTTGGGGCCTGAAAAGTTGTTTTTCCTTCCTTGCCTGCTGACCGGCCTCTGGCGATAGAAAATAAAACTTTTTGGGGCCTGAAAAGTTTTTTTTCCTTCCTTGCCTGCTGACCGGCCTCTGGCCCCCAAAAAAGTTTTTCTAGCAAAGCCCAAGCATGCAACAGAACCAATGCAAGGCTACCTCGTCGAGGTCGGCTAATTCTGATGAGCAAATTAAGGGCTGACCTCGCTAATTCCTGCAACCTGCCTCGTTGCCTCGGCTGTCCTCGCTATAATTTGTGCAGATGTATGTATTGTTTATATATATATATATTGTATATATTGTATATATATATATATATATGGTATATATATATATGGTATATATATAAATATATGGTATATATATATATGGTATATATATGGTATATATATATATAGTATATTGTATATATTGTATATATTGTATATATGTAGGAATTCCCATCCCCAAAGTAACAGTGGGACCCTGAGAAGTTTCACCTTTTTCACGGTGGATCCGACCCCGGTTTGCTGAAGGGTCAAGTCATCCAGGACGGCCTGGTTGATGACCTCGCCATGCCATGGCCATGATGTAAAGAATATAAACCAAAAATCAACATGTGAAGTTTCTGTATACGTGAAATCATCTGTTTTTTTTTAACAAATCAAGACATGATTCCTGCCTTTTTCATCGACAGAAATGTGGATGTCATCCACACGCATGCCACGGCTTTGGAGATTGTTCTTTTTATCCCACGCAGGATTTGGGGAAGTTTGTCCATCACTAGTAGTGTAGCAAGCACTCATTGATGAGCCACAACTGTGACCCACAATTTGTGAAGGAGACTTGATGGTTGAACACTACCCCCATGAAGCTTTATCATCTCTATTCTTTTTGTTGGATTTCAGCTGGTGTTGTACCTGAACCCCTTCTGCTAGCGTTGTTTGACATAACTATAGCAATGTGACCGTGGGTCAAGATTTGGAACCATCATTTCCAGATTACATCATTAGATCACCGCATCTTTGAAGCCTAACTAGAAATATGCCACACATCCATTGGTAGCCTTGTTCCATGAATCACTGCACAGGGTTACTCAGAGAAATCATCATCTCCCAAGATATTTTTTGCAGGTTTGAACTAGCACAGTATCTTGCTGGTAGTTTTCCAGCCAAAGTTTCGCCAAGCTCTTTTTGTGATACGACACCCCAGTGGCGGAACTGCCCCATTAAGGCCCCATTAAGGGATGCTGCCAAACCCTCTGGGGCCACGACAGGAATCCAAACCTTGGGCATGACTTCCACTTCCAAACTCGAGAAACGTTTCCTTAGTGGAAGAAGCTTGGCTTGACAAACATTGACAAACCATGGCTGGGTGACTGTTTTAGCGTGCCCACTGTAAGACCGACCAAACCGAAGAAATGATGGTTTATCTATGCGTACATTTACATGTATACACATGGACACACAGTACCCCAAAATGATCTTATAAAGAACACATGTTCTAAGCGCCTTTGCCTTGAGACGTCAATGGTGAACTGGAAACAGAGCCTGATTTTGTGGTTTTGGATGGCAGATTGGCTAGATACGAAATCACCAGCCACTCAATGGCAAGGATGAAAAGGACCTGGGGCATCTTGGATACATCCAGGACTAGGTCTTGCAAGAGTTCGGCCCACACGAGGCACATAGAAACAAAGAACCAACATTGAGAATTGGTGCTGAATGAAAAAGAAAAATGGTGGCAAACCAACTTAACCAAGGTGCCGTTTTCATTGCGCAGTGCGTGTAAATCTTGGATGCTCCTTAAAACTATAATTTCTTCCAGCTAAACCCTCCATCAGGGATCATCAGGGTATGGTTTTATGCAAAACCCCTGCACCATCATTGGGAACATGATTTTCTAACATCCCCTGAAGCATCCGCTTCAAATGGCTGGAGGATCACTTGATCCCTTTCCTCCACCAAGATCAACTCATGCATTGGCAGAAGCAGAGTTTCAAAGGCTTCCACAATTGAGCCTGTCTTGGACTGGCCAGCGCATACGCATACATAAACGGCATCAAATAAGCAAACCTAAACATAACGCATATTCCCGAAATATCCAGAATTTTGGGTAAACAGCTGTATTTTTTATGTTTTTGTTTCTGTTTCTTTTACGTAAGGGTCAGAATATGACCTTATTCGCGCAAAATAAGTTCTTATTTCTCCTGACATAAACACATGACATAAACATCGCAAACATAAACGTAACAAAATCATACAAAATCTATGTGCGTTATTGTTTGCGATTTGTTTATGTGCCGTTTACGTTTTTCCTCTACGCACGATCAACAATAAGGCCTTATTTTGTGTAATATGCACAAAATAAGGTGTTATTTTTCCTCCGACGTAAAAAAACACACGAATTCGAAAACATAAACATAAACATAATGCAACCCAGACGCAAAGTACGTTAATGTTTCACATGTGCTTCGCATATGTTTTGCATAGGGTTCGCATATGTTTCGCATAGGGTTCGCATATGTTTTCACATGTGTTGCATATACGCTGCACATACACTTCACATAGGCATTACATACGTTTCACACACGTAAATGTGTATGTTTCATATGCGTCTTTTGCGCAAATTGCATATGTTGCACATGCGGTCTACATATGTTTTGCATGCGTAAAACAGTTAGGATATGTATGCGTACCCCTCGTCAGGCTATGTCAGGCTCCTATAGACGGAAACCTGGAAGCCTTCTGGGATTGAGCTAACTCATGCAGCTATTATTGAATAGTACTGATTGGTATGGATATGCCCCCAAACAATCCCAAACATTGACCATTAACATGGTTTCTTCAACAGAAACAGCAATGAATTTGCGGATCCAATCAGGTGCCAGTGGAGCTTTCAATGAGAAAGTCATCTATAAATACGTGTTCTCCATATATAAAAAAACAACATATCCCCAAATTTGGGACATGTTAAACTTGATATTCCCTTTGTTTGAATCTAAAGTGACCGGATCTTCCCCAGGGCCCTAGGACCTCCCAACGCTTCCGTCCCAGCGTCAGCTCGAAGGGCACGTCTTCGAACTGCGCGCTGCCCACGAAGTCCGCGGCAAAGTTCGCCAACTTCTCCAGGCGAACCTTCACCTGGAAGCACCAAGAAATGGAGGTTTCCATAGGTTTCCTAAGTGGGGGTACCATCCATTTATAGAAACCTCCATGAATAGTTATCCATTTATAGATTATCATCCATTTATAGATGGATTTTCCATGAAATATCATGAAATAAACCATCCAGCTATTGGGGTACCCCTATGACTATGCGAAGTACCCGTTGCTTACCGTCCCCACTGATCGATTTTTCTGGTCTTTCTCTCTCTCTCTCTCTCACTACATGTATAAATACATGTATATATATACACACATACATATATTTCTATACATATGCGGCACGTATGTACTTATTATGTCAGTATAAATATATGCATATATATATACACGGTATGTATGTTTACATCCATCCCCATCCCCACCCTTACCCACCACCATATCCACAGGGATACGCAAACATACATACTGCAAATATTTGCACGTACACATACTGCATACGTATATATATATACACACACACCTCTCTCTCTCTCTATATATATATGTATATATGCTCGTATACTACTTACACATATGTATATATATATATAACTTATCTACACATGTAGGTACACACATACTTGCACAATCTTGTATAAATCCAAATAGGGGCCGTCACCATCTCGGAGTGGGGAGGGAGGGACCACCAAACACTGGTCCACATATGTATGTTTAGAAATATACATGTTTACAATGTATATATATATACACATACATTTACATATATATGTATGTATGTATGTACGTACATATATATATATATACACGTTGGGCCCCAACTTCTCCAATGGGGTAGGGGAGTGGGGTGTAATATTCTAGGAACCATCATGACCCTGAATTTGGAAAGCTCAGAATGCATGTTACAGAGCAAAACAGTCAAAAGAGTCGTTGCTCCAGTCCCAGGAATAAACAAATACATGCATATGCAACCATATGTACATGACTCATCTTGGGTAACCTGCAACATCAAGTTGAGATTGAGCATACTTGGGGATCTGATATGAGGATATACCCATTATATCCCCAGTATATGGGGTATTAGCTTGTATTGGCACACAACAGGCTCGCTCCCAACATCCCAGGCACAAGAGGTTAAATTGGGCAAATAGAGAGGTAACATTAGCCATTCCCCGTGGCGATCATTAGCCATTCTCTCTGGCTATCATGTACTTATGATGAGCTCTTTTTGAACACCAGCCTTTAAGAATTTTGCCATGACAAAATTCCACCAACTCCCCAGGTGGATACCACCGAGACACCATGGCCACATCCACATGTTGAAACTCCCGCTGTGCTTCGTCGTAGACACGGAGCAAGGTGCGGGTGGCCTTCCGTTACGAGCGGAGCGCTACAGGGCGATGACTTTTTCACAGACTTTAAACACTTCCAACCACACTAAAATCACTAAAATCCCTATCAAACATGGCGGATTGATCAAGAAAATGGCCTTCCCTTTGGCATAAACCAACATCAACGCCAGCTACGTAGCTTCTTAGAGCTTTGTTGTTGGAAGTTCAGGAAGAACTGATGTACCGAAATGTGCGAAGTATATGATATATTTGAATAAATCAAAAGGAAGGAAAAAATATGATTCAACCAATAACTATGGTACATGTCTGTCTCATTCTGTCTCTAAGTGGATGTGTGTGTATTTATGTATATATATATATATTGTGGTTCATTATCTAAATGCACGGGTTCGCCTAGGTCTTTTGGTCTGGATTCTGGCAAATGTCCGATTTTGCAGTAACGACCAACAGCTGAACATATGAATGTCCCGAAAAAACCGGGGAGATTCGGCCACTTCTACTGACGATTGAACACAATTTTCTTTGGATCTCAATCTGACTCGAGTATGGAACATGTCATGGGTTATTCACTATCGAAAACATCCAAATAGATTCTATACCAGAAATGACCAGTCCCTGATCTCGGGATATCTCCGGTTGTTTCATTCTGACCCCAACTTCCAGTTATCAAATTGATGGTTCCAGTCCAACTTCCTACACCCCCTCAGCTTTCTTGCGCTAAGCTTTGGGCATCTAAATGCCTCACCAGAACCCCTTGACCTTCTAAAATTCTACTGGGCGCTATTGGTCCCATACTGGAATCGTTCATAATCCCCAAACCAATTCCAAGCTCAACTGTGATCTAAACACCTTGGCAGTTTGGCAGTTTTGGTGCCTGGGTCCACTGAACACCATGAGTATCATTGATGTATAGCGGCTGGAAACCTTGAGTATCATGGGGTTTGCACTAGGAAAGGTTCAACTTTTGGTGGCGGCTACTACATGCTATGGTGCCGCTTTCGACACTCCGAGTTTTCCCTGTGTCAAACGAGTTTCTAGTTCGACTGCTTCCGCCGCATCCTAGTAATCCCTACTGAAATTAGCAAATGGTTTGCAAGTGGCCTTGGAAAGTGAATACAATATACCTAAACTACAATGACATATGTATGCACGTATATGGGGTGTAGTGCAACCTCATTTTTTGTATATATATATATAAATCTATTATCTACACACGCGGTTGAGCTGCTATATTGCATATGTGTTCAATCATAATAGCAACAGTAACACTAATATGAAATATTCGTATCAAACACATACACTAATGAGTTGATTGATGTACAAACAATCAAAGCAATTATGATCACATTTGTTTACAAAGAATCAACATAGTTATCACGAATAATAATTAATACAGTATATCAAACAGTGTATTCTGCATATAGCAGTGCTATGTATGCATAATAATAATATCAGTAACAGTAGCCACTGGGAAAATTAAAATCGTCACGCATATGTATATATATATATATATGTTGAAATTTGAAAAATAAATAAGTAAATATATATATAATGTACGTAAAAATACGTATATATATATGTATATACATGCTATACATTTACATATACACAGTATATTAGACACCAGGTCCTCACACATCCGCCACCACTAGGCTCCATTCGGGCTGCACCGATCGCGCCTGTGCCAGGCCGATCTCCTTGTTGTCGCGGGCCTTCTCCAGGAAGGCTGTGGCCTTGCAGTGCTTCACAACTTTGTGATGTGAATTGACCATCAATATGCGTTATTAATGGAATACCTATAGAATATATATGGACTATATATGCGAAATATATAGAATATCTGAAAAAATAGACTATCTTTAGGGTATCCTCAGAATATCTACAAAATATCTTTCAAAGATTTTGCAGTTTTTTTTGAATATCTATGAATATAGAATATTTAATGCATACGGTGTGTGTATATATATATCTATATCTATATCATTAGAAATGTGCATGTATATTTTTTTTCCTCCGACGTGTATGTATGTATGTATGTACGTACGTACGTACGTACGTATGTATGTATGTATGGTAGGTAGGTAGGTAGGTAGGTATGTAGGTATGTAGGATTAATGTACTGTAACATAATGTAGTGTAATGTATGTAATATATGTAATGCATGTAATGCATGTAAGCGTGCAATGCATGTAATGCATGAGATGCATGCAATGCATGGAATGCATGAAATGCATGTAATGCATGTAGCACATGTAACACATGTAACGCATGTAACGCATGTAACGCATGCAACGGATGTAATGCATGTTATGAATGTATGTGTGTATGTATGTGTGTATGTGTGTATGTGTGCATGTATGTATGTATGTATCTGTATGTATCTGTATGTATCTGTATGTATCTGTATGTATCTGTATGTATCTGTATGTATCTGTATGTATCTGTATGTATCTGTATGCATCTGTATGTATCTGTATGTATCTGTATGTATCTGTATGTATCTGTATGTATCTGTATGTATCTGTATGTATCTGTATGTATCTGTATGTATCTGTATGTATCTGTATGTATCTGTATGTGTCTGTATGTATCTGTATGTATCTGTATGTATCTGTATGTATCTGTATGTATCTGTATGTATCTGTATGTATCTGTATGTATCTGTATGTATCTGTATGTATCTGTATGTATCTGTATGTATCTGTATGTATC
Source organism: Cladocopium goreaui (assembly GCA_947184155.2). Taxonomy (NCBI): domain Eukaryota; class Dinophyceae; order Suessiales; family Symbiodiniaceae; genus Cladocopium; species Cladocopium goreaui. The sequence continues at coordinate 2,120,461 of CAMXCT020002223.1, read as the reverse complement.
TCTATGTATCTATATGTATCTATATGTATCTATATGTATCTATATGTATGTATATGTATGTATGTATATGTATGTGTATATGTATGTGTATATGTATGTGTAAATGTATGTGTATATGTATGTGCATATGTATGTGTATATGTATGTGTATATGTATGTGTATATGTATGTGTGTGTGTATGTGTGTTTATGTATGTGTATGTGTATGTATGTGTATGTATGTGTGTGTATGTGTATGTATATCTATGTATGTCTATGTATGTGTATGTATGTGTATGTTTGTGTATGTATGTGTATGTGTGTGTATATATGTGTATGTCTACGTATATGTCTATGTGTATGTGTATCTGTAAATGTATATGTACATGTGTGTGTATGTATGTATGTATGCATGCATGCATGTATGTAAATATGTATATGTTATATGTACTTGCATATCGCGGATGCTGACGGGCATTCTTGCCTTTAACCTGCAGCATGAATTTGGCATCTGCAGAGATTCACATGCGCTTGGGGTTCTGCATGTTGAGGAAACCCTGGCAAAAGAATTGACCTGTCGGAAGTCTGAAGACCAGATCACTTCAGTCTGTGGCAACACAACGAAGGCTGATTACCTACATCACTGCCATCTTTGCATCAATCCTTCCCATGATTTTGCTCCTTGAGTATCTTTCAGCTTGGGCCCCCAAAGTCTAATTCAATCTCCGGAGTCCTTCAACGTCAGACCACTTCCCTATAATATCTTTCTTTACTTCTTCCACATCAGCTGGTGAAATCCCAGCACTCTTTGTTGGATTCCATCCATTTGCGCTATTTGGGGATGGGTCCAGAATCAGCTTGGGGCCTATTTTTAACACAAAATCATATGCCACCAGTTCTTAGGCCCAAGTTTGACCCACCTTTTGGCCCTATCCCCGCCTGCAACATGGCGAAGCAGGGCCGCGCACCGCCCGGCTCCGCATCCTCGGGTGCCTGGGAGCCGCCATTCGTCAGGTACCTGGAGACAGGACATGTTCACTGTAACTACAACTCTTTGTCAACTATGGTCATCTTTGGTTATAAAGTTAGTGAACTACATTTATAGTAGTAGTTAGTTAGTCGGCTGTGGTTGTACTTAAAGGTATATAATTATTCCTCGACCATTGGTTACAACTATAACTCACATATAATTCATGTATATGTATATCTATTATAGTTCCTCCCCCAACTGTAGTATACGATAGTTATAGTTATAATTGGTTAACTAGTAGTTAGAACAATAATTGCTGATATATCTTGCAGCGAACGAACATAATTAACGTAATTAACATGCTCAATATAGTTGCTTAACAGCTAAACATCAGTGGTTACTGCAACTTTTCATAACAACAAATACGACCAGGCTCCTGTGGGTCCAAAAAGGTACCCCTGTCTTAGACATAACCAAACAAACATACCATTTGTAGTTAGTTTTGAAACCATACGGTATAGGTGGGTTATGAACTGCCGATTTGTGGGGTTATTGGTCACCGCCTCAATCACAAATTGGTTTATAAACCCCATATGCCATAAACGGTACATATATCCCCCATAAACCCTACACAAACCAAGTTAGCCAACGATTTGGGGCTTGCTCATCTCGAATCAGCCTTGGGCCAACTCACCACCCAATTGAGATTTTTGGTGATGTATGATATATCTGACTACATCCCCATCATATCCCCATTTGCAGATGCTTATCCCCAATTCTGCGGATCCCAATATGACCCCATATTCTCATTGTACCCACATTGTATCCCCATTATTTTAGGCAATCTTCCGCTACCACAAACTGCCACCGAGCAAGGCCGCAAGGCTCACTTCACCATCCGTCCTCGATCCTCATCCTAGGGGTCTAGAGGCGGATCAAAGAAAAAAATCACCCCGGAAAAACATGAAACGAGTTGCGCGAGCAATAGCAAAATTCGCACCGCGCCACAACGAGAGCGATCCGACACGCGCAAAGTCACGAGAGGGTTGCGCGAGCACATGTCAGATGCTCTGAAAACATCGTGCGCACCACGAAAAATGAACATTGAAAATGCCGAAGTGCTGCGATGGCCGCACGAAATCATCATCATGTCCAAAACCAAAAATGACGACAGTCGACAGTTTCACAAAACGAGACTTTCGGCCCTTTCAAAGCGTCGTCCAAGTTCACCAAATACTGCGCCTGCCACGATAGATGACCTCCAAAAGCACCCACGCCTGCCAACGTGTTAGCAACCTCCAGAAAGTGCTACGCCTGCCACGCGGATGAAAAAGTGTCCGATGTCCTGCACCTGTCACGCAAAACGAGGTTCCAGACCTCAAAAAATGCCCCGTTGGGGAAAAAGGATATATTCACCGACAAGAATGCATGGCTAATCTTGGATACCTTTCACAAGAGTCAGTTTTCCTCTGGCCAAACATCAGGCCAAGTGGCCTACCAAAAGCGTGGTTTACCCACTATGCTCGGTGGTGCAGCCTCAAAATCCACACTTGATGGCAACAACGCAACCCAAAACAAATAGCATTGAATAGCTACGTTGGATCAAACCTTTTGCGGAGGAAAAAGACAACAAAAAGACAAAGCACCACTGTGGACTATGGAAACGCCCAGTGATTCGGAAAGTCAATTGAGTCGAAGGAGTGGGGCGCCCATTTTTTACTAGACTTACACAACAATTGCCATTGCCTTGCAACTCAACCCGCTTAAAGACACTTTTTTTGAAGCATGGTACACGTACATATATGATATTCAAGAATTTTAAGTATGTATAAGTATAAGAATCTAACTTTATATGTACATGTAAAAATATACAATCCACACATATCTGAAGCCTTCAAACCTTCAAGCACTCACCTCTTGACGAAGGCAAGCGTCACTCAAGGCATCTAGGGCTTGTCTCACATTCTCTGCATCTGTGTTGTCACCTCAGAAGCAGTAGACATGTCCATGGTCAAAACACAGAGTTTACCCGGTATCAAATTTGCATAGGATGGAAGAAACACTGGTCAGTTTCAGCCAAACAGAGTTGTTTCTCTCAATTTCAACACAGAAGCTGTGGCATGAGTGACATTGAATCGCTGGAATGAAGCAAAACGCAATTCCTAATCCTGATCGCTAAATCATTTTCCAGGCTCATGTCTTTCCGGGGTTGAGTTTTCAGAGCCCTAAAATTGCGAAGCGCAGATATCAAGCGCATCTCCCCAGCAAGGTCTGACTCCGCGCAATTTGTGCTCGTTTCGGCCCGGCTTCAACTGCAACGTAAGTGTATAATGTATATACACAATTATACACATATGTATAAAGATGTATAAAGTATATGGGATCTCACATAGCCATGTTTGGTCTCTGGAGCCACTGGAGCGTCGTATCAATAGCGCGTCCATTTGGGCTGTTTGGGGTGATCATCCAAAACAAGAATCAGCTTCTACTTCAATACCTGGCCTCTTCCTTGTTGGCTCTATCGAAATCCAAATTGGTGGTTGACATGAAATTAAACTACTCATAACCTATAAAGACATGATATCTATTCATCAATTCATGTGTAGAAAACATGTGACTGTGTTTGATATCTTGCTAATTACCACCAATCCATAGATTTATCTTCATGTTCCTTCTCAACTTGCGATTTTATTCTTGGGTAAACTACTATAACCCAAATCACAAATATACATGTTTTGGCACAATCCCCCAATCCGATTGCCATCATTTGTGGCGACCCTGGCCAGTGAAGGGGGCTGCAAGGTGTTACCCAGACTATCCCCATGACCCAGCTGACACCGCAGCTACCGAGCCGCGGGAAGCGGCGAGGCAACTCAAGCGCTTCAGTGCTTTGCTGGGCAGTGAACTGTCCAACTGCAGCCCAACAGCCTTGAGGGGTTTCCACAGGACAGCCGTTCGGCTTCGACAAAAATAAACTTTGCTTCGAACATTCCAATATAGATGTATATATATATATAACGGGGTGAAAAAAAACAATCTTGAGTGGATCTAGGTAATTATATATATATGTATATATATATATACATGTGTGATATTGTGTGATAGTTAATGTTACTCATTTTGATCCGAACAGAAACCATGGCGACGGACATCTCCAAGTGAAGCATCTCATGGCATGTGGGGCCGATTTTCCAGCACCACAATGCACCCTGGGGACCAATCTTAGGTTTTCCAGAAATGGAGGTACCCCAATAGCTGGATGGTTTATCTTATGGAAAATCCACAGATCTCCTTTGAACGTCGTCAAAGAGGGACAGATTCTCGCTGCTTTAGCCTCCAATATGAGCTGATAATTAGACATTCTCGCCCTGAACATATCCATTACCAAACGATAATTAAAAAATAGTGATATTATATATATATATATTATACATAATATGATTATATGTGCATTATGTGACTATTTTGTTCCGATTGGAACTTAGGTTCTCCATGAGCATGTCCATTACTGCAGGATATTCCAAGCGATGAGTGAGGAGCTGTGTGCTTAGATTGGCTCCAAACAGGTCCGAAAAAAAATTAAAAACACAAGGCATTGATCATCGTGGCCATCTATATATAGTCCAAAATCTTCAACAATTGCCAACACATTTGTCAGTTGGGGGCCAAAAAAATGGGTTAATCATCCCAAAGATCCAAATTTTCAGGTTCTGAGTAGGTTTTCAGTAGGTTCCTTAAATTATTCATGATGAATTTCATTCATCCCTCACCAACTTGCTGAAACCCCGGGGGCCCCTGCAACACCCCCGGGGGGGGAGCCCACCCTGTGGCGCCTTGGCGCGCTTCTCCAGGATTTGATCGTAGACATCCACTTCGCTGACGGAGCTCTCGGCCATCTGTTGGATGCTTTCCTGTCATTGGGCACGTGTCCAAATCATGACAGTGAATAGACTGAAAAGATCATATATACATAATTATATATATATATAGTATATGATATGAAATGATATGATAATATGATATGATATGATATGATAGTATGATATGATATGATATGATATGATATGATATGATATGATATGATATGATATGATATGATAGTTCATGGTTCACTATGGTTTGTCACATGGGATTAAAAAAAACATGGCAATTCACCAGACTTTTTACCATGGTACACATGGCCCTTTAGCTTCCGTAAGGTGCAGTACGTTGTTTCCCCAAAATCATCAAAGAATGCTGCCTGAGTGAGCTGAATCCCATTTCTCAGTGAAGAAATGCGGTAAAGCCTTGGGCTTTCTGGCTTAAGGTGTACCACACTACCTCAGCTATATCAAACTTGGAGAACATCAACCTGTTCTGCCGCATTTCCTAGTTATCTCACTTATGTACCAAATGATCTCGCAACAAAGTGGATGATCTGAGCATAAGTATCATATCAAAATACCCCAATAAAGGTACGGAAAATCCACGACCTACACAACATTTTCTGGGGAATCCACCATTCCTTGTCATCTTAGTTTCCCAATATACAAATTTATATATCTATATATATATATATCATAGTAAGAAAATAACAATAATAGTAGTAATAACAAAAGCAATTAACAATAACAATAACAATACTATATGTGATGTATACGTAATTATACATATAATTACATATACATATACATGGGCATATTATATATATATAATATCATATAACTACATATTATAATATTATCTATGTATAAATATATATATATATGTTCCCATTTTTCAGCTCGTTTCAGCTCAGCTCTCCCCGTTCTTGCCGAGTCGCCGCGGCGATGCGGATCTTCTGGAAGCGCTCCTCGGTCATGTAGAGCGATCCTTCCTGACTCTGGGCGCCCATGGAGCCTTGTTGCCGCCGAGAACTCGATGCACGACCAAGGGCATAGCATGGGATACCCGGCCTGGTTATGGCTGACATAGCTATTGAAAATGGCCATTGATAATGGATTTTACCATGAAAAATGGTGATTTTCCATAGTTATGTTAGTTTACCAGAGGGTACATGGGTGAAAGATGGTGAAAGTTCCGGACATCGAAACAGATTCAGAAATGGATCAAACTGGGCTATCGCTGTGAAAGTAGTGGGATGAGGACCAGGTCCTGTTCAGGTACGCCCTCCAAGGGTTGATTCTTCTCGCATCTTGTCTCCATGCTGAGTCCTTATATGATTTGGAATCCCTTGACCAAGCAAACCACATGGATTCCCAACTTAGACGCAAACCAATCTTAGACGACAAAATGGCAATGCTTATCGAAGAATACCAGCAAAAACAATCGAACATATCATATATCATATATCACTAAAATCTCGAGGTATACCCCCCTGGTAATTCGTGACATAGCTCTGAAAAATCACCATTTTCAGTAAATCCTATTATAATATTATAGCATCATCTAAAATGGTCCATTTTCCACCAACAAACTGTGAAATTACCGGAGTCTACACAGTCTACACCCCAGAAATTGGACGGATTGGAGCCCATCCCTGCCACGGCGCACCGGCCAATTCCAAAAAGGAGGACCACATCAGCACAGCCACCGGGTCAAAGTCACAGTTACGACGACTCGCCACCTGGAAGTTGGGGCAACTCGTGGGGATATTTTCATGGGGATATAACTAACATATAACTGATATATATAACTGATATATGACTGATATAACATGATATAACATCTGTTTTTTTGGGTTTACAAATTAACATGGTCAAGTTAGTTCGATGATTTATTGTCATGATTTATCTACTGATGTGAAAGCATCAAAACGGCATGGGGATAGTTGCAATAGTTGCAAACTTCACCGGACTGGGGATTAAAGCATATTAAAGATTCTTGCCCAAAACCAATGTCCCGTTTTTGAAGCATATCTCCTGTTTTGCAGGTCCACCAAAGATCGCAAATCACCTCATATGATAAGATTATGGCATCATATGGCTGCCCTGGTACCCCCTGGTACCCTGACACCCACAGAGGGATTGGTTTTTTATTCCCCAGGAACTGCTCAACGGCAAGCCATGGCGTAGACTGTAGCAATACCAAGCCCCAAGTTTCCAGCTGTAGAAACAGATGCAATATGTGCACCGTTCTTTGGCTTATATATATATATATATGTACCCTATGGTAAATAAACATAGACCCTGAAAATGACGAATTTTTAATGGTTTCACTCATCTTCCAACCCCCATCTGCCAGGGTCTATGTTAATTTACTGGAGGGTATATCTCAGAACATCCCAGATATCATGACACATGTCGTTTTCTTATTTCCCTAAACATTTTTTTGTGAGAGATATAATATACCCCATGTCCTGGGTTTGTTGGTCATATCCCTATATCAATATCATACGAATGTAATGTAGTATGAATGTAACATATTACGTATTTATATGCGCGATCATTTTTGAATATCATAAGATCATATGATATAAGATAACATCATGCCACATCATATCACATCACATCACATCACATCATACAGTATGGGTTGGTAGTGTCCCTTTCGTCACTTCATATCACATCTTTATCTTAGTGGGTTCTATTCATTTGTCAAAAAAAAATATTTGCTATTTCCCCATATCATATGTTTTCACATCGTCTCATGTGCGTTGCTTATCTCCCTTGATAGCTTCGTTTTTTTGCTGCCTACATTCCCTATATCATATCTCAGTATATCTCATGTCGAAAATACCAATTGTTTGGTTTCCCCCGAAAGGCTCGTAAAAATAACCATGAACATGCTTCAACATATCCCCAATTTCATTGAATTTCGGTGATTTCCACCAACTCATCAAACATCCAAAGATATTCATATGTAACCATTTCGTGGTATAACTTAATAACTTTTAATAACTTTTAATAACTTTGAATAACTTTTAATAACTTTAACCAACTTTAAATAACTTTTAATGACTTTTAATGACTTTTAATAACTCTTAATAACTTTCAATAACTTTTAATAACATTTACAGTAATAACCATTTCTATGGTGATTTCCAACATCCCAAAAATAATCCCTCACCAAGTCCCATCGCCTCAGGCGTTTCGGACTGCACCAAGGGCAGTAGAAACTTCAGCCCCGCCGGACAGCTCTCAGCGTCCAGGAAGAGGTGCAGTTCGAAGTCGTGACCTGAGTCGATGCGGGAGCCAGAAGAAATGATGCTTTAACCATTGTTTAACCATCTTTAAGTATCTTTAACCATTGTTTAACCATTGTTTAACCATCTTTAACCATTGTTTAATGACGGTTTATGATATTGATAAGATGGTTTAATGGTGAAACATAGGGCTTGTTCATACACAGAAAAAGGGTTTTTTGGATGGGTTTTGGTGCCCAACATTTTTCAAGATGATCTCGCCAAAAATTGGGGATTCTAAACGTCAATATGAGTTAATCAAGAAAAACTGGGCCTTAGCCAAGAGAAAGATGCTTTAGACCTAATCATGCGGGTATAACCAACAGAAAACCATGATCTTTCACCAGGAACCTTGGGGATTCAAGCAACGAATGAACTATAACTAGCAGTGAGCATGAGCTTTTTTCTATTCAACACCATGGTGATGAACAAATTAAGGGTAGGGATTTCACCGGTGACTTAACAACCAAACCATTTGGGTCATAAAGACCAAACAAAATTGGGTCATGAAGGGAACCACATTTTTGGGCAACAATGTACATATATTTACTGACGAAAACAACTGGCCAGTACCATGATGGAAATTAACCAATGACAAAATTGGCGGATTATCTGATTATCAACAAACAATGGCGCGCTTCATCAACAACAGTGCTTTCTACCAACCAAACATGTTGGCATAACCTAATGATAGTCCTCGGAAGCCAGAACATTATAGAATTGACTTCGTCAGCTAGCCTTGGCAGTCCAGTCAGGATGCCCAACTGATCAGAATTCCGGGATTCCCAGATGATCATCCAGTGGTGAACTAATCATCAACCAGTATTTATCAAATGATCTCCCATATAAATCCATATAATTATACATGTTCATCGTAAACAAAAAACAACCAGAAAAATCATGGTCATATGGATCAATCATGATAAATCCCAGTTTTTGATGCTCACCGCCCCTATTTTTGGTGACGTTTCGAAACTACCCAACTCTCAACAGTCCCCATCGTTGAACACTGAGACTTTCCGGGCTCGGCACCGAGACTTTCTGCGAGTTGTTGTCGCTCGTCCGGATTTAATCGTTGATAGGAGGGCAGCACCTGGTGGTGAAAAAAATCTCAAGGGGACACCGGTACAACCATATATCGTTCTGCTTGGAACAGAGAACCTTCAGGGGTCTGCTTCAAACTTAGATTAAAAGGGATTCTAAGGTCAAGAAGCCCTAGCCCTGTAGTGCCCTACAGTAAGCCAGATCCAGGCAATCAAGCAAGAGTCTTTCGCATCTTTCGCAGTTGCCAGGTTAAATATGTTCAATATGCCAATACCTTTGGTTGGAGTCATGAAAAAATCGCTGGTTGGCTAATATTTTGATTCTCAAATTTAACAGTAGTTCAATCTTCTATCATCATGATTTCTGGTTTCCGTTTTCGGATGTAAACGACATGCCATTTTGGTGGAAAAATGACCATCCACTATCATCGTCCAGCGGTCACCTTCGGGCAGTGCTTCAGGACATGTGCCACCACATCTCCTCGCATTTCGGGCATTTCGGAGCTACGAAACTCTGTGGATGGTTGCGAAATCCTGCACCACCAAAAGGATGGTTGAAACCCTATAAATAATGGGATGTTCACCATCTATCAGCTGGTGCAGGATTTCTTCCATCCACAGTATCAACAATTCTTAACAAGGGGGATAAAATGGAGATAGAAATAATATCAAATAATTCTATATATATATATATTCATGGAATAAATACTATAACATTATATAACCAACAATAGGTTGTGGGTGTGTCTGAGCACGGGGTATAGTGTAATACCCCCAAATGCTAATGTTCATAGGAAACTTGGGGTTTTAAACCAGTGGATGGAATGGGCTTCCCCCAATGTTAAACACATTTTCAGGTACGGCCTACGTGCGAAACCCTTTTTTGTAATTCACAACCAATGGAGTTTGCAGGAACACCTACCGGCGTTCCTAGTAGTTCAGATCCAGAAACATTGTCAAATGTTTGCAAACAACATGCATCTTTGAGGGTTTTGTCTCAACATTTATTGGAAAAAAAACGCAATTCCAATGTATTAAAACCTCATTCTCCCAATGACACTTGGGTCGCGCCACAGCATCCCAAGCAACTGGAACAATAAACACACACCAAAACATGATATATACATATATTGTATAATATGGATATACATTATATTATACATATTACATGTGCGATACATCCCTTCACCATGTCCATGGTGGAGCCCCAAAAACCTTACGGCGAAAAAAACGTTGCCGAGGCGCGGGGTTCACTGAGACCTTTGGCCTGTTGCTGTCGGAACTTGGGGATGCTGCAAATCGCTCGCACCATGACCTTTGGGCTGTGGTGGGCTGTGGTCATGTCCGAAACAATGGGAAACAATGGAGCCACAATATGGAATTATATATATATATATTTATGGATTGATGTGTGGATATATGGATATATGGATAGATAATCAACACGACATATGGATCATTATCATAATTACATGGCAGAATATCTTTTTGATCATCCCATTGGATCTCATGACAGAAATCTCGTGAAAAATCAGAATCTGGGTGCCGTGTATGATGATGTTGTTTGGGAAAGACGAGGAGCATACAGTTGTTTGTCATGGCTAATCTTGGACACTCTGCAAAATTCAACTACTTTCCAGATATGATACTCCCATATTCGCAGCGAAAAGAACATATACATAGGCCATCAACCTACCATTCACATCCACCAAGGTTCCCTCAGAACATTCGAGATTTACCCGACTTGGTTGGGAACTGGGGTGCTACATCATTGGAAGCTACATTGGGAGTATCAACCACTTTCAAGTAACAATACCCATGTACATATGAGGTTTAGTTTAAACACCATTAACATACTATATATATATTATAAGCATACAAACATATTATCTAAATATTTATATTCTTACATATATATATATAAATGCATGTGTTTGTAATGATCTGCAGGCATATGATGTGTATATTTATATATTGCATAATCGTAGCCATTGCATACTTAGACATGATTAGATGAGGCTGTGTGGACATTCAAAATGTTGATGGTCATAAGTCATGGTACCTCCCACTTTTGGACAACCCAAATCATATTGCATATTGGTTGTCATTCAGTAGATTCCGTGAATATCGGGTTATTACATATGAATATCATCTGCATGTTAGACATGATTATATCTAATCATGTGATATATGGATGCTTGATGTTACACACATGTGTATATATATATACTTGATTAATGCATATGATATTATGTATGTATAGGTACAACCTATATCATCCTCCTCCAACTAAAATAGACCCTGGCAAATAGGGGGTTTGGACGATTAGCTTCCACAAACAACTGGTTATTTTCAGTGTCAACGTTAATTTACTAGAGGCTAACATATGAGCTCATATGATTCATATGGTAATGTCTACAAAAAATGTACCTCAAAATCCTTTGGTTAAACATCATTTTTTTTCGCAATACTGCACCAGTTGTGGGAGAATACCTCATTTTCAGACATGCCGATTTATCTAACATACCATATCAAGTTGGTTAGGTATATCCCATCGAATGAATATCCCCATATGTTCCATAGTTAAGTATAGTTAAACTAAGCCAAAAATCATGTGATTGGAATGATCTTGCCTCCAGTAAATTAACATAGACCCTGTCAGATAGGGGTCTATGTTGACTAGTTTCCACTAAAAATAGCATATTTTCCATATAGTTTCAGGGTCTATGTCAAGTTATCAGAGGGTAAATCCCCTTAATGTCTAATATATCAACTACATCCCAACCTTTCCAGCCCGAGACGCTGCCGCGCAAACCACGCTCAGCACTTCGATGTCATCCAGCCTTGCAGAGCTGTGTATGGAAATTTAAGGGGATAAAAAAGGTATAACCCGAAGGATGGAATATATTATACAGTATATGTTATATATGTTTTCCAAAGTTTGAGACCCATTTCTACACTATGTTTTTTTGGGTCGAAATTAGATCATGCAGATACACCATTTTGAACGTAATTTTACACGATTTTACACGTATGTTTGAGGCCATAGAATCCGGAATGAACCAACTGCCGTAAACTTTTGTTGAAGTAGCTGAATTGATTCCTGCATCCATTGAGTACATATCAATCAGGTTCTTAAACAAATTTAAGCTGTAGACGATGGAATGGATAGTTAAACGTTACCCTGATATGGAAATATCAAGCGAACATCTCAAAATCAATGCAACCAGCAAAGATTGGGATCTAAATAGATGTTTTTTTTTGAAATGGAGACATTCACCAAATCTTCCCATTTTTTTTTGGGCACCAATCAACAATAAAATGGGGGACATCTGGGAAGATACGCACTTCAGTGAGACTGGGATCAGGATCCGAACAACATTTGGAATTCAACCAGCAAAGTATCACAGCAAAGTGGTGCCAAAGTTAGTTTGCCAAGTTGGTGTATAACTAGTCTTAGTATGTTTTAGTGCTGGAACGTTATTGCATATCGTTGTATGTCTGTCTTCAGATTGTTTTTATTGTAAGCCAGCACTTCAGCATGTTTTCCTTCACCAAGTGGCATGGGCTGCAGCCAGGAGCGCAAAAAGCTCCACGAGTCTTCCTGGCGAAAGTTCGGAAAAACTGCGACCCTCCAAGAGAAAAATGGATATCCTTTAAAAAAGTGGAAACTATGGAAGCGCGCGTGCTTGAGACTATTTGGAACTGGCCATCTTGTACTTTGGCATGTAAGTGATTTTTGTTGGGGAGTAGACAGGCTAAACACCTCAGTTTTGACAGTTCCACTGGCCCAAATTTCTGAGTGATCCTGACAGCCAAACGACATGTGCCACACGTTCAAGAATTGTGTCTGGTGCTGACCTATATCAATGTGATAAAAACTATAATATATAATATATAATATATAATATATAAAATATAATATATAATATATAATATATAATACATCATAATACATAATACATCATAATACATAATACATCATAATACATAATATATAATACATAATATACGATACATAATATATAATGTATAATATATAATATATAATATATAAAATATAATATATAATATATAATATATAATATATAATATATAATTTATAATATATAATATATAATATATAATATATAATATATAATATAGTAATAAATAATATATATATATATATATAACATATTTGTATATGATATGCATATACTATATGCATATCATATATATTTATATATCCACATAATGTATATTATGATACACTATGCATGCACAGTACGTGTACATAACATAATGCATCAGAATTTGAAGTGAACAACAATATCGGTAATGATAAAATATTTCATTCTTACGTTTACCACACTTGTCTATTATCTGCTCTGCCCTCTCTGCCGAATTGCACTTTTCCTGACCATATCAACCACCACCAGCAACAAGGGTCATAAAGGCTGTGGCAACAGCACTGACAATCAAGAACAACAAAAAGGAGAAGGAGACGAACAATATGAAGAAGAAGGAATAAGAGATAAAGACGAAGAAGAGGGAGAAGCAAAAGAACAAGCAGAAAAAGAGAAATCATAAAAACAAAGGAGAAAAGAAGGACGCAAAAAAAACACACAAAAGAAGGATAGAATATGCCAGAATAAATTTGGTCACCATTGGCACAACTCCTCCCTGCCACAACCCGCTGGCACCGTCAAGCCCTGAGAGACTGCTTGCCCTCGGGTAAACTCCATATGTCGATCTGCATACAACCTCACATCGCGACGTGGGATCCCAGAAACAAAACCTCAAGTGCTCGCCCTACTGGATGAAAACATACCAAGGGATTTGTGGACATTCCGCAAGAAAAAAAACAAGAGATGAAAAAAAAATATATTGTGAAAACATACCTCTCGAATGTCCATCAGAAATCACACATGGGAGCCTTTCAGAAGCTCCCAATAGGTTACGACTTTAACTGAGGTGAAACTGATTTGGACCCATTGTTGGGCACACTGAAAATTAGCGCTGTCTGGAAGAAGCAAGAAAAATAGTCGGCTCATATCCTGCCAGATTCATCATTCCAATCCATGGAGGTCTGAATGCTATGCCAAAACCACCCCAAAAATGGTTGTGTCACGTTATGTCTGAAAATTGGGGCATACCGCCATGTGACCAAACAAACACGTTCATGAGTATGAACATTAAATTAATATGTGGATGTGGGGTGTACCAGTACCCTATTCTTGTAGAGCCCAAATGGGTAGGTGGGCATCTAAACATAAAACTCTTCTGCTCATGATCTATCATGCCGTCAAAAGAAACAAATCCCTTGTTGTTGAACCCCTGCGTGAGAGACTTGGCGTCATCCTGTGGTGTCCCAAGGTCAGGTCATCCCCAACAACAGCTGAACCTGTGCGAGGAGCCAGTAAATGCAGAGCATGGTGCAGATGCTTCGCTTCTTGATCCTTAGAAAGCGCAGCACCGCACTCGACTCCACCAACGAACATCCTTTGAGTCAACAATACGCCGTATGTGACGCCAATCGTGGCAATCCCCAGCGTCGAGAAAACCAGCCTTTTGCCAGGGACCCCATGAATTTCACGAATTCTGGTTGATGCTCAAACATGCTCAAACCATAAGTTACATAGGTTGTATAGTTATGGCTTCTGCACCGGGCCAAGCAGCTCTGCCACGATTTCGTCGGAGTTCTCGTCGTCCATGTATTTGAATTCCGGAAAACATATCTTCCTGGGATGATGATTTGAGGCGCATGAGTGGTATATAACAACAGATCTTCGTTTTCGTAGTTTCAGATGTTTTATTATACCATTGACTAAAACAACCAAGCACTACATATTACAAAATATCTATATTATCACACAATGTTGCACATATGTGTCTAACCGACAAAACCAGTGTGTAGCGAGGAAGATTCACTTGGTAGCTATTTCAAACACTTTGCAAATTATTTTCCATGTGGAGCTAAGGGCTCATTGTTCTGCAAGTTTGAGCCGTAGCCCAAACTCTGTGTTGCGTTGCGTCGCCAATATGTGACGCATGGTGGAATCTTTCAGCGCTGTCAAACAAGTGAACATATATGTGCATATCTAAACATACATATATAGTTATATATTTATTGTATATAATTATGCAATTTTACACTATATATCACTATATTGTGTACACTCTGTAATTCTTGGAGCCAATGAGCGTGGCAAGTGTGGAAGCGGGGCAACGGGAGGTTGTACATCTTTGAGAGACAGTACGTACAACTCGGGTTTTTGGACTGTTGTTTAATGTTGTTTATCCTGCTTCCACCCTAATCCTGCTCACAGTTTTTTCTGAATGAAGGAGGATTGAACAAACTTATTGCAGATATTCCATACTCATGGAGCCCCTCACTTTGACACCGCTGAGCCAAGGCACAAGCGACTCTGAAAGGTTTGTTCACCTTCCGGCGCAGGAATTTTTTCATCACAGCCCAGCTGTGTAAAAAAAAGGACTGGCGAAGGGTACATGGGATCCTCACGAGATCATTTGGGCGTGAATGTTGCTAAACTATCTGAGATATGAATATATTAATTAACACAAAATATACGATAATATATACCTATATATAACTTGCTCATACATATATATATATATACACATAATTCTACATACATATTGTCTGAAAACAGTGTACCCCCGAAATCTGATGGCAAAGGTTTCCCACAAGCCATGGCATACTCTCGCATGCAGACCAAATTTAGGAAGCCACCACTTAAATCACTTAATTATTTTTTAATGGTTTGTCTGCAAGTAGAGTAACCCCAATGACTCCTCATTTTCGACGCAAAAAGGGCCTAATCCCCAATGCTCCCCATGTATGGTATATTTGCCAATATTTACCTCCTAAGTGACCCAAATGTAGGTAAATATTCCAGACATGGAGCATATGGGATGTGGTACACCCTACTATTTGCCCGATCCCAATATTGCCATGAAATTGTATTCAAAAGCAACCCCAAACTGGTATAGGTTTATGCTATCGAGTTTGCCACGTTGTATAATCCATTTAAGCTAGCTACAGTATGTAATATAGATATACATATATAGATAAATATAATTGTAAATATATACAGTATATATATATTATATTCTCCATGAATATCCTTTCTGATATCCCCAGTATCTCAATATCATTTCTTTGAAACGTTCCTTTTTCGCGGCATCCCACTCCTTTTCGCGATCCAAGTTGCTGCAGCCCTGCATGGAGACGTCAGTAAAGAGGGCTTCTACCTGGTCGCAAATTCTCAGGGCATCCTGAGAGGTTGACCATTTCCAGTTGTGTTTCATTGAACGAAACGTTAAGGAAACACATTCAATATTTACACAGGAAACGGCTAGACATATTGGTGAACACTTACCAATATATAAACGAATTTCAACGGACACAGAAAGAAATGCAAGTCCCGTCTGAAGTCTTGACATCCTGTGATCGGCCATGGATCAAGCAGCATCCATCATGATTAATCCCATCCCCCGTAATCTTCAGTACCCCCTAACATGGGTACCCTAAATGAAAACATATCCAATACTAAAGCAGGGTTTTGTTTGGGGGTATTCTAATATTAGGAAGGACATTACTGAATCATGTTAAAATTTAAAGTATAATACTAATCAATAATAATACTATACTAATGATCAAAATTTTAATATGATACTATTCAATAATAATAATAATCATATTATACTAGTTATAATCATATTAATAATAATAGTAGTACAATACTTAATAATAATTTTGGAAGGAACTTATTTAATTCTGATTAGACATGTTCTTTCCGTTTCGAAAATCATCACCTCCGGCATGTTTTGTCAGGGCCTCCTTGTCGAGAAGCTCCGGATTGGTCTCAATTTGCCACGGGCTCAGCACAATCTTCGCGGTACCTCTGGATTCAACGAAATGAAATCACAATATGTTACAGATGAAGTGGATGATATTAATGATGATATTAATGCGCGTTTATAAAGAGTCTAGAGCAATACCAATAATCAATGTATATATATATACATCTATCTATATATATATATGATAATATATATGATAACAATAACAACCACAATATGGTATGAGACATGGTTTGAGAAAATCAAACCGTACATGAGTCTCACATGACTGTCTATGATTGGGATCATCGGTCCAAGCTACTTGTAGCCAGATCATGGCTGGGAAAAACCATCCATCCCATGCGAATTACACGCAGTCAATGGAACAATGGAAAATACCCTCTGGTAAACATCCAAAAAGCTATTGAACATGGCCATTTTAGTTCGTTGATTTACCCATAAAAAATGGTGATTTCCCATAGCTATGTCTGTTTACCATAGGGTATTTATAAATATTCCACAAAGCATGAGGATCCACCGAAGGGCAGTGGATTGGCCGCCTGGCCATGAAAAGGGAGATTGCTGCAGCGGCAGCAACATCCCCAGCGGTAGCTAGACACATATTTAAGATGTTCATAATTTATCATGATGTTCATAGATTTTCCGGATTCTTGGTCCCCTGGTCCCACTTATACTTACAAGCCGTTCAACCGGGAAAACAGCTGTATTTGGTGTAAGTTTTGAAATCCCTGTTTATTTTTTCAAGACAAGAGTATTGTTTGTGCACTGTTTCATTTTCGGGTGTAAACATAATTCAATGTCGCGTGTGTTTCTCATAAATCCTACACACGGGATATATGTGTAGAATCATATACGTAATCACATATATATATACATACACATATATTATATAGATATACTGATATACATATATATAATATATATATATATATACACACATATATATATACAGACATATTATTTCACACATGGATATTTTGGTCTGGATTCAGCATCCACACTTCAATCGCCCACAGGCACGATCTGTGCCATGGAAGCGCTTGATCTCAAGGTTGGTGCTATCAAAGACTTCAGGATCCTGCATGGCGAAGATAACGGTGCTTAACGGTGCCTAACCCCATGAAACAACGGTGGAACATGTGAAACTTGGTGCTCAAATATCAACTAGCAACATCTTGATGGATATGGCTGTCATTGAATAGGGGAAATTTCAACAATTGTTGTATACAGTATATATATATGTATATATTTATAATATCATAATATTATATATATGTCTATATTTCTCACAAAGACAATGCATTCAATTGTAAGGCTCAGGCTCTTGAACAACTGAGACACAGTGAGAAATAAGTGCATTGATGGAAACATCTAGTTGAATGAAAATTTGCATGTGAGATGTAAGTAGTGTATTACCACATGTTGCGACACAACAAGTTTGGATAGTAAACAATTAACAGAAAACCATGGGAAGAAACAACCGACAAATCGATGTTCATCCCTGGGCCGGAGGTGTTGACACATGATACATTCCACCATGCGTGTCCATTATTGTCCATCTAAGTAGTTTATACAAGTAATGCATGAAGACCTATCCCAATGAGTCAGTTTACGCATAAATGTTGACAAAGCCGTAAGTTTGGGAGTTGGTGTCCTGTACAGTCTTAAACTTTTCATATCACACGAGGTTGGCAAACAGCTGAGCAAACATACATATATACATTGCATTGCATTGCATTACATTGCATTGCATTGTATTACATTCCATTGCATACATATATTTGCTGTGTATTTAGATATTTGTAATGTATATAATGTAAATTACTATATGCACATGCGCACTAATATGTATCTCTATATATATATGTAGTGAAACATAGACAGATTATGTTAACCACGTTGCGTTCGCTAGTCCCACGTTGCGTTCGACCCTACGCGAACGCCCGCAGTCCGTGCACTTCTTGGCATAGTTGGCCACTTCTTCCACCATGACCGTGATGACCTTGCTGGTCCAGGTAGCCAATTGGGCAGAAACACCATGGTTATTGCATGATTATATGGATATTAGTATGGATATATGACTATGATGGATGGTTAATGATCAAGATCATCCATATCCATATATATCCATATGGATATTATTATGATATTGATTATTGGTTTACTGAGTTAACTGTTTACCACCGCCACGACCAACAGTCGGAGTCTGACAAAAACCGGACCTTTGTCCAAGGAAACGAGGTGGGCTTTGGCTAATGAGGGAATACCCCTTAAATTTCCGGGTTGATATTCACATTTAATAACAATGGTGGATAATTTCATAATAACAATAGTGTTGCAAATATGACCCCATATTCGCAAAATCATCATCATGCCAAATCATCATTGTCCCATAATTTGCCCTGCGAACATCTGCCCTTTTTGGACAAACCTACGGCATCCAGTCACCGCTGAGACTTCCTACGCCAGCACCGTCGCTAGTGATTGGGAACCTTATGACCGGGGCGAAGCTGGTTTAGCTGAAGCTATATACGAAATGAACCGTATACATATATATATGTATATGTATATCTATATCTATATATAATACATAACTATTATGTATATATTCAGTTTTTTTCAGGCTTTTAGCATCTTTCAGCCATAAGGTTGCAAGTTAACCATCCAACATATAGGTGATTCTGATTTGCCTTCTTCTGTGGAAAAGATTCCGTTTTCTGGCATGACAGTCTCAAGAGTTCTACCTTGAAACATTTACTGAAGTGTTAGATAAACATGGATGTGTTCAAACATATTGACACCCCTAAAGACCTCAAACTCATTGGCTTATATACCTTTCTCTAAACAACATTAAACTACACCATGAACTGTCGCGTGTTGTTTTAAACACAATTGCTGGGCCTGGTATCCATGCAATTTTGAGACATCAACTATACTATACCTCAAACAGATTGGGCACCGTACAACAAATTGTGGGATACATCAACATCTCACAGCCATGAAGAATTGCCAGTTTCAGTTCTGCAACTGGATAAACTTTTCGCAACCGGGAACAATGTCGGTGAATGGAACACCCGCATGATGAATGATCAGTTATCAGGGGCATGGCTTTTGGTTGGCCATGATCTTGATGGACATTAACAAGAACACATGTGTACATGTATATATTATCACACGTATAGTTCACATAACAATATTTAGCACATGTATATATAATATTACCCACAGACGCCGTGTGTTGCCCAGACATTGACATTGAGAATGTCGTGCTGTCGAATATATGATAGGAGAGATTGGAGAAAACACAGCGTATACGCAGTGTTTGACAGTTTAGGATTCAAAGTTTCCAGAGCCTAGGTTTTAGGGTTTAGGGTTTAGGGCATACCATTGTGCCACGGCTGCCTCCCCCCGAGTCATGTGGCGAAGGGGGGAGGCGCCGTTCTTGGGACGGGAGCCCACCCCAAACCACCCAAACTTGCACCTTTCACGGGTTTAGGGTTTCTACCCCCCATCCCCCTATCAAGGGGGTGACTTCTTTTTTCGACACCTTCCTCCAGGTTGTGACAAAAACCCGCTTGAGTCCAAACCTTCGGTATGCGCCTGGGCTACCCCTGTCTGGGGGCGCAGGCAGCTTGGCACAGAACCCCTTACAAAAACCGGCTTGAAACCAAACCGTAGGGTTTGCGCCTGGGCTACCCCTGTCCCGGGGCGCAGGTAGCTTGGCACAGAGCCTCTTTGGATTCACGGAGCCGTTTGGAAGCAAATTGCCAGCGTTCGAGGGCCTTTGGGCCGGCCAGTAAAATGTCCTTCTGGGATCATTGGGAAACGTCTCGTTCAAGCCGTATCCTAGCCGGGAGCTTTTTGGAAGCATTCGGCCATTTGGCGGCCCCTCGGCGCGTGAATTTCTTGTCTGGGATCACTGGGAAACGGCCCTTTTGGCCCAAATCCTGGCCGGGAGCCTTTTGGAAGCAAATTTCCGCCATTTGAGGGCCCTTGGGCCGGCAATTACGATCCCCTTCTGGGACCATTGGGAAACGGCCCCTTTTGGGCCAAATCCTGGCCGGGAGCCTTTTGGAAGCAAATTTCTGCCATTGCAAGGCCCTTCGGCCGGCTATTGAATTTCTCTTCTGGGGCCATTGGGAAACGGCCCTTTTGGGCCAAATCCTGGCCGGGAGCCTTTTGGAAGCAAATTTCTGCCATTGCAAGGCCCTTGGGCCGGCTATTGAATTTCTCTTCTGGGACCATTGGGAAACGGCCCTTTTGGGCCAAATCCTGGCCGGGGAGCCTTTTGGAAGCAAATTTCTGCCATTTCAAGGCCCTTGGGCCGGCTATTGAATTTCTCTTCTGGGACCATTGGGAAACGGCCCTTTTGGGCCAAATCCTGGCCGGGGAGCCTTATGGGAACCTTCGGGGAGCCTTCTGCCAGCCGTTCTGGGATCCTTCCGGGAGCCTTCAGGGAGCTTCTGGGAGCCTTGTGGGAATCTTTAGAGAGCCTTCTGGGAGCTTCTGGGAGCCTTTTGGGAGCCTTCTGGGAGCCTTCTGGGAGCCTTCTGGGAGCCTTCTGGGAGCCTTCTGGGAACCTTCTGGGAGCCTTCTGGGAGCCTTCTGGGAGCCTTTTGAACCTTCCCCGGGGGAACCCCCTCAAGACGCGAGGGTTCCGAGTCTTGGGTCGACGGTTTAGGGTTACTTGTTTACAGTAGTACCCACCTCGGGTGCTCTACCTAGGGCAGTACCAGGCTCGGAGGGCAGATGGAGGCCCCTTGCCCTCCTCCGCTTGCTGACGGCTAAGGCTTTGCCCGGACAGGCGCGCACCAGGTGCGCGCTTAGTTTGGGGTTTTAGGGTTTGGGGTTTTAGGGTTTAGGATGGTTTAGGGTTTTAGGGTTTTAGGGTTTAGGGTTCGTCGTCTGGGAAATCTCAAAACACTGGCTCTGCGCAGGTGTTTGAGCATGTTGAAGGATAATGTTTAAACATGTTTAAACGCGATTTGAACCTTCCGGGCAACACACAGCGCCTGGCCGTAATTATATGTATATATATATATATATATATATATACGTATATACACGCAGTTACACGCGTATGTTTCATCTATTTAACCTTAATTCTATATGTACATATATATATATATATGTATATATATATATACATGGTTCCATGATTATGCATGCATAAGTATCTCCAACAATTACCTGCCCATGCTCCAGTCTTTCAAGCTGTTGTCAAAAAGCATGATGGCACTGGGTCCTGGAATGGCCAGGGCTATCCTCAGCCGCAAATAATAAGCTGCTAATGCCACCCTCAGCCGTAATCATGGCTTGCCGGAAAAGCCACCATTGAGTTCGGGGATTTTCAATTACCATGTTTGATGACACCGGAGGGTACCATGGACTATTTAACTCAATCATTCAATCCCCATTCCGCCATCCCGCTTGGGTATGAAGATTACCTCAAACATACCCCCTGTTTTGAGGGAAAAACAAGTCATAGATCTCTTATTGTTGGACAAACCCATGCAAAAATTGAAAACACATGCTATTGACTTGTTTCCACCGTAAATACAGTATATAATTATATACACACACACACGTGTATATATATATATATACATATATATATATACATACAATATATATATATATATACGTGTATATATATATATATATTCGCATCAGATTTTTGGAAAGGGCATCCGTCGTTGAACTGAATCAACCAGCCTCTAACTGTGCACTCCAGATCTCACCGAGACACGCTTCGTTGGCCAATTGATACATCCTCCGTGGTTTTGTGACCACTTGGGGATGTCCAGGGATGGAGGATATCACAGACTGGCCACTTTAAAAGGAGAAGTGATGATAGACATACCATGACATACCTTTCTTTCGGCAAACCCACTGATATGATATGATATGTAATGGTCAACTCGGTTGAGCAGTGTTCAATACCCTCTAGCATTGAATTATAAGATGATGACTCTATGATAATCTGGAATATATTCTGGATTATATGAATCATATGAATTATATATATTAATCATATATAATTCATATGATGATTCATCCAGAATATATTCCAGATTCTCATATATTCTCATCATATATTCGTATTAATTGGATAATAATAACATATTAATCCTGATGATCCTGTCGCTCCACGACCTGGGAGAGGAAAATCTGAGTGACGACCATGGAGGCTTTCCACAAATGGGGATACCCAACAGCTGGATGGTTTATAAGTGAAAATCCTATGAAAATGGATGATTTAGGAGCACCCCCATTTTAGGAAACCTCCATGTATATATATATATATTATAAATGCGAATATGCATGTAGATATACAATGATATTCATATATATTCATATCTATACACATGTGCATTTCGGTAGCACGGTTTGTGATTTATACATATTTATATCAGCACAGAACATTGGGAACTGCAGCAACAAACACGACATGCCGAGACATCGACAGGGAGAGCCCCAGATTCTCTGAGTCACAGCCATGGTTACGACTAATGCTGACCACAAAATCGATATCATCAATGATCTATTTGCCCAATATGATCAAATATGTGTATATATAGATATAGATGATATAGATATAGATATAGATATAGATATAGTGTTCCCATTTTAGGATTCTTTTTGCTATTCTTTATGGTTTCCAATGGTTGCCAGAATTCTCCAACCATGGGATCTGAACAGTACCTATCATGCTCCAAGTACCATCCCGTCCCATTTGGGGATGGAACTCAAAACATGATGAAAACTACCGCCAAGTGTCTTCAGGAGCAATCGCATCGCTTTGGCCTTGCTTCACTCTAACGCTGACCCCGTGGGAAACAAGTTTCAGGAAGACTATGAGATATTTGATTAGGGGGATTGGCTCAAGAATGGTTCTATTTCTGATCTGGGAATTGTCATTATTTGTTTTTTTTGGCGGCTCGGAAACCCGGTCAAATGTGTGCCCAGTGGTTTCAGTTCCACACCCATCGTCAGGTGGGGACCATATTACTTGCTGGTCGGCAACCATGATTGCAAACCGGTCAATCCCAGCCATTTATAAATCTTTATATATACATTGATTCTTGAATTAAATTATTATATTGATATCATCTTCGAGAAATGATACAGCATGCATATATACTAGTATATGTATATACTAGTATAAATAATATACCAGCATCAAAGCGATATTATCTGTGTGTTTCCTGAGGAACATCACCGAAATCACTGGATTTCCATCTGGGCATCCCTGACAGGGCTCAAGGCTTCGTTGTCGAAGGCGTTGAACATGAAGGTGGGAGAATGAAACCTCTGGGTGTCCATGGAGCTTCTCCGATCATGATGATCATGGACAGCATATGGACAGCCAATTGGCACCCTGGGATAAGTGAACTGTGCATTTCTATGATCTTACAAAAGAACAAAGAGTGAAACTCCTGCCACTTTCTTGCAACATCACTTGTATAGTTACCCAGATTCGTTAAAAGAACTATGCACTTTAGCAACAGGTTGTGCTATTCTATGTTGATATCACCTATATGGTTGTCTTATAATGTATATCCCCCAAAACAACATTGTTATAAGATTACCACACTGTGCCATCTTACATAATCTCCGGTAATCAAACCATGGCTGGAAACTGTCCCATTTCGTTCGATGGCCACTTTCGAACGAAACCTCCATGGAGACTTCGGGGATCTCCCAGCCAGCCATGTTGACATCGGAGGGATAACTATATCCCATTATCCCATTGCATTATTAATGGGATAATTATGGGATAATATTAATGTTCTATTAATGGGATAAAAAACCGTAATTATCCCATGGATATAATGTAATGTACTGGGATGATATTACATTATTAGATACAATCTGAATTATCTCTATTATTATCCCAATATCTTTCGGAGGGATAATTATCCCAATCCCATGATATACATATATTCCGTATTCCCATGATCTTTCGCTTACTGTATATTCGCATGAAATCCCATTTGATGATATCTTACCACCGGATGGTAAATCATGGTAAATCCATTAACCTCCAACTTATTGTCCCATGTTTATCCCTACTGAAGCATATACCATATGAAACTATCATCATTCCAGCTCCGTTTCCAGTGTCTTACCGGAAGGTACCATTACTGCAACCATTTCACATGAAATATACTCATAACCCATATTAATGATCCCATTATTTGGGGTATTACTATTAGTATAATGCAAAATGATTTATGAAACATCCGATTAATATCAAGTATACTATTATGAACTGTTAGTACCCGTCAGTAAATATCATTAACCATTAAACACCATTTCCCAGGGGAAATGATCCATCCATTAGTGTTCCCATGATCCGTTACTACCGTTCTCCATTAACCATGATTAACCATTTGAAAAAAAACACATGCTTTTAATCCATTAACCATTATCCCATATTCCCAGGAAATAATGCTTAATCAATGTTGATGATGGCTTCTTAGCTATTATCCCGCTTCATGATCCCATATTTATCATATTAATTTGCCACGAAATTTCCCATTTCCATCCATTTCCACTATTGATACCCAGTTATCATTATCAGCCATTTGAACATGATTCACCACCATCCATTATTTATTGGCCGGCATTGATCACTATTATTAACCATGGCATCAACCATCATCCATGATTAACAATTATCCATTAGTAATATTCATAAGCCGTATTATTATCCAAATCTTAACCATTATCCACTATAAATAAGCTATTATAACAATCTACTGAACACGGCCTAACTAGCTGGTAAGAGTTGGGCTAAAGGCTAGCCCAAGTTCTATAATTATTAACTATATATCTATATTCCATGATTGGCCGGTATTACCCTCCAGTAAATTAACATAGACCCTGCCAGATAGGATTTGGAAGATTAGTTTCCACTAAAAATGGGTGATTTTCAGGGTCTATGTTAATTTACCAGAGGGTAACAACCGTTATCCATTCATTATTATATAACATTCTATTTTCCATTCACTATTATCCACTATTGGTCAGTATTAACCACCATTCTCCATTATTAACAATTATCCATTAGTATTAAATATTCTTAAGCCACTATTATTCTTCCATTATCACCATTATTATCCATTATAACACTATTATCCATTAGTAGTATCTTAATAACCATGATTATTAACTATATTCCATTATTGGCCGGTATTAACCACCATTATCCATTAATAATGAATATTAATATATAACCATTCTTAATAACCATTTGCCACTATTAATATATGGATATCATCCATTTGCCACTATTACTATCCACTATTATTATCCACTATTATTTGCCAATATCTTAATATCCATGAGTAATGTCATTCTCCATTCAGAAAAACCCACCGGGTTTTCTAATCACATGGCCGCGGTGCAGCAGAAAGCCGCGCTCCGTGAGGCCGTCGGCATTCAAAAACTCCGTGAGTTCCTGGTCTCCATGGAAACGATGCAGAAATGATGCTGAAATGATGATTTATTGTGGTTAAAACAATGCCATAAACCAGTCATCACCATTTTTATAGGTAGTATGATTTCCATATAGCTGGTTGGTGGTTTCAACCTCTCTAGTTGGAGTTACTACTAATATATGGAAACATAAAAAATGTTCCAAACCACCAACCAGTAATTTAATATGGATTATATAAACATGATTTTCGTAAGGCTTAGAAAAAATCAAAGAAAATGGAAAAAAGGTCTTTTTTGCATCAAGCATTGGTGATTTAATCGCAAGAAAAGTATGATTTAACCATGAAACATACGGATTTCAGAGTGAAACATGGCAAATTAATAATGGTTTTAAAGGAGTCAGTGTGAAAATCAAGGAATGACTGCCGATTCATGTGGTCATTTTTCTCTCCAGAAAATATTAATGAGGTGATTTTAACGGTCATCGGATCATTTGTTTACCGACCGATTGTATGGGCATTGTATGTGCGCAACAAGTTGGATATTTGAGATATGTGACCAAATGGATGTGTTGATACAAAACAAATATATGTAAGACACATGACGCTCCAAAAATACATATATATATATAGATATGAATGATATCTATTTTGCCATTTGACAAACTCCATGGGAATATCACCGGCAAACTGCCAAACGAATGGAAGATCATTTGCACTCACGACAAATGACGTATTTGACATGTATTTGATGCAACCGCTTAATGTGATGGTCGATCATCATATATCGGAACCCCCAAGTTTCTTTCTTGAATGCCAGATAACCAGTGTACCTAGCAAGCCCCATATTGGTTCAGCCAGGTTCAGCGTGCCAATATTGTTCCGTCAATTCGGATCGATCCATACCAATAAAACAAGTCGATTCAGATTGGTTGGCCAGCAGCAAATGGTATTGGCACATGTCAATTGATGCCCCTAAGCTACACTATGTCACAAGGTAAGATTATTTTCACCCATATAAATTTACATGATGATATATCAATCATATGAGTCAAACCTAATCCGCAAATTACGATCTTTTAAACTGTTTTTATCTTGACTAATGATAATAATTGGAATTCAGGTGTAGATCACGGTCCGTTGCCCTATCATACTACCATACCCCACTCGATACCTTCATGATCAGAATTTCCTATTGCTTGATTCCATTGATTAAGAAACATATTGTCAAAAGATGTCAACAGTATCGACCACGACTGTGTCTTTGTTTACATTTCTTAAAACACTTTTTTGGTTTAAAAATTGGGTATACCAACGGTAATACACGATAATAGCAATAGTCACGAGTAGTCTAGTGATGAATAGTCATGATAATTAGACCTTCCATATCCTTCCACAATGTTTTCAATTCGCTGCGGAACCTGGCGCACGTCCGGCTCCAAAGACATGAACTCGTCTTGGACCTGGCGAAAACCATGGCAAAACTAGGTGGATTTATGCATTACATGAATTTAAATCATGGTTAATGGTTAATGATGGTCAAAAAACATAGAGATTTTTATGCCCATAAAAATAAAGATTTTGCTGATCGTAAAGGGGATTGAGAAGACGTTCTTGAGAGTACGTCTTTACAACATCAAGTTTTTCTGCGTAGAAGTTGAAGGGTTTAAGCAACGTAAGTGGGCAGATCAACCAACTACGAATCGTTGCTGCAGATCATGGATATTTGGCCCATGGCAAAAATCATGCGCTGCAAAATTTAAAATGAAGCTGTACATAGAAATCGAATTTCGGCGCATCTTGTGGCAGCACATTGCCTCTCCTTTGCCCACTGAAGTGTACTGAACTAGTCATATCCACCACACAAGCATCTGCAATCACCAGACTCACTATCTACTAGGCATTGGCACCTTGCCACTTGGCCATGCCCTAAGGTTCCCCACACGCTTGCCCTTTTCCTTTTCGAAGATACGAGTCAGGCAAATCAACCGTACAATGGCTTTCCGCCTCGGTCCCAGGATCAATCCCCTTCTCAAAGGTGGGCGTCATCGTCATCATCCTCATCATCCTCATCATCCTCATCATCCTCATCATCATCATCATCATCATCATCCTCATCGTCATCGACATCCATGGACAGAACGTCGGAAAAAAAGCATCAATATCACCATTTTTCCTAGGTTGCACGTCCATCTTTACTCCTACATATTACCCATCATTGTCCAATCATCGGTGCTTCACCCTGCGTACCAAGCTGGTATCAGTAGTAGCGCCTGATCGATCTGAGTCTAATTGCCTCGAACACAAATTGGTGCGCACGCATAAATAACTAGCTAACTAAATACATAACTATATATTATATATAATTATATATATATAATCGTATATTACAATATGCCTATACCGGCCTATACACATTGAGTGAGAGAGGCTGTCCCGCTTGGATGTTACACTTGCCAAAACCACCATTGAAAGAAACTTGCCAAACAAACAAGCATTAGATTTGCCATATGCACATAAGGCACGTACATTATCATATATCAACACTTAATTGCATATATAAATATATACATATGAATTATATAAATATATATATATATATTCACATGTATACAGGAAATTCCTGGTAAAACAAAAAAGGAAAGCTAGCCGTCTCACCTAACCACCGAGCTCTCGGGCTGGTCTTGGCAGGAGCACTTCTCAAATCTGGCGCTGTTCCGGAGCAAAGTGTTGAACGAGACCCGCCGCCCGCCCGCAAAGTGTTGAATTGTTGAATGGTAAACGTAAAACCATAAACCAAAAAGTACAGTGAAGCATAGTTATCTATCCATATAAATATATATATATATATGTATGTAGTATTAGTACATCATAGTTAAAGTGAACATTTCAGATAGATCTCAAGCCCTAAAACCAAGCTTTTACCAGCTACGCAGTGACAGTGTTTTTCAATTCCGCAACGTCATCCCTGTACAGTTGATGAGCTGGTCGGGTATCCCCAACCGTGACAACTCATTTGTGAAAACAAATGCAGCAATAATCACATTAACAATAGTACCCAAACTAATGGAACTATCATAAAGCCCACCTTACCATAACCATGAGGATCAAGTGCTAATCCATACATTTAGAAATGATGTCTTGAAAAAGGAACATGTTTACACACATATCCCAGACCGATCCGGCGATGATGGTGGATCCAAAAAAAAGCAACTCGGCAAATCCAAGTTTTTGTTTTCCAAATTTTGATAGTTTATTCCAGTTTTTGCTGGTTAGAGCCCTTAACTCCAAAATGTTGTTGGTTAATCTTGGTTAGCCTCTGCTGATCACCGGCTCTGCCAGCTGAGACAGCTGACTCCACTTGTGCCAACTCAGCACGTTTCTGCAGGAATCCATCATAGACCTGGGATCGGAGCGAAGAGATTGAGGTAGAACAGTTTGCTGATTGGTGCTTTCATCTCCTCTGAAAAATATGAAAGTCAGTTGGGATGATATTCCCAATAACATTATATGGAAAAAAATGTTCCAAACCACCAACCAGCTATATCCAGCTATCAGTTAGTTTGAGACTTGTTGATGGCTAAAATTCTAGGCTTTTCCACATGTTGAAAAAAATTGGACTATGGCTTGAAGGTGGTTGGATATTTTTTCGGTGATCGCCTTTTGGCCGGTTGGTCCAATGTAAGGATGGAAAACCTGTGAAAAGAATATGTGACTTTAATGGTGGTTAATGGTGATTAATGGTGATTCATGGTGATTAATGGTGATTAATGGTGGTTAATGGTGATTAACGGCGATTAACCAAACAAAAAAAAACATCGAAACTATCTCCTTGGCAAACGAGGTAGTTTGCAACAGCAAACCTCTGAATCTTCCCTCGCCATCGTTGGACCAACAATCGCACATGGCCTGGAGAATTCCAGAAGTTGTGTTTATCTTTCGATTGATTACCCTCTGGTAATGACTAATATAGCTATTGAAAATGGCCATTTATAGTGGATTTTCCCATTAAAAAGGTGATTTTCCATAGTTATGTTAGTTTACCAGAGGGTACCCCAGACAGAGTCACATCCTGATTGATTAGTTGGGGGGATTCGCCCATAAAGGTAGTAATCTGCTATCAACATGATGCAAAATGATGCCCGCCAATGAAACGGGCCAGAGGTTTGTTGTAGTTGTGTTTAATCTAGAGTTGACAATTGACTTTCTAGAATATTTTCAGATATTTTCCAGGAATTTCCGTTCGCCATTCCTTTGCCATTTTCTGCCTTTCAACATCCAGTCGTCAAGTCTATGGGCCGACCCAGACCGGTCAAGCGCAAGCGCTGCGAGTACCGATAGCTTTGGTGGCAACAAAGGCACTGCAAAATGGATGTGACACTGATGAAGAGATCCCCAAGGGAACTTTGAACAAGAAAAATTGGAAACGTGAATTCCAGTGACCATAATTAACCAATAGATATTTACCAGCCTTAGCCCAAGTATATAAGATCATGTAGTCATTTTTTGTGTATGATTCTCTATTAGCCAAAAAACGCAAAGCACACACAGACACATCAAAGAACAACTGCACACACCACAACAAGTAAACATGTATCATGCAAGCAATCAACAATACGACGCACACATGACGGCATGACCCTGTGACACGTATCCCGTTGCATACACCCGACTAATTCCTATCATATGTATATATATACATCTACATATATTTACATGTAATTATATCATATCCAAATGATTGCATTTGATTACAATCATTGACAGCCTATTGCATATCATTTCATCTATTTTACATCGAAACACATTATTTCAACATTACTTCAGAAAAGAACACAAGCGTTGACCTCACTTCCACTAGCTTTCATGGCCACCGGTTGCCAGTACTTCGCGCTGCAAAACGGCACCCCCAGACCTCTTGGAGGTTGTGGGAACTGAGTTGCTGTGTGCAGAAAACAAAGCAGCTGGTGCTTCTAGACTTCTGAGCTGGGACGAGCTGCATCTTTTCTCACAATTCTTTTCCAGGTTCAACCCGGATCGCATGGCTAGGACTTTGAATTTTCATGAATTTTCAAGATTTCAGTCCTTCTAGTCATGTTTGCTTGAGAATGATTCAAGATGTTCGCAGGCTGGGTATCATCTCAGGCCTCTCAAGGAGAGAGAAATCACGCATTTCTGTCTAGATATCTTGAAACCAGCAGCAAGAAAGCAAACTGCAGGACCTTGCCACAGAAAGCAAGTGGTGCACCAAGGAGACAGCTTGGAGTATGACCAACTTGGAGCCAGTGGCACCAGGCGAATGACTTGAAACATCAGGGGGGGTTGATCAGCTTTTATCAGGTTGATCAAGGAAGTTTTCACGTGGCCATGTTGATCAAGGAGACAACATGTGATTCAAAAACCACCATTATACAAAACACAGCCCAGGAAAACCGATCTTGCTGGATGAAGGGGAAAACATCGAAGCCCTAAACAGAAACAACAAATCAAAGTGTGTAGCGACAACCCAAATTTGAGAAGAGCATTCGTGAAAATCAGTTTTAAGCCCAAAGTCAAAGATTGGTCTCAGGAAATTTACAACCATCCACCAATCTGAAAGAAATCTGTTCTGAAATGATGTCCAGTACTAATCCGTTACTACGGTTTGGTACTGGCCGTATTTATTTTAGAGTGGCAGGCTGTCGGAGAGCACTTTTTGAATGACTTTTGACCATGATATGATAATTATCTCGAAAGATGACTTTAGGAAAGTGTAGCACGACTTCAGGCAATATTTCATTGAAAAAGGGTGAATATCCATTCAGATAGTAAAACATCATTTTGGCATAGAAACCTTCGATAGACATACCTCCATGCAAGATTCTCCCACAAAGAGGGCAACATTCCTCTGAGAAAGTGTATCATGACTTTGAAGCAAAACCCTGAGATGTGCACAGCATTCCTTTAGAAAGCGTGTGTCATTTCTTCCGCATATGTTAGAAAAACATGTGGCATTCCTTCCATGTAGGAAGCAGTCCTTTTAGAGAAGGGTAGCATCTCCAAGATAGAATTAACATATACACTACACAATATTTTCTTCAAGAGTGAGGCATTCCTTTCAGAAAGTACTGGGTGACTTCATGGAGTCTTCACTTGAACAATGATGTTATGCAATATGTAATTGAAAAAGAAACAGCAACTCATTTGGAAAAGCATAGCATGATTCAAAATACCACAGTTCACTATACTATATACTATGTCTAAATATACATATATTATATACAGTATATACATGTACACACAATATTCCTTTTAACAGGGTGTGGCATTCATTTGAGAAAGTAGCCTTCAATATACAAAGTAGTCCTTGTGAAAGAGTATGGTATTTTTGTTAAGTTCCTGTACAAAGGGGAAACCTTTAATATACACAGCAGTCCCTTTGAAAGAGAGTGGTATTTCTCCAAGAAAGTGCAGTATGACTCCATGGAATTGTCTTTTGAACAAACATGTATTCGTTGCAGAAAGTACAGCATTATTTTGAATTAGTATTCTTCAATAAGCATTTGCACTTTAAAGGATCATGGTATTCCTCGAGGACAGTGCGGAGCCACCCCCTCCAGAAAATAAACAATAAGGCCTTCCCTTCCTGAAAATAGAAGATAAGGCCTCCACCGCCACCCTCCAGAAAATGAAAAATGAGCCCCCCCCCATCCCCTCGAAAACCAAAACAAAGAAGAAGCAACAAATAAAGATGGAAAATTGAAAAAAAATACAATTCTCAGAGAGTCTTGGCTGGGACCCCCCTTCAAACAGTCTAGTTCTTTTTCTTGGAGGGGGCATCATTTCTTATTTTCTAAGGGAGGCCTTATCTTTTATTTTCTGGCAGGGGGAATCTCAGAAGGG
This sequence comes from Cladocopium goreaui, assembly GCA_947184155.2. Lineage (NCBI taxonomy): Eukaryota > Dinophyceae > Suessiales > Symbiodiniaceae > Cladocopium > Cladocopium goreaui. The sequence goes on along the minus strand of CAMXCT020002223.1, from coordinate 2,087,113 downwards.
CAGGTCCATCAGAGTGCATGAACCCATAAAATAAATCTACACATATCATTATAATTTTATTTTTGGGCTCAAACTGCACTCTGGTGGCCTGCGGTTCTGATTTATTTTTTGGGGCCTCCTATGTTGGGAATAGTTCACAGTGGGGCCCGCTGTCCTGGCATCTTTCGTTCCGGAAGGGGAACTGCTGATGTATCGCTGGGGCTATTGGTAATCTCGCATCTTGCATCAACTTTGCACAAAAGAGCTTCAGATGTGGACATGATGCACAATTGTCGGTATTGCTTTTGGGGGGGCTATCGCTACAGTCTTTGGTGCTCTTTCCAAACACAAGAAGCACTACCTACACAAGTGGTCTACCAGAGTTTCGACCGTACCTAATATCCGGTATGAAAACAACCTTATACAATCTGAAACCAACATTCAACCCTAGAATTTGTGTTTGGACACCACCCACTCCAAGCCATCAAAGGATACGTTGACATCACAGAAACTGCGCAGATAGCTGAGGGTCAGCTCCAATCTTCTTGCATCTTCTCGCATATCTTTGATAAAACTCTAGCTGGTGGGTTTGCTGATTTCAGTGCCTAGCATGCCATGCAGCGTCAATTTCTGGTGGGACGCCAATCCCCAAAATATTCAAGTCACTTTGGGTTCAGCATCCCATTTGAGGATGAGCAAAAACACATATGTTTGAAGCAAATGACAAGAACACAACAACTAAAGTACATCAACAAATTAAAAACCATGCAATTGAGGGCTATTCTAGTAGGATTTGACCGTGTGTTTCATTTTTTGGGAGTGCTGTCAATAGCTGCTATGAACATTGCATTCAACATATGTGATATGTGGCTGGGACTAGAAGTCGTTGTCGATCATGATCTAGCGAATTGGCGGACACCACCAACCATGGACGGTCTCAAATAGTCTTACAGGAACGAGATTTTAAGTATTTTAGTCAAAACAGGGACATACAGTGACATACATAAGATATCATAAGATGTGTAAGAAACATTAAGAAACCACGCAGCATCAACCAAACACACTTTTCATCAATTTTCATCAATTTTCAATGGATTACAATGCCCGGTACCGATGCTGCGATCGCTGCTACGGCGATGTAAACATCCCCAGAAATCTAAAGGCGACTGTCAAAGCCATAGGAAAACGTACAGTTGGAACCAGGTAACCAACTATAGTCGTTTTTGTTACGCAAGGTTGTTTACCCTAATTTTAGTACACATCATGTTTGAGTTAGGATTGGTGTACGAGTAGTTGTGACCAATGATCAGCTAGCAACCAACTATCAAGTAGAGCAATGTTCAGTCCCTGCGAACAAATGCACTTGATGATTCCGCTATTTAATGAAACAATAGATGACTATGCTTTCCATACTCACACTTTTTGCCTCCAAGTTTATGCCCTTGCTGAACCCCGCTCCATTTTTACCGGGTTAAAAAGTTCAAAACCTCCATTCGGATGTTTTTACAAACTTGGGTTGCACCCATTATATATAAATCATGGCTTTTCCCCCTGAAACATGATGAAAAGTTCGATGATTTTGCTCCCCTCCCTAGAAGAAACACGAGGTCCTCAGGTCAAGTTTCCACATGCCACTAACAGAGTGGTGCTAGGGTGGATCCTGGCCGTGTGCCCCGGGCCGCCACGTCACATCGCAACGACTACCTGGGCCCAGCGCAAGCAACGCAAAGTGAGAGTGGTAAAAACTCCGCCAGATCTCATCAAACTACGTATAGAAGAAAAGCTTTCCAGTGCGGAAGAGTTAATGCAACCATCAAAGTCATGCAACTATCACAACGACAACACACAAACACAACGTATATCAAAATATAACGATACAATCATCACACATCATCACCATAATTCAGCACAACGATGCAACTATCGCAACAATACAGCGATCCCAGCAATACGACACGACTATCACAGCAAGTTGTTAGTATTGAAACAGGAGCAGCAGTAGCAGGAGCATCATCAGGAGCAGCAGGAAGCAATCGAAATACTTGTCTTTTTCAAACAAAATGCTTAATATGTACGAGTAGGTTGTGTGAGGGGAAGGGATCGCACCAAACACTGCTTCTTTTTTGCAGTGAAAGTAAGTCTTTGCATTGATGATGCGTCGATGTAGGGAGCTTGCTTTGTGCGACAGTTGGGGTCGTGCTCAGATTGCGCCTGGAATGTGATCGTTGCACAACACATCGCCCTGGCTGTGTCCATCTGTTTTCAATATGTTGAAAAAACATGTCAAGAAAAAACATGGTGAGAGAAGGGTGTGGCCAGGGAAAGAGACACCAAGAAAAGGAGATGAGAAGGAAGATAGAGAGATAGAGAGAGAGAGAGATGTCAAGAGAAGGAGATATCAAGAGACACGGGTCTTAAAGACGCTTCAAAAGAAAATAGTGTCAAGAGAAAGACGTGTCAAAGGAAGGATGTACCAAGAGAAAGGGGCGTCAAGAGAAAGAGGTGAAAGTGTAAGGAAAAAGACAGGCCAAGGGAAGAGATTCGCAAAGAAAATTGTAGATCCTCTTACTTGAGTGTGAAGTTTCAGTGGGCCATCACCACGAAACATGTAGAAACCACCAAGACAATTCTCCGTATGAAATCTAATAATTTTCATACTCGTACTATATATATATATATTTAAGATATATATATAATTATATATACACACTATAATATAAGAATACTACTAATAACAATAGAATAAATGATAAATAACATTGAACTTCAGTTTCCGGCAGGACGCCACCAGCTTGGACCTGAACGGCGAACCTGAACGGTGAACCTTGACATGGCAACGTTTACATGGTGGAATGTATCCACTTAACAGACAAACTACTGCTTTGAACAATTCGAGATATCCTATTTCTATATCATTTATATATATCCATATAGTTCCAATTCCTTTCATAGGAACATCGTTGATAATATCTGAGGGATTCCTAAAATATGGGTACCCCCAAATCATTCACTTTTTTTTTCGATTTTTCCATTAAATAAACCCCATCCAAACGTTTGGGGATCCCCCATGACCTAGGAAAACCCAATATCAAATTGTGATATAGCTTAAAAATCATGAACTCAGATTGATTCTATGATATTCTATGATATTCTATGTATATATGATTTACCAACTTGCCAAAGTGATATCGATTATATCTATAATGATCCTATCATATCTGCCAAGCTGCTAACCTTCGGCGAAGCGTGTCTCTCTTGTCACTGTCTCTCTTGTCACACCGCCATGGCCCTGGCCCTCGGTCTCCAAGTGATGCAAGGCGAGGGAGACCACGTGGCGTGACTTCCGCACCGGTGTCTGCTTCCTGAGACACTCAGCGCGCGGTGCTGTGGAACCACAAACAGATCCACCCCTGGGGAGTCCAACATCATCTCGGGTCATTCGTTATTTTCGGATGAAACCGACAATTCGATACAATTCGTATTTTTTATTTTCAATATTATTCAATATTATTCAATATTGGTCGGAATCTCCCATAAAGTTCGCGACAGTGGCGAAGCATCCAGCATCACAGAAGCATTGGGGATCAATCTTTTAGGTACGAAAAACATGGCTACCACCAAATTTGATTCATGGTTTTCCTCATAGCAATTGCCATTTTGGGGTATATTTGGGGTATATTTGGGATATATATGGGGTATATATGGGGTATATATGGGGTATATATGGGGTATATAATGGTATATAATAGTATATAATAGTATGTAATGGCATATAATGGTATATACACATACCCCATGTTCAAAGCCATTTGGAACATGCAACAGGTCTGTGGGTGAAAAGCCGACCGAAATGGGTACAGGTCGCACAGGCGTGGTAAAGCCAGAGATATACAGCCGCTGTTAATCACCCACCCATTTCTGGCGATACCGGGGATAGTCTATTATTGGGTTTACCACAGGCCTGACGGCATCCATTTTTGGATTTTCTTGGAGCTGAAAAATTGTGACCATCAATCGCAGCTTAACTTGGATCCTTCCAGTGACATGCCTCAAAACATAGCTACACCCCGTTTATTGGCTTTAACAAAGACCATGACAAAATCTTTGGTCAATAGAAAGCTGGAGACAACATGAGACAACCTAACAAAACTTCATGACCAGGGTACCTGGTAAGAAACATGCTTTCAGCTGGGACCAAACAAGACAAGTTCTCAGGGTCATCTTGAAGATGCCTGCTGGTTTTGCCAGAGCTTTCAAAATGGGTTTCCCGGAAAGTGTTGGGAGAACCATGGAAAACCCGAAACACCTTAACATCTCATTGCTAATCATCACATTTTCCGTGAAGATGTCAATTTTACCGGCCCCATTTTCAGACCCAAATGAACCCAACGTCCACATCCTGCTGGTCTCTTTCAGTCCGGTAAAATTGTGAAATGACCTTGTGAACCTCCGAATCGATGCCAGAGCATTTGGGCAAGCCCAAGACCTAAAATCTATCTGATGAAAAGATCATTAATGTACCATATGTACCGTAAACCTATGAGCCCAAGGAATCAGCCCGAGTGACGTGAGTGATATTTTTCCGGTTGTCTATCCCCCATCACTGCCTCCCGAGGACTGGGTGGTTCCTTGGGCCACTGGGTAACTTTTGGTAGTTCAGCACCATGGAACATGTGTGCCATGGTCAAAACATGATATATGGGGTATGGTCATCCATCCCAGAATGGACATCCTTGATGTCGAACTAAACTAATCCCAGTGAATGAATTCATGACCATCCCCCAATATAGGTTATATATATATATATATGGCAGTGTGTCAAAACCTTGTAATGTTGGTGAACATCAAAATAGCTGGTAAATGAATGTTCATCCCCCTAAAAATGGTATTAATAGATATTGATCCATACCCATATATATATAATGACTATAACTCATTTATTCCCCCAACTTTTGGCCATGCACATAATGTATAATGAGTAATGCTGCAATGCTTGCAGCCCAGGGTCTCTTGCGCTTCTTTCACATACCTTGACCCATCACACCGCTGGACCCTACGGGAACTAACTAGGGAAATTCCATGAATCGGCCAATGCCATGGCAAGATATGGTAAGTAAATATCTGATAAACCATGAGAAACCATTGGATCTTGGGGTATCTTGGGGTACCCTATGTTCGGACAAGCCCAAACAAAGCAGGGTTATAAGCATGATCATGAACCAATTGCTACCTGCCATGCACGGTCGAGTACGTCCATTTCTTTGAGCTCCTACTGAGAGATGTCTCAGAAATGGGTGTGCCCCAGAATGGGGTACCCCAAAATCCTATGGTTTCTTATGGTTTATCATCATTTTCGCAATTGAAATTGCCAACTGTGGAATATTCCTCATCTCGAGACAAATATCCTGGGTAATGATCCGTGACACATGTGAACATCACCTTGGTACATTGAGTCAAAAATCTGAAGCCAACATCTGTTCTGCGGATCTTCAACAAGATCCCATATTGGTTTATTTTGCTGGATCTGAGCCAAGAATCTGTTGGAAAACACCAAAATTGATGGTAATCCATGTCTCCGGGATGTGCAGTTCATGGCTCTATTTTAGTAGTTCTCCTGAAGGGCTAGTATGACCCCGCATCTTTGACAAACGACCATTTCTGGATGGTATCCCCATGATTCCTCATGTTTGATGGTTGAAATCTCTATTTACTGCTAAAAGAAACTTATTTGATAGTTGGATCTCCATTGAACAACTCACCAACCACGGTTTTTGAGACTGTTCAGTTGTTGCTTAAGATATCTGATACCTCGTAGGAGCTGATTCAGGACTGGTTGCTGCTTGTCATCACCCACCGATACATCTGAACTTAGTTGTCATAGTTGTTTCAGGCTGAATTGATTTTCTTTGGCTTTCCCTGCAAAGAAATCATAGATGACTTTAGAATACTTTAGATACCCCTTCAAATAACTCATTCTTAGTGGGAATACTCACCAACCATTCACTGACCATTCACGTTTCCATAGCGGTCACCGCGGTTACCAGAGTTGCCGCTTTGGGATCATTCAAGGCAGGACTCTTCGCCATGCGAAAGCCATTCCCAGCCATTCGCCGAGCGAAACCCATTCTGGTTGTTTTTTGAAAGTCATTTTGGGGAAGCCCTAAAAATCATCCAATTTATTTTTCGGATTTTCCCTGAAATAAACCATCCAGCTATTGGGGTGCCCCGACTATGGAAACCCCCATATGGCCCCTCAGAAGTCATGGATGGCGGCCAAGCTGCTCCTCCGGGAAGACATGGCGCAGGAACTCCGTGCAATCCAAAGAGCCTGGGGTTTCGAAACCTCTGGGAGAAAAACCACTGGGATATATATATATATATATATATATATTTATTATTATTATTATTACATATTATTATATATTATTATTATTATTATTACTATTATTATTATTATATATAGTAATAATCAGGGATGATTTAGTAATGAATAATACATATAACTACATCAAAAACACTAGACAGGACATAAGCGTGAATAGATTTATAACAATGATGATAATGAACATATGTATGATCATAGTAATAGAGTCATCACCAGTTTCACCAGTTGAGTCGTATTAAAAACCCCGTTTGAAAATGCTAATCCCAACCACAAATCATCGTAATTCCATGCGGCGATCTTCATGTTACAAGAGGACCTCCACATTTCCAGATTATATATTAATAAAAGAGACGGAATCTTGGATGCTTTTGAGATACGGAGAAATAGAACAATAAATGGTTGTTTTGTATTGTGTATAGAAAATGGAGAGATAAACGATATAAAAGGGTCATATATAATTATATAAGGCTATGTGAAGGATAATTACCTAAAAATATGGTCCTAAACGGGGTACAGTATTCCATTCCAGCCTTTTCTACATATATTCTTGCCTTTTCTTTGTGCGCCTCAAAATTCAAATGAGAAAAGAAAACCAAAACGGGTCAAATGGGTCTATGATCACCTGGGACGACTTTGGATGTCGTTCAGATGTCGTTCAGATGTCGTTTTGGATGTCGTTCAGATCGCCGGGGGGATTCAAAATTTTGATATATTGCTCTGTAACCGATCTAAGCACTCAAAGACAAGCGGTCACACAAACAACAAACCTGATGTTCAAATCTAACCTGATGTTTTCATAGATTCCCATATATGTCTATGTATGATTTGGATGTCGTTTCAGATGTCGTTCCCCACCTAAATGGACTACCCTCAAAACAGTTTAAAGCCAGAATTAGGTGCGGCGCTGCGGCGAATTATGGACCAAGGATCTACGAATACATAGCTGAGTATTACGGGGTTTTTAATACAGCTCAGTTGCGGTGATCATTCTTTGCTTGGGGTCAGGGTTTATTGGGTTGCTCCCAATGCCGGAAAATTGGCAAATGACGAGTTAAAACCATTATATAATTGATTTTATAGAGTTTTTATATAATATATATATATGGTCATCAAATGTCAGTTGGTAAGTAGAATAACAATCTATAAACATCAATGATATTCTTCAAAAACACCTTGTATGCAAGGCCCTTTTGGGACGATTCTCCTGACAATTTATGGAGTGAGCCAGCGAAATTTCAATCAGAACAATCTGTTCATTCGGCTTTGCCTCAAAATGAGGTAACCAAACAAATTGTTGTTTAATCATTTTCAAGCACAACAAATACCATAAACTCGATTTTTATTATACCTGTTATACCCGATGTTCAAACAGAACCAATCATTATGGTTGTTTAACGTTGTGTATATACTCCCACTGAATCATACTGAGTCCCCTATTTCTTCATGATCCCTGGTGGCGTGCTCAAGCCACTCAAGCCGTTCCGACGGCTGTCGAGGCGCCGTTCTGATCATCATCAAAAAGGCTGAAGATGTGAAAGGAAGTTTCCTGCAGTTTCTACCGTCTGAGAGGTTTGTAGCAGCTAAAATATGGCAAATAGATGTAAAATGATGTAAATAGCTAAATTGAACCAGGAAACATTGGGATAATGATTTGTCTCGGGGTTTTACCCCTGATGTATGGTCATATGATGGGATAGCTCATGGCAAAACAGCTCGGAATGAGGACGTTTCAGTGTTTAATAGTGTTTAATATTGTTTAATAGTGTTTAATATTGTTTAATATTGTTTAATATCATCCCAACATATTCCAAGATTCCAACATCCAACAATATATGTATCTGAAATAACCTGAAAATGGGGGAAACCAGTCTCAAACTCTAAGTGTTCACCAGAAAATTGGAGGGTATCCTCGATAATTTTACCTGCGGGGGAACAGAAGCTAAAATGGTGGGAATGAAGGATTACATGTGATATCAAAAGTACTTGGAATTCTGATGCTGAGATCATTCTTCCTGTCCTAAAGTAACAATACTATATACTACTATCAAAGAAGCGACTCTACAAGCAGCGCAAAATTAAGCTTGACTTGACGTCTTCTTAGGATTCTTGAATCATCATATACACCAGAAGTTGCTACCACAGACCGATTCAGAAACAGGGCACCCCAATCCCAGAGCACTGGGCCAAGCATCTGCGCTGATTCCAACCCGCATCTGACGAATCAGCTCAATGAATTCCTCACTCAGACTGGAATACCAAAGGCACCAATGGCAAGGCGAAGCCAAAAAACAAATATCGGGCAGTCGATTCTGCAAAGACATAATCTATCAACGACCTTCCAAGGTGAGGCCCAAGACACGCTCAAATTCAAGCTGCCGTCTCCGTCCACATCAACGTAGTCGAAGAGAACGCGTACCTCGTCTCAGCGTCGGGGATTCAACTCGTCTTCACCGGTGATTCACTCCGAAGATCTTAGCGGCCCCATAGTATTGTACTATCCATTAACAGACTGCCAGCCACACGAGTAGACGTCCACACATTTATGGGACTCGCAGTCAGGTTGCGTCTTTGGCACTGTAGCCCCACTTTTCCAAACATTTGCCTCGGCGTGACATTCTGAAGAGTGAAGGTCCTGCTAATCAGCTAATCCCTTGGCTGATCAATCTATGGAATTGAGGATGAATTTCTCAACTTCATTTCACTTCCGTCTATGAACTCACTACTCTATTTCAAATGATTTTGGAAGTGGAACGTTGGCATTTCCGTAGTAATATGAACAGTGTCGAAAACCCTGTGTCATTCCGATACACTGGATGCTTAAGAACGAGATTCCCAGTTCATGGTTGATGATAATCCCCAATATACAGTATTGGATAGTATAAACCCCCAAAAACCATCAACAAACCATTATTGACCGCTTATATCATATAAGATCCTCGTATTTTTAATGGTGAAACACCCTATGAATTATGGTTGAATTCCCAAGCAATAGTGGTTGAACGCAGCCACTCGCCTCACTTTTATCAGATTATCAGGGTTTTTCTCATCTTTCGAGGTTGTTGCAGGTTGGGTAGCACCCAGATCACCGAGTATTCTGAAACAAGTTGAAGCGGACAAATCACTTCCGTTCGAAACCCTTCAAAGAATATATATATATATATTTACCATGATTAGCCATATAATAACCATTAATAACCATTAATAACCATTAATATGAACCATATATTAATAGTATATTACCAACCAATGGTAGGTTGCATGCCAACAGCTGGGTGCGTCTATAAGAATGGGACACATCTCTGAAATCGTCCCCAGGTGGACTTTTCATCCCATCTGCCTGCGGGTCCAGTTGGGAGGCTCCGACTTCTAAGGGAACAAGCCTCTGGTTATCTTCTGGTTATCTTCTGGTTATCTTCTGGTTATCTTCTGGTTATCTGGTTATCTGGTTATCCTTCTGGTTATCCTCTGGTTATCCTCTGGTTATCCTCTGGTTATCCTCTGGTTATCCTCTGGTTATCCTCTGGTTATCCTCTGGTTATCCTCTGGTTATCTCTGGTTATCTCTGGTTCTGGTTATCTTCTGGTTATCTCCTCTGGTTATCCTCTGGTTATCCTCTGGTTATCCTCTGGTTATCTGGTTATCTGGTTATCTGGTTATCTGGTTATCTTCTGGTTATCCTCTGGTTATCTTCTGGTTATCTTCTGGTTATCTTCTGGTTATCTTCTGGTTATCTTCTGGTTATCCTCTGGTTATCCTCTGGTTATCCTCTGGTTATCCTCTGGTTATCCTCTGGTTATCCTCTGGTTATCCTCTGGTTATCCTCTGGTTATCCTCTGGTTATCCTCTGGTTATCCTCTGGTTATCCTCTGGTTATCCTCTGGTTATCCTCTGGTTATCCTCTGGTTATCCTCTGGTTATCCTCTGGTTATCCTCTGGTTATCCTCTGGTTATCCTCTGGTTATCCTCTGGTTATCCTCTGGTTATCCTCTGGTTATCCTCTGGTTATCCTCTGGTTATCCTCTGGTTATCCTCTGGTTATCCTCTGGTTATCCTCTGGTTATCCTCTGGTTATCCTCTGGTTATCCTCTGGTTATCCTCTGGTTATCCTCTGGTTATCCTCTGGTTATCCTCTGGTTATCCTCTGGTTATCTGGTTATCCTCTGGTTATCCTCTGGTTATCCTCTGGTTATCCTCTGGTTATCCTCTGGTTATCCTCTGGTTATCCTCTGGTTATCCTCTGGTTATCCTCTGGTTATCCTCTGGTTATCCTCTGGTTATCCTCTGGTTATCCTCTGGTTATCCTCTGGTTCTCCTCTGGTTCTCCTCTGGTTATCCTCTGGTTATCCTCTGGTTATCTTGAGTCCCCATTTTCTCCCGGTTTCTGTATCATTCTGTATCCCATGGCAAAAAAAACCTGATGGCATCTGCTGATACTTCCATGGTAATATGGTTTAATGCTATCTTCCAAGGAGTCCTATGCTTGGTGCTTAATTTCTACGGTGATTTACTCCTGATGGACTTTGATGGATACTTATGGATTCTCTGGGCAGAAAATGATGACTATCAAGCCTCAATCTATGTCATGCTGATGCTTTCCCCCATCCTAACACATCATTTGCAGTGCGATCGCCGACGTCGCAGAAAGTATGCAAAACATGATCCACCAGTTATGGATGTAAACCCAACAATAAACCTTCCCCATTAGAGGTTCATTATTGGGTATGCCCCTATTTGGCATGATGTAATAGGATGGTTTTGCGTTACCAAAGTCGTGAAGCATAGTTGCCATACCCCTGCCACGTCACGAGCTTTCTGGATCAGCAAGACCTTCCAACGATTCCGCCAACAACAGGTAAACTCATAGCCTGGAGACCGAACCGCGAGTTGGGGATCTAGGGACTTGAAACGGGGGATTTGAGGGGAAAGCACATCTGACCCCCAAGTGGGACAGCGCACAGAGCCACAAACACCCCAACGCAGGATGCTTCTTCGGCACCTCAAAAAATGCAAATCATATCTTTCCATTTTTGGGACATACCTAAAACGGCACAGAAGTGATGTTGTTCCGAAAATAAACTGGAGATCAATTTGGCTGGTCCCTTCACGTTGGGGTGCCCCCCCAACTATAAGTTGGTTTATAAACCCCATGACCTAGCTTGAAAATTCTTGAAATATCTATGATTGTTGGAGAGTTGTGGCAGTTATATACCCCATAGGATCCATGTATGCTATATATGGTAACATTTACCATCAATATACCCCCTTTATGTTAGTAATTATATATATACCATACATGGATCCTATGGGTTATATACCCACTCAGCCAACTGTCCTCCATGAACTCCCAGCCCCCGAGATCTGCCACCATTCTGCCGTGCCACCGATGATGCCCACAGGCAACGCCAGAAATAAGACACTGACGAAGGTCAGGACCGAGACCTTCGTCGCTGTAGAAACGGCAAAAAGGCTACCCCAACACATGGTTTATCCCATACTAAATGGTGCTATTATAGACCTTAGGATATAATATGGTATAGTATATTTTAATGTATTTTACATATTACATTTTGTTTTTGTATATCCTACCAATCTACATCTGGTTTTGGGATATAATTCGAGTTTCTATATGACATATATATATACACTGTATACATATGATTGTCTCAAAATAAGACAGTTTTTGGATAGCCTCCATTGTTCTGATGCCCTGGGGCTAGGCATCTCCACATATCTCCACCTCTCGGCCAAGAAGCGGAAACGTAGCCTTCAAAGGACTCGGGGTAATAATCCCCATAACCAACCTGAGATGGAGATCATGCAGGATCTCTGGATTTGCGAAGTTTGATTGGTTGTAGTGAAACAATGCATCCAGGACTGCGGCGATTTCAGTAAGGGACATCTCTAGGATAGCTGACAATAAAAGGGGACACATGAATCAAGTATTTTTAATAGTAGCAGTGCAATAATAAGTTACTACCTAGTAGGGTACCTATAAGTTTACTACATACATTCATTCTAAACAATTCGCTTCACCAGGCTTTGCCCAGTCATTAGCTCGACGGGCTGAAGATATAGAAAGCTTCCTTGCAATAATCCAAGATGGCAATGAAATCAACTTCTGGAAAACAAAGGACATCACGAGAAAATAATGACTTTTCTTGGCCTTGTTGGAATACAGTGGGTATCTTGAAGTTGTATCCCAATCCACTCAGAAAAGCCATTCTTGCACGACGATCCATTCTTGCCGGGTGACAGAGGTCATTGTGATGATGGCAAACCACATGGCATGCTGAAAACTCGGGATATTGCTTCTGTCCTGTGGCTTGGGAATCTAAGGCGAATGGTAGGCGAAGCCCCAAGGTGAAGGTAGAGTCGTAGTCTTGAGACTTGCAATTTTTCCTCATCAACAAAAACACCCAAAATATATTCAATGTAAGTATATACCTATATAATATATAGACATATTATACAGGATATGTATATGTGATGCAGACTGTACACATTACATGCATATGAAAACTCATAGCAGACCCATCCTCCGAGAGATAGATGGCGGTGGCACCAAGGGCGGTAATGAGGGCCATGAGGTAGGCCTCATGGGCAACGATTCGGATGCCATGAGGGATGGGGATATACTGGGGATATACTGGGGATATACTGGGATATATGTCTGAAAAAAACATTGGGATATTCTGGGGTGCAGTGAAAATTTGGTGATTCCAACAACAAGAACAAGAACAAGAAGACCAATCTGGGGTGTCAACCAGCAAAAAATTAGGATTTACAAGCGAAAGAACCAGCAATAGCCAGCACAAGAAGATGGGATTCAACGAAGAGAATGAATGATTCAAACAACAATGGGGATTTGGCCAGCATCGAATTGCGATTCAACTGGCAAACATTTGGATCCACCCTATTTGATACACCCAAGGAAGTGGAAAATTAGCCCTGGAACTTCATGGTTCTCTTGAACGTGGGGGATGAAACCACTTCCACTAAGTTGGTTCCAACACACGTCAGACATGGACTTTCCAAATTTGACTTCTGGCTTAACAATCCCATTTATAGTGGATTTTCCCATGAAAAATGGTGATTTTCCATAGTTACGTTAGTTTACCAGAGGGTATCCCTTGGGTGCCCTTGGGAACCACTGGAACCAAGCAACTAAGACTGGCAACGCCTCCACAGAATTCTTAAAGGCATCAACCAAGAGCCTGCCGGGATCAGGATGTTTACCATAAAAAGACATGTGTTCTTATAATCTTATAGGAAACAATTCCATGTTTTCATGTATCTATACACACACATTATCTTGACCTATAATACTATAATAACACTATATCTGTAATCAATATTTATAAGTATATCTACATCCTGATTGATAAGACTTGTAGTGATCCCCCAAAATTGAACAGTGATTCATCACCAAAATTCCAGGGAATGACTATGATGTGATTGATACTTTTTTTGGGACCCCTAGAAATATTACTACATATGACAGATGTATCTATGCATACAGATCTGGAGACATATCAAATACAAACATGGAAATAGACACAAAAAGGTACGTCATTCAAATAGATACGTCAAACAGAAGTATATACAAAATACAGCACATCACATTGAATCGTTGAATGCTACTATACTTATAGCATCTTAGAATATATAAGAGCTATAGTCTTTGCACCCCACTGTCCAACCTGGGAGCATGTCAAAGTGCCCGTGCGCTTTTTCATCTGTGAGAATGGCAATGGAACTCCCCTATTAGCGCAGTTTGTTCTCCTTTAACAATACATGTCATATATCAACAATTTATATAATAAGTATATACATATACATATATATATATATTAGTTATTATTTAGTTTCAACATGTATAAATAGGAACATGTCCATTGCCAAGCTTGTTGGGTATCACCCCATCCAACAACCCATCCATGTTTTTCCCACTCTACGTTGCTCACATTTGTTCACGTTGCGACCTGAACGCTTCGAAGTACCGGAGCAGCTTTAGAAAACGGACCAAGGGTATGAATAGGAGCCTCAGTAAGACCGTCTCGACTGGGGCACAGGGAGTCCAGTGTGATGATAGATATAGAAAATCTGAAAATGGGCGGAAATGGGCGATCAAATTGCCATTGGATAGAAATGATGATGCACACTTGGATTTTCAATGGTCCCTATTTTCAGATCAACCCAAATGTTTGAGCCGTCCTGCTAAAAACCCAAGTGGCAGTATGGTGTTCACTGTCTGTTGGTACCTGCGGAGATCGACTCCCTCTGGCAACCATTTTCATGGAACATCCGGAGAACATATTTTGGCACCTTCTTAAACTTCACCTCACTGAAACTGCACTTCCCACTACATCTGCAAGTAAAGTATAGTAGAGTCATCCAAAACACAAGAACATCCATCAAGACCCTATCCTTGTGTCATCTTTAAAATCATCCAGCTACACCCTTTGCTCCATCCCTGCCGTTCTGGATCCAATGTGATCGGCAGCCCTTCCACTGGTGTTTCAAAGCGAACCGCTAGCATCATCAATCCCTGCATAAGTGCATCATGTTTTCAAGCAATATGGATATTGCTGCAATCCCATCAACATAGTGGGATGTTGTATCTGGATATTCTATATATATAATATTCTATATATTAATCCATGACGAATGACTTAAAAGTGACCTTGTCGGTTGGGCCAGCAATCTAACATCCCATCTCCCAATCGTGAATGGTGGCCTTGAAGTCGCATCGACGTAGATCACAAAGCCCTCAGTTGATCATTCCAGATTTCTTGGGCAGTTGCCCAATATATTGCAAGTTTCATGGGGTCGAGCATGAGATCTTATCAAGTACCCAATCTTCAGATCAACCTGTATAGCTAGTCGCAGCTAGTCCAATGTACTTTTCGGGTCCCCAGTACCATGTGTTGAAGCAACGGTCCGATGGCGTGTCCAAAGGGAGAACTGGTATCTTAGTGTTCCTAATGTGGTTGTAATATCATCCCATCACCCTTGTTCATATTAAACCCCCCATATAAATCCCATAAATTTAATAAATCCCAATGGAATGTGGAAATTCCCTACCGCCATCATGGTCTTTAAGGAAGGGATTCACCGGATTCGCCCATCCAATGGGATGATGATGAGCAGGGATTTTTTTAAATGTGTGCTTTGTGCAACTGTCACACATAAACGGAATATCCTATGATATGTATATATATATATATACGTATATGTACACATACAATGATTATATATTATTATATTACTATATATTCTACTTTCTAAATATGCTAATAATGTCTTCTATGGCCAGTGAAACACAGCGAGAGTGGTCACTTTGGACTGAATTCTGATGCTGACAGTGACGCTAAGCATCCAATTTGGGGTCAGCGTGGGAATTCTTGACCTTCAAATTCCGAAAAGATCAAACAAATGGATAGAAAAGTCATTTACCAGAAATACTTTCAGCATCACCTATTTTATATATCTGTATTATAGTATTATATATACTATTCTTTTCATCGAGCCATCCCCCGAGCTCGGACAAACGCTGCCAACGCTGGCAGTTTTTCGCTCAGTGACAACGCTGGCGCGCAAGGGGAGACCCAAGGCGGAGACCATATCGGCCCAGTTCAACCTGTCCTGGGGCGCAGATGCGCGCAGCGGCAGGAGCGATGTTACATGCTGTGGACAATAAGAATCGAATAATTGCAATATATTGCAATGATCATACTACGAATTGGAACAGTAGTGCTAATAACATCTAATAACAGTAATTAATAATACTATAAGAATAAGGACATACTGATCATAATAATGATCATACTACGAATTCCTAATCTAATTACAGTAATCCTAAGAACAACTAGTAACACTGATAGTCCGGATCATAATCATCAGGCGGACAACACTACGTCATACTTAACAGGAGAAATAATGATAATAGTAATGGTAATGATAAAAGGATCACAGTAATAATTGACTCACTGTACATACCCAACTGGAAAAAGTGGATTTAATGCCTCGTGGTTCAAAATGCGATTCTTACATCCCATGTCATAAGAATATCTCTGAACCAACAAGTGTCGTGGAATGCGATAGGGTTATTTAAATGAATTTTAAAATGGTTATTCTTTGTTCAATGAGTATAATTCCTAGACTGAATCTCTTCAGCATTTGTTTGGACTATTCCACTATTATATACCCTCTGGATCCTTCTGGTAATTTCTATACACCTTGCGAACTGTAACAGTCACCAGAGGGAAATCCTCAAAAATTGGGTCCATGAGGTCCCCAATGGGTGGATAAATGTTCCATGTATCATTTACCCGGTGGAAAATGTGGCTTCCCATCTTTGAAGGGCTGCGTGCGACCAAAAACACACCTAGGGCGACCAAACAAGAACCACACTTTCGAAATATGTTTCTGCTTGGTCTTAACCTTCTTTCCTTCCTTCCTTCATTAATTCATTATCATTATCATTATCATTCATTCATTCCTCCCTTCCTCTCATTCGTTCATTCATCCACTGATTCATTGATTCATTGACGTCTTAATTGAGGGACACAACGAATTCCTCAGACTTCCCGGCGATTTTTGTTGCTGATCTTGATCCCGCGGATCCCGAACTCGGAACATCGGAATATGAGTCACCCATAATTTCTGCTCGGACCATTGGACTATGATCTTCCAAATCCCATGACGGATCCTAACGGTGCTGCTATGGTGCTCCATGGATCCCATCACTATACCCCCTTTATGTTAGTATATATACCAGCACCATGGAGGCCTCCGAGGACACCTTGTAATCCACCAAATAAAAGCCCCAGTTGGAATGGTTTAGGAAAAACAAATGTTCCCAACAATTTCCGAGTTTTCGATGGGGGTATAGTATACATTTTTAGACACCAAATATTACATTGGTTGATGATGGTTGATGTATCTCCCATTGTATTCCCATCGATTTTTGTTTGCTTCGAAATCCCCCACTTTTTGGTATAATTACCCTATCAATCAGAAGAATCTCTACCCATTCAATCCCCAAATCACCCTTGAGAACAATTCCAGTTTTCCATCGGAAAAACATGCCGAATTGCTTTGAAGTAGGTCTTCTTCGAAGGTGTCGAAATCACTCGCGCCAAAAACTCCTGTCACCCAGGGGGTGAGATAGAACATTGCCGGTTCGGTTGAAAATCCAAAATCTTTGTGAGTTTATATTTTTAGTTTACATTGGGTTACAGTTACCTCCTGTGTAAATACACACATGGTCACATAATGTATAGGTTAGTCTACTCGAGGGTTTCCCAGAATTGGTTTCTGTAGTGGAACAGCTACAGAAAACAGTTTGTAAACACATGACAAAACAAGACGCTTGTGAACAAACACATCAAACAATCAATTGAAAAAATGATCCACTGCGCTGGTATGCAGCTTTATTAGCGCGATATTTACTTATTGACCTACAGTAGATGGATGAAATATTCAAACCTTGAAACACGCACTATGTTGGGGGGTTGTACCGGATAGAAGGGGTTTGAAGTTTCGTCCATCTACGGTAGTGGGTAGTTTTGTTGGAAAATCAACAATCCATGGATGGAGGGGGTCATAAATATGCAAATATACATGTATATATATATTATGTATATATTACCTACTATATTATATATATATGTAATATAGTACATATTACATATAATGTGTATATATTATATATATAACATAATATCTCTATATATATTACGTATATATACGTATATCAATATATTGTTAAACCTTATTATGGTTACTATCACTATTACTATCATAAATGAATATACATGTGTTTCAATCAGTTCATCGTCATGACGAAATCCGAACATTGCAAGAGCAAGCAAGGAACTGCAGAACGATGAGTTTCGAAAAGAAGATGGTGAATTCATGTGAATTCTATGTCAACGATTGTCTGAAATAATGCAAGCGGGTAAAGCTGGGGATGGACAGCATCTGAATCTGGCAACATTATGACAATTCATCAATCTGAGCAGAGGTTATTTTACGGTACTTCCACTTACATCCTCCTACCAACAATCATTTACGGTGACACCGCAACAAGGTCGTTACAATTCACCACCAGTTGGATCTAACCCAGTATCTAACCTGGGGCAATTCTGTTGAAAAGATGCAGGGAGTCAGCTTATCAACCTGTTGTTTTTGGGAGAGGCAAAGAAGGTTTCATCCACTTGTTCTATTTTTGAAAAGAATAGACCACTATCAAAGACATCTCGGATTCCCAGTTCATTAAGTTCCATAGACTACTACAAGGTTTGGATATGATCCATGGATTTCAATCTTTAGTTTCCATTCATTTCTAGTATCTACCCAAGAAAAACAGGCTTTTCCAAAGCTACCGGGTAAAGTCTATGGACGTTCTATCCCAGCTCATGTTTTTTTCATCCCATATAATTACCCATGTTGTTCCACCCCATTTATGTGCCAAGTATGGACCCCCAGCCGCTGCCAAGCTTCGAACAAGAAGAACGTGTCCAAAGATGTCTCCCAGATAGCAGCTGCCACAGGATCCATGCGCGAAGGGCTCTCGGGAGTTTGGGAACCTCTGCAAAAAGCTCAAACGCACTGGGGATGAAGCTCAGCTAGGGATTTCACCAAGAAAAATGCTGGTGTAATGAGATCTAATGGGGATATAATGGGATGTTTACATGGATAGACTGTGTACCTTCCAGTAATTAAACCTGACTTGCTGGAATGAATCACCCATTTTCTTCCATGATTGTACCATATTTTCACCCATTGAAAGTTCGGATTTTCCGGCCCATGTGAAATTCGCAGGCCGGGCATTCACATCAATTCACCCAGATCTGTTGGATTTGTTGATGCAGCAAAAATGTCCCTAGCTTTCTCCCAACCATCCAGCTCAGTTGGATTTGTTGTCTATGAGAAAAAGGGTTGCACGTCATCTTCCTCCTTTCATGGGAGGACGAAGGTAGATCTCTTTCCCAGCCGCAAAGGCTGCCTCTGGAGCTCACCAAGTGGCCCTGGTGATATCTCGGGGAAACAAACCATGGCTATTCACTGCTGCGACGATTTTGGTGCCCAAGTAGCATGAGATGACGAAGGACAACACAACCAGGAGTTTCCTCGGTCAGGTTACCGGCTGGCCGGCTGGCCTTGCCATAACTATATTTTTTGGCATCCAAAAAAGGAGAAACCATGTTGGAAAAGGATCATCAACCATTGGTCCATTGGTATTACTTCTTACATCTTATTACTTACCTGTTTCCATTGGAAAAGGATCATAATTAACCATTAGTATCTGGGTAAATTATAATATTTCACTGACCTGAATTAAGGCCATTTGGGGATGATTTCCATTATTGACCATGATTATTAGTATGTATTTATTACTTACCCTCTGGTCAGGAACATTACCCATCAGTTCGATGATAAATCCTCCTCCAACATGGTGATCTCCTGAGGAGAAGGGCCACAAAAACCAATCAGTGGTCTCCATCGCATATTATGGCTGTGTTTCAGAATGACATATACCATCATATATATCCAAAAAATGTTTTTAATGGAACAATTATGTCTAAGGATATGATATGATTTAGGGGTACCATCTTTTCAGACAAACCCACATGAAAATAACATATCTCATGCTTCAAGAACTTGCAACTGGAGGGCTCCCCTTGGTCCTCAGAAATATTTCGCAGACCATCCGCATCATTTTTTTTCGTTTTTTTTTTTTTCCGTGACACATCTGCAGCACCAAAAAAGTCATGGTGTCCCAACTGAAGTCATAATTGCCGGCTGCCGAAGCAGCCACTGAAGCCATTGCTGATGGGACATTTCACCATCCATGGAGATTCAAGAACTTCATGCTGTCGTAAATTCCGAGCTTCAGAAAGAGCCATGTCCACCACGCAAAGCAGCTGGAAGTAGGATCATCGAGAAACTCCTTGCGGCAACATCCCAAACAAGTTGGACGATCTTCCATTGGTGAATTTGAATGGGGAAACCAATGGTCTTGGGGTGAGAAACACCCAATATTATATATGTAGCCCATGTTCAACCAGTGAAACTGGAAATGCGTTTGGGGGTTGTGACCTAGCAGGGCATAGCATTCCCATTCCTTGGCCCAGCGTCTGTACTTCAACCCATACCCTACCGTCACAAACCTTCAGGGAGCTATGGAAGATATGGTCCACTTATAGATGATGTACATTGATTTACCTCGTAAACAATGTACTTTTCCATTTCTATGTTAGATTATCAAAGGAGATATATTACATGACATGTACCACTAACCATTGTTATTAACCATTACTAACCATTACTAACCATTACTAACCACTACTAACCATTACTAACCATTCCTAACCATTATTATTAACCATTACTAACCATTATTATTAACCATTACTAACCATCATCATTAACCATTAAATTAACCAGCATGTATCTGTAGATTCTATACACAGTCACAGACTCCACGAAAGAAGTGGATTCACCAACATCTTCAGGATCCCACTCAGAGTCCATGCGGTGAGTCTCCTCATACCATGGGGATACCATGAGGATACCGATTTTTAAAGACCCAAATCAATCTCAAAGCTTGACCGATGCAATTCTCGACGCTTACAAACCCAAGGACAGGATAATACAATAGGCATGTGCCTCTTGAACTTTAGCGTCTATCATCTATAAACTCCCCCAACCAAGGAACAGGAATGCATTCATTCCAACAGGTTGCTCCGACCTATGGTCATCCCAATGCGTGAACTGGATGGAAACAAACCAAATGATGAAGGCAAAGTACCGCTATAGATTGTACCCCTTACATCATACATCACCAATTATCACTGGGTGGTTTACAACAAAATCCACAGGAAACCATGGTTTTATCATATGTTTTCCGCATCAAAATAACGGGTTTCTAGTAACTTAAACATCGTAAACATCTTTGCCAATGGAAAAATCACCAATTTAAACATTTTTGGTGTGGTTTCTATAAAATAACCATTTTAAACATCACCAATTCCGGGACATTTTCATGGAAAAATCTGTGCCGGCGCCGAGCAGCCCAGAGTGACTCGGTCCAAGATCGTTCCACCAAACGAAGCATGGGCTGCATATCCTCGACGTGAAGCTAAAAACCTATGTTTATACGTATAAAAATCGTATACACATACATCAAATGATGATTAACCATTAACAATTATAGTATATCAACATATATATTAACCATTTATCACCATACATCATCAATTAATTATCTAAAAACATTCACTCGCATTGTCGTATGATTTTGGGTGCAGAGCAAGCAGCCATGCTTACGCGCGTGGGATTTTTTCTCACGCGGAGCAAATTGAGGAAGCCCTTACGTGAACTCCTTATGCGGCCTTACGAAAGTGAGGGCAAACGATGGAAAACCCATGAAAATTGGAGGTAAAATTATCATAATTTATCATGGTTTTCTGCCGATGTTTCCGACCAATCCGACCAATCCATTGACAGGCAATTCACGCGAGCTAAGGAGAGCTACGGACAAAGAAATATGTGACAAATAAATGGTATGTTTCATGGGCACAAATCTATTTGCCTGACAAAGAAAGAGAGCTAAGGCCTTTGCCCCCTTTCAGGTCTTCTTCACATGGCATGCTTAATAGATGAGTCCAACCTATTGTATGGCTTGTTGTACTGGCTTACATTGTCAAATTGACTTACCCACTTCTCAAAGCTTGGGGGAAAGCAGGGATTCAGCCTCGCATGCAACATGTATTATCAAACAATTGATTTTGCCATGAGTGCTCTACGGCCAGAACCAACAGTGCAATGGGTGGATTACCTTCTAGATCTTCTAGCAATTTAAGACAGAGCAGCAGTCATCAAGGGTGATGTTCGGTATTCAGCATCGATCAATTCGCACCCATCCCATCTATTTTCCATGAAATGCGTATACTCAGCGACCGTAGTTCAAGTGTTTCCAGAAAATACGGTATACTGTAAGCCTTGAACTTCCCTTCAGAAGTAGACAATCTTGAGAGAATCTGAGATGGATTTGGGGGTCCCTCTTTCAGAACCTACCGCATTTTATCAATTTACTTGTAATGCGGTAATCAAAAAAATCGTAAACCATCCCCAATGACTTCTGTAGAAATGGATGTGTCTGAAAATGGAAAAAAACACCCGCAATAACTTTGGGGATCCCCATGTATCCCCCATGCTATCAAACACACCCAATAATTGTGGCAATCATGGCAGATGATATATATATATATACATACACATACATACATATAAATACATAAGTACATATATATATATATCATATTAAGTATAACTAACAGATAGAATATTCAAAAATCTAAAAAAACATATTCTATCTGCTGGTTACTTAATATATATATATATGTATATATATATATTTCTCCTCATAGATCCCTATTTCTTGGGTGGCTCAAAAATCATCCCCTTTGGGCCCCAGGATTTCATCAAGTCGCGGTCACATCGTCTTCGCACATCCTCAGCGACCAAACTCGTAGACTTTCGGAAGGTGAAATGGGAAGATCCTCGATATTTCATGGGGATATCGTTGTACCCATAGGATCCATGTATGCTATATATGGTAACATGGATCCCATCAATATACCCCCTTTATGTTAGTATATATACCAGCACCATGGATCCTATGGGGTAAACAAGAATATGATATCATCATAGATCGCGCCTTTCGGCAGCCTGAAACTTGGGGATACCATCCACATCTAACAGGAAGCTTTGGGGACGATCCCAGCTCCAGCTCTCCGGATCGTTACCGCCTGCCGAGTAGAAACCCTTGGTGACTAGCCAGAAAATGGTCAAAACTGTGAGTGGATCACTAGCTTTGGAGTAGAGGCTGTTGTAAACCTGGTAGATCTGAAATCATTTCACCAACGACTTTGCGAAATTCTGATCCGAACTTGGGTCAAATCCAGTCGTTTTCTTTTGAAATGTTGGAAACTACATGAGCTGTTGATTCATGTCCCGTTTATTGTTGGCTAAATTTCCGGTATTGATGATTACATTTTTATTATATATATGTATATATAGTTCGCATGTTCAATGAATCCCTCTATCCTTCTCTTGATTCCCTCACTTCAGTATTGGCAACTTGCTATTTTTTTCAAAGCAGAAACATGCCAACCTTTTTGGTGGTTTCCTCTAGCCCGAACCAGTCAGCATCCGACAGTCAGCCATGATCATCCAAGGATGTTTGGCATGGTTCCCCGAAGATCATGAGTACCAACAAAACAGCACTAAACATCCCCCGGCATGACCACTGCAAATTCACAAAATCCTAAAAATGTACCATCCTCCATAGTTATAATAGGGTAGCTATCTCCAAACTCCAGCGGTTTACCCATCCCAACTCACTGTCCGGTCAATTGACAGTTTGCTATGGAACACCATTAGGGAACTGATTTACTATGATTTACTACATGCTTTACTATATGATTTACTTAATAGTTTGCTATGGGACATCACTATATTTTTCACATATTTTGAGGCAAATGATCGAGGTTTCAATGCGACCTGGCAACTTTTTGGCTTGAAGCTTCCAGGCAACCTCCAAGTCGACGTCACGCGCTTGCATCTGGCCGCAACGCGAAACGGACGTTTCGGTTTTGGCTGAGGGAAACATACCAAGCAACTTGCGGGATCTCTTGAGGATTTTAAAGTCTATTGGTTAAACCCTTGTGTTTCTAGGAAGATAATGTGACCAGCAAAGAAGGATCGGATGCTCATCGTGATGTGTGAATTTGTTCTCTACAAAAATGTGACCCAAATGAGTCAAACTAGGGTTGGCACCATGCTTACAGTATCTGTAAACGGGCATTTCCATGAGGATTTCCATTGCCAAGTTACCGGACGGCTAAGCATCAAAGATTCGCTTTCAGATGACGAAACACCTTGTATTTTGGCCCCATACTGGCCCATAATGTGGTAAACCCAATGCCATGAGCCATCCCCAAAATAATTCTACGAGGCGCTGCGATTCTGCGACGCAGGGTAGTCTCTTCCTCAGGAGCCGTATGGGTGGACATATGGGACATGGGGGTTGTCAGGAAATGGATGGAAATGGGGGATACCGCAAACAATTGGGATAATAAACACATCAAAAATCGGACTTTTACCCATCCTCAGGGGTATTTGCAGGGTCTTGGTACATCAATCTATGATTATTTCACGGAAACATGCGCAGAGTGTTCAAAACCCAACATGTCATTCCATTATGCTGGTTGGTCAAAACCGGGATTCCCAGTTCATCTTTCTGATCATCCAAAAAACAAGTAGTATACACCACGAAAAAAACCTCTACCAACCATGATGTCACTCTATTTATATCTATCTATTTATCAGGTCTATCATGCTCTATAATAACAATTATAATCAGTATTAACATTATATGATAGATAACTCCCTTAAATGAGTATAGGTCTATGATTGATTATAACAACTATAATTAGTGTAATAATAAAAACATATTATATAACTAGTATTAAGATGTATTAACATTACACTTCCTATACCCTCTGGTAATTTAACACAGCTATTGAAAATGACCATAGAAATAGTGGATTTTCTCATTGAACATGGTGATTTTCCATAGTTTTTTGTATGTTTACCAGAGGGTAACCTATCTAAAAACGGCCAAGGCACACTGGCGGTGAGTCCACCGGCCTCTGTCAGCCGTGGCCGCACCTCAAATGTCTGCGACAAAAAAGGGAACGCGACAATCTGGGAACAGGGAAAACATGCGGTTTGGAAACATGAGTCTTGGGATATTCAAAAATATGTATATATATAACTATATATATATATATATTGTGTATGTATATATATATATACATACATATACTGTATATACTATACATACATGAACGAATGGGATTGAAATCAACCATCTGGTGGGGATTTGGGATCTATTGTGACATAGCTAGCAACATGACACAGGTGTTTGATTCTAGGCCAAATTATTTCATACTTTGCGCTGAGATGCCAGATTTTGGAGGATTCCACTTACAAACCATCATTTGAAGTGACGTCAGCCAGTTAGGTCGCCATGATTCAGCCAGAATGGTTTTTCACCTGTGATAGCTGGAACTGGAATGATAGAACCAAACAATTGCGATTAAACCTTAAAATACATTAAACATCACTAAACTACAACTGACACAGGGATATAACCACAAACAAATCAGGGATTGATTAGGTGGTGAGATACATGTGATAGGATGTGTGTTTAAACATTGTTTAACTAGTCTAAATGATGAGAAAAACGTTCAAAATTGGGCAAATCTGACTGCAAGTGGTGAGGCGCTCAAAGAATCCGAGTCAAGGCAAACATGAAAGCCAAAGTCACGAACATCAACTTGCTGGAATGGAGATCGAACCAATTTTCAAATTGGGACAGATGAAATTGTACCGAATTGGGGTGATTTTATGAATGTAAGCGATCCAAAAAAGGGGTCCGACCCGAATTGGAATGGAGAGCCATGACCCGGCCGCAGCCGCACCATGCTGAGCAAAAAGCTGTTCTGACTGAATGCCTTTCCCCATCTTTCCCCAAAATAAAACACCCCAAACGAAACCCTGGCTACTGGATCTACTCAATTTGGGGATATCGGAAGTATTTAACAAATTAGGGCTGCTGAATTACAAACCACCTACAACCAAAATAAGTGGGAATTCGGGATAGACCCTATTTGTTACAGGGACATGCAAGCATTTTTCTTGGTTAAATCAATGTGAAATCTTTATTTATTTCTGGTGTGTATATATCATATCATATAATATATAAGTACATATGTGTATTGATATACTGTAGTTATCTGTAGTTGTAATATCCCTTTGTTATTTCTAATGATTTATTAAAGAGAGATGAACTATCATATTATTTATATATATATATTTTATATTGATAGATGAGATATGAATCATTCTATCCTGACATCTATCGAAGCCTTTTTTAGCTCGCTCACGTGAATAAGGCACTGAATGACGGGGATCTGCCTCCGACCTGCTGACGTGGGACCAGGACAGGGAGAAAAACAGGGAGTTGGACCCAATCTGAGGACAAAGGGATCAACAATTCATGGGAAATTCATAGATGGTTTGCAAAAAGACATGGGGGATGACAACAGGGAGTACTGTATGATTCTGATGGGAGATGGGAACTGATCAACCATGGGATGAATGGGCTTGAAAAACATCAATTTCGACGAAGATTTTAAGGGAGATGAATGTGGATATGATGGTTTATAACCAACCAACTATCATTTATCCCTTATCCATGATATCACCCTCCAGAAGCATGGTTTAGTGAACGAAACCACATATTTGGGACCATAAAATGGCCGTGTTTCAGACGTTTTCATGATGGGATTGCACCGGTGAGCTTCGTCGACCGAAAGATCCCGGGGAAAGATGCGAAGTGCACAGCAAATCATTGAAGTCCCTACCCTCTGGTAAACATACAAAAAACTATTGAAAATCACCATTTTCAATGGGAAAATCCACTATAAATGGCCATTTTCAATAGCTACGTTAAATTACCAGAGGGTAATTAGTTGGGCCATGAAACTCCTGGTTTGGGCCGGACCATTTTCAAAGCTTTCATTTTTCGAAAAAATGTTGGCTCACTCGTCATGAAAAAGGTCAGCTCCTCCTAGTCGCTGCCCCATCATGTTCGATGTTATATTTGTGTAACTACTGCGTCTTGCTTCCAAGAAACAACCATAGAAAAACGAAACACCAGCAACATAATCTCATCCAATACATGGTCCAATACATGATGCACAAATCCAATACATTCTGCCAGGGTTTCCGGGAAGGACACATGTTCACTGCCTCAATCCATATGCCTAAATAAATCTAAATATCCCAAATCTATCCAAATCTGGTATATGGTTTCACCATGTTTCACCATGTTTCACCCATCCCACAGGACTCACTTGATTGGGAGCGTACTTCGTTCCTCTTAAATGGACTGTGCTGGACGTTTGGGCGGCTTTTGGGGTGTCAGCAACATTCCAGCATCATGAAGCATATGTGATTTATGACTGGGGGGCCGGTTCCTGTGAGCCACTAGCCGTTCATATCCCAAGAAATATCTTGATTATATGAAAGTAGAGTACATACCACCAAATCTGATGGTTAATCAGTTAATCACACATATATCCCTTAAACAATTGCCATAAACGAAGGTATCTGTAAGGTATCTGTAAGGTATCTGCAGTATCCTCCATGACAGACTCGACCAATATGGTTGTCATGGTCATGGCATTCCAACTCTTCACTGCCCAGCGACGTAGAGCTGCCATAAAGGCCGCTCCTTGAAAAACGCTACAATGCCGGGTCGCAGCAGTTTTTCCGCTCGTTTGGAGTATTTATATCCCATAGGATCCATGGTGCTGCTATATATGGTAACATGGATCCCATCAATATACCCCCAATGTTAGTATATATACCAGCACCATGGATCCTATGGGTATGTATCTCTAGCAACATTTGTAGCACCACCCACCCCAAAAAACCCCAAAAACAAGAAGGCAAATCCTACTAAAACAGTGATCAACAACTTTCCTTCTTGTGGGGAGTTACCATATTGCAAAAAGTGTCCCAGGCAAATACACCAGCACCAGCATCTGGGAATCAATCAAGTGAATCAAGATCAATTCAGCAGTTTCCAGCCAAAACCCGGTTGCTTATTTTAAGGGGTTATAAACCAATCCTTTACATCTTAGGGATTATCAAAATCCATGAGCTGGGCATCCCAAAGAGAATAGCCGATAGCTGCTATGGGATCAACGAAACCAACAACGGCGCCCTGAGAAAAACACGTCAGACATTAAAAGACGTGGTGCTAATCGTGAAAAGTCATCTCCCTGTTTGGAAAACTATAGGTTTTGACTCATCTCCATTGAAAACGAATCAATTTTCGGGAGAATGCCTCATTTAAGCCATCACTATGGTGAGGTCGTTGTGATATGATCTTCAAAGGTATGGGATCCCAATTTTGGCAGAGAATACATGTCCGTCCTGAAGCCTTTCATTTCAACATACACAAGTATGGTACCTGTATGAAAATGATATTCCACTGTGAATGGTCGAAACATAAGCTGTGAAAACCCACTCTTGGCCATGATTTGCACATCCAAATCAACATCGAAGTCCAACATGGCAATTTCCATCCCCCACAAAGTTTGATTGAGACTTTCCAGCCATGATCACAGGACGAATTCTCACACCGCTACTACCAAGGCTATGTAAATGTAGTTATGTATATATATATATATTTATACATATAGTGGATATGTTCGTCGGATTATATAAATCCGCAAATCAAGACCCAATTTATAAATGGTATTTAAAACCAACGAGTAAAATCAGTCCATTAACGTCCGTTCAATGAGTCAACTCATGATCGTATATATATATATATACATAGATATATATACATGCATATGCAATATACATATATATATATATGTATACATATATATATATACATATATATATATATACATATATATATATACATATATATACATATATATATTTCATATACATATATATATATATACACATATATATATATACACGTATGTATGTATATATATATATACATCTGGGCAAATTGTAATAAGTCACTAACCTGAAATAAGGGTCTTTTGGGATGATTCCCCTTATTAACCATGATTCCAGTGAGGTCGCAGTGAGGTCGTTAGAATTTGCATATATATATACATACACATACAATTACATTATACATATATTATCATATATTATAAACAATAGTATATGCATCACTAACCATTCACTAACATCATTCAGCACCATACTTCAGTGCCCAAGCTTCGTAGCCGATGACGCCTCACTTTGGAATGCCGTGGGCCGCGCGGGCAAGTCCTGGACCGGGAGGGAAACACCCAGCGATTTCCATATTGAGTTATCAATGAGTTATCCATCAGAATCGCTTACCCCCCAAAAAATCAAGCATAACTCAATCATGATGGATTTTGATCTGTTTCTTGCAGAGCTCCAAGAATTGAGGGAACCATCTGGGTCCAAAAAAGGGGTTCTCCCTGGGCCTGGGTACAATTCTCGGTGGGCCCGAAAGGGAACCATTGCTTTCTCCTTGTCTTTCTTCGGCATGCTTTTGAAGTTTTCAGATCAGTTCCTTGATCAACATGAAAAACATTGGAATTTTAGATGCCGTTTTAAACATAAACATGTAGTTGTCAATGTTTTTTTTCGCCCGGGGGTGTCCTCCAGTAATTTATAATATTTATCATACGGAAAATCCCAAAGTGAAACCATGGATTTTCCATATCTATGTTTGTTTAACTCAGGCTAAATCCCAATCCGTGCTGCTTAAATGAGTCAAACTACTATGATTCATACTGTCAACTCCCATGTCTTTTGCCTTGATCCTTTGATCCGTTTTTTTTATTTGTTGGGATCCATGTGGTTACCCCCTATCTGCTCGGCCCGCAGTCCTGCCCAGGCCAGGCAGAAAAACGGCTTCCCGCCTGCATCCAGTGGTTGGTAAACCATTGGGATTTACCAATGGAAACCAATGCTTTACCGTGGATAAACCATCTTAATCCACAAGATCTACCAATTTCAATGGCTTACAAATCTTGTGGATAGTAAATCCTTTGGAGTAAATCCTATGGTTAGTAAACCATTGACAAATCTTAGGCTTAGTAACTTAATAGAATTACCCACATATTCTGGAAAACACTTCTGATGGCTGTTCTTTTTCCCCATGACATGGCCATCAGGCTTATTTCATGGTCATCCCTTGCTTCATCCCATATGCTTTTCATCCGCAAAATCATGAGATATCCCCCTAATGATATATATATATATATGTTATATGATCCATGGAAATCCCAATGATTTACCCTCATGATTTACCCAGAAAAAAAACCTGATTTTTGGTGGATGGTAAAATCTGGTCAAATCATGTCTGATTGGTGGTATACCTACCATCTACCCCTCTGAAAAATATGACTTCGTCAGTTGGGATCATCAAAATCCCCGATACATGGAAAAAAACATGTTCCAAACCACCAACCAGTATATATATATATATACATACATATTATGGTGCTATTATTCCCAATATATGGAGGATGTTCATGAAATCCCCCGATGTCCACGGGATCCCACAGCCAAGATGCTGATGGCCCCGAAGCGTGCGCTGCACGCTGCATGGCAAGTCCTCAACACTTTTCTCCCCGGCGTCCCCGGTCACCAGTGAGTTTTGGCGGACTTCAACAGATTTCATGGGATTGATGGAGGGATCCGGATATCATGTTTTTATTGGCTGAACATGAAACTGGGTTTACTGAATTGGGGATATCCAAACTTAATTGCAACACTGGTGATAGAAACCATCAGGATGAACAACCAACATTTGAAACGTGGCACCTCAGAACCCACAGCACCCCATCGCTGTCCAAACATCTTGGTACATCTAAGCACACATCGGTGATATTCACCAACAATAATTTTGGATATCAATATATATTATATATATATATATTAACATATACGATATACTATATAACATAGACTGACTTGTAAGACAAATCGGCCATCTAATTCTTAGGGCCATCCAATTTTTTGGGAGGGATCTCCATACTTATCAACACAGACTGTTGCATCATTTTGGCACAATTCATGAGCTCATAACAGCAAGACTCTAGCGCTGCGGCTGCTATTCGCAAGCTGAACCAATGCGGCAACAGATTGATCCGTGGATAAAGTGATTCCATGTCAAGAAAACCTACATACTGAGTTTCTGCATCCTTTTGTTCTATTCAAGAATCTTTCAGGTGACCAGGTTGCCTGCAGGGTGTACCACGAAACATTTCGCTGAAACCAGTTGCAAGCGCCAGTTTCCAGCCAAGCTACTTGCATCGGCGCCCACGGCCGGTCGAACGGCCTGTGTGGGTCAAATGGGCTGGATGAGTTCGCCAGAGAAGATGTACAGAGCGAGAGACAGAGACAAAGACTTAAAGAGATACAAAACCGTAAGAATGGATGGCAAGTAAACAACAATTGCCAGCCCATCTGTCCAGCAGCCACCCCCACGGGGGTGGCCAGCCATCCACTACCATCTGTCAAGATCTCATATGCCCATATGCTATACTTACATGCTGGCCTTGTGCCACCTATGCACTACATAACAGGATACCTCCATGCAGTGTTCACTATTGCCTATAATATGCCCATACAATCTATTTACAACGTATTCCTACCTTTAAAGTAGCCATATACTAGCTACTTACTATCAAGATCTCATGTGCTATACATACGTGCTAGCCACATACTACTTACCTATACACTATCTACATGATACCTCTATAACACCCCACCCATCCCACAGGGGCGGCGGGGGTAAAGTAGACCCTAGATGGATCATTTACATGCTGGCCACATACGAGCTACTTACTGCCTTACACACTAGTTGTGCCGGTGACACACTACCTAGCCCTAACCCACCCCACCAGGGGGGTGGGGGTAAAGTAGACCCTACATCGACCATTTATATGCTAGCGACATGTCAATGGATGGATGGATGTAATGTAATGTAATGTAATCTAATGTAATCTACCCATACTTTATAACTATAGTAAATATGTATGATATTGTATAGTAGATATGCATGTACTTGCACAAGCCCATTAAGTAAGCCCGGTAAGAAGACTCCATTTGAATCCAAAATCCGTTGACAAGGCTTCGGAACAAACTGCATCGAAGATCAGGACCTGCTTTCTGAACATTTTACATCCCATGTATTTCAGGATAACCATGCCTTCAACATAAATACACAGCACATCAAACTTCTTTTGTCAAATCCCCATTCTTGAATCCCATCTTGAAATCCCAATCTTTCTATAACGTAGTACCATTCGAAATTCCATTCGAAAGCCCATTCGATCCTTAGAACTCCCCATTTCTATAGTTCTATAGAATATGGTTTTCATAATATGGTTTCCTCTGAAAATAAGGTACCCCCTATGGCTTATCAATGATTATCATCAACTTCCCACTAAAAATGGCAGAGGTATTCCCCATGACAAATCCACATCCAGATCCATCCATCTTCAAATCTTTGCCGCACCTTCAAGCTCAAGATCTCCGAGAGACATGTATCCACCTTCCTCGGCGCCGGGCATGTTTCTACGGAGCCAACGTTGTTCCAACTTATCAGAAAAATCCTTAAGAGAACGGGGAACATATGATGAACATATGATACAAATGTGCTGTACATTTTGAACATGGCGGTTTATCGTGTTCTAAAAAATACAACAAACATACAGTACATATATTGGAATGCATCTGAAATCACAAAAATCGAGGCAACAATCATTGCTTCTGGCACATTGATCTTTGGGTGCAATTGTCAAAAACTATGAGGGACCCACGTCAGGATCAGCGCCTTTGGTCCAAGAAAACATGTCTGACGATGATGGTACCTTCAAAAGTGATTTACAGCAGTAGACAAACCACTGAAGTTGGAAGCTTTCAGATCACCAACTTCTTTGGCACCGGATCCATACCCAGGTTGTGTTGCGCTTCTTTTGGTACCAGCCGAGAAATGGTGATTCAAATTGCATCTACGAAAAAAAAACTCGGTACAGCCCTTTACATCTACTCTACCACCAACAAATGCTGTGCCCTCCCAAATCAAAGATTAAGATTTGACAAACTCAGCTATGACTCATCTGGTGGTCTCACCCTGAAAGATTTTCGTCAATAGTCCGGATCATCATCCCTGGTAGGATGGAAAGTAACAACATATTCTAAACCACCAACCAGTTCTGACCAGAACAGCGCTCCTCAACCAATGCCCTACCCTCTGGTGTCAACATGGCTAGCCGGGAAATCCCCGAACTAAATGGGCATCATCTATATATATATAATATATATATATATATATATACATGGGAAGAACATCGCACCAAATGAGGATTTTTCCAGCAAAGCATGTTTGACTACCAGAGGGTACAGTCCGCTATATTCCATGAAGCAGGATTATCCCACTCCTAATTCATGATTTCCCATGAAATTCCCCATCAACATCAACAAACACCATATCACCATGTCAATGACTAATGATATATATATATATATCCTCAATTATCCTCATATTTCATGATATATATATAATATATATAATATATATATATATATACTATATATAATACATATAATATATATAATATATATATAATATATAATATATATAATATATATATAATATAATATAATATAATATAATATAATATAATATAATATAATATAATATAATATAATATAATATAATATAATATAATATAATATAATATATATATAATATAATATATACATATATATATAAATATATAATATATATATAATATAATATATAATATAATATATATAATATATATATAATATATATTTGTTGTTTTGCCAACTTGAGCCATGATTCACTGTCCATCATGTCCATTCCATTTCGCCGGCCTCATTGGACACCTTCCAGTGGTGGGAGGGTTGAGGATATTGAGCCATCAGCAAGGACAAAGGCAGCTGGGTTTAGGGCAGGACAGGGTTCCCCCAAATCTATTGGAGTAGATTCAGATTGGTAGCGGAGCCCATTGGGCTGCCGCAGGCATAGGACAGGGTTCCTTAGGTGTAGAATTTAAGGTGTTGCAGGGACAACCTTGCACAGCCATAACAGTATCTGAGCCATGTCGGAGACAGAGCCTGCGGAAGCAGCGGGATCCAAGGGCGCACAGCTGCCTTCGTCGGCGCTTCCTTGGCATCAGATACCAAAATTTGAGCCTGGAGTGACGGATCTTAGGACCTACACTCGGAAGCTTGAGTTTCTCCGAGATTTGTGGCCCCCAGAGCATATCGAACACCTTGCTCCACGGGCTGCACTACAGGTCGAGGGGAGTGCCTTTCAAAAGGTAGCTCGACTGCAAGCGGAGAAACTTCGCACAGCTGACGGTGTGAAGTACTTGGTCGAATCGCTTGGAGGTCAGTGGGGAAAGTTGGCAGATGAGGATCGATATGATCTCTTTGAAAGAGCCTTGTTTTCAACACAACAAAAATCAGATGAGTCAAATGACAGCTACCTCACCAGGCATGATGTGGCGTTTGATGATTTACTGGGAAGAGGGGTTCAGCTTGAGGAGATCAGGGCTTACATCCTACTCAGACAATCAAGTCTGTCTGCCGATGACCGAAAGAAG
The DNA here is from genome assembly GCA_947184155.2 of Cladocopium goreaui. Taxonomy (NCBI): domain Eukaryota; class Dinophyceae; order Suessiales; family Symbiodiniaceae; genus Cladocopium; species Cladocopium goreaui. The sequence goes on along the minus strand of CAMXCT020002223.1, from coordinate 2,052,448 downwards.
GTGATCATGGATGCAGGTGGGAAGCTGCAGTACGAGAGTGCCAAGAGGAGCATTCGCCTCCTGGGATCACGATTCTTTCAAGATCTTCAAGCAGGAGGTCGGAGCAATCAGCGGCAAAAGACATATGATGTCAACCATGTGGATGAAGTTGAAGAAGTTCACAACACCTGGACTTCGACGGAACCAGAACTTGATGAAGAGGCCATTCAACAGATTCTGCTGGAAGAAAATGATGAAGATGCACATTTTGTGCAGGACTTTGAGGAGCAGATTTTACTGACCTGCCAAGACTCTCAAGAGTTATCGGCTTGTTTCAGCACATATCAAGAAGCTCGAGACCGCCTGAGAGACAAAGCCCGATCACGAGGATTCTGGCCTGTTCGAGGATCTCATACCAAAGGAAAAGGACGTGGCGGGGGAAAAAAGGGGCGATCGACTTTTGGGGCAGCGGCATCCAGTTCTGGCTACTTGCAAAAGCGCAAAAGCTTGGCAGAGAGGATTGCCAACTCAACATGCCGAAAATGTGGGCAGCCAGGACATTGGCGCCGAGAATGTCCGCTCAATGTCGATGCTTCCAAGGACAAGAACAATTTCACTGGACTGGCCGAGATTCACTCTGAGGAGATGATTGCCTTGACGGAGGACCAGGATGTTCTTGATGATCTACCCGCCGATGCCGTCTTGATCCACGAGGCGCACCAGGTAGGACTGGATCAAATTTTGAAAGAAAATTTTTATTTCTCTTCTCCAACACAAAATCGTTTTGAGGACACCGTGAGAATTGAGAAAGATGAGTCTTTGAGGGTTTGGTGTTGTTTCAACGTTGAGGATCATGAATGGAAGGGGATTCGGGGTTTTCAACAAAAACTCACCTCAAAACTTGTGCAATGCTGTAGGACACACTATGGGACCAACGCTGATGCAGCTGCAGTCCAATCGACCTTCAAAGAGCCTTCCAAATCAGCCGACGCAGGTGCTGATGCTGAAAACAGCTTCAGTTTTTCCAGTGTCGATTGCCTTTTTAACAGTGAGGAAGATGTAGGAGAGGCAATAATTGATACAGGGGCTAGCCGGGCAGTGATTGGTGAACAGAGACTTCAGGGTATGTTGGATTCTCTCCCAGAGGGTTTGCGTAAGAGGGGTTGTTTTCAAGTTTGGAAACTCATCCAAATTGACCAGCAGATTTGCCATCCTTCTTCCTCGCAGTGAAAAGGGCTGGCTCAGAGTCGAAGTGGTGCCAGGGCAAACACCATTTTTGATATCAAATTCAATTTTGAGGGGTCTCAGGGGAGTAGTTGACGTAGAAGACCAAGTACTGAGATTCAAGGGCAGCCCACGGGTCATTCCATTGCATGCATGTCGTAAAAGTCTACTCAGTGTAAAGGTTTCGGAACTGTTATCATGCGCACCATCAGGAAAAATGCCAAGTGACACGGAAACCATCATGCATGTAGACAAGGTACAGGGACATGAGGGCTGCACGGAATCTCAAGAACATGATGAACATGAGGGTTGTACCACACATGAGGGTCGAGCATATCATGAATATCCCAACCACCACTTGGATGTTAATGAATGCATGCAGCAACAAAGAAAGGTGAATGTTCATGATAACAGGGAGATGGTCGGAAGTTCAACAAAACCTAATGTACACATGAAACACGAGCCACATGAAACTGGGAACAATGTGCAGGTCAGATTTCAGGATCAAGAAGAAAATTTAGCGACGTCCAAGGTCAGCCATGGCATCTCAAGGTCAGAGCTCGTATCTTACGGCCGAGCTCACTCTCCCGGAGGACGAGACATTGGGGTTCAGTGCCACACATGGGAACATCGGGGAGATCAACAAGCCACCTGGAATCCATACACTGGAAGAGTGGGGACAAATCAGAGCACCATCGGGAAAATATCCAGGAAGCACCTTCGCGGAGATCTTCCAGAAGGACCAGGTGTATGTGCAACACATGTGGAATCGCAGAGGAGTATCATCCTGGGTCCGAAGTTTCCAGATGTACTGCCGAGCAGTGAGGAAATTAGAACCGAGTCCCGATTATCATCGGGGATACCAAGCACCGGTGGCACCGAAGAGCATGTCAAAATCCAAGCCTCCGACAACAGTGACAGGAGAGTGGACCAAGATCGAGAAGACCGGAGAAGCTATGAAAATCAGCCCCAAGGGGGAGAACAAGCGTTCCATGCAGGAGCCCAAGAACGAGATGCAGACCGAGGCGAATCCCGAACGAGTCGAAGTTCTTCGCACACAGATCGCGATCATGCAGAGGGAGCTCGAAAAGGAGCTGAACAGCTCCAATTCAGCTCAGTCGTCAGGTCCAGTGCTGGAGAACAATTAAATTCGATTGATCAAGAAGTGTATCATATTATCAATGGAAGTCCCTTGAAACGTCTCAGCATGAAACAAGAGCAGAAAATACATGAACAGATTTCTCAGAAAATGATTGATATTGAGGAAGGGTTGAGAACTGTTTCAGACACTGCTCTGTTCGCACGAGACAAAAGGGCAAAAGGGTTCAGCGGGCGCCCAGGCAGTCATGGTCCACCAGTGACTTTATTGGAAGTTTATTGCGAAGAAGGGTCTCAGCTTTCTTTACAAGTCCAAGCAAAAGGGGGTAGAGCTATTCGTTTTACCCGAAAAGATGGGGACCTTAGCACCAAAGAGGGAAAAGAGAAACTGTGGTCATGGGTAAAGTTGTATGAACCCGAACATCTATGGGTAGCACCCGAATGTCGATTGTGGGGAATGTTTTCCAGGTTCAACATGGGACGTAGCATGACATTCCTAGAGAAAATACTACATGAAAGGGAACATGACAAACAACACTTGGTTCTCTGCAATGATTTGTATTTACACCAAGTTGGAGAAGGTAAACACTTTCATCTTGAACAACCAAAAGGGTCAGAGATGATGGATCAAAGGGAATTAGATGATGCCAGACTTGGAACTCTACCAGCTATGTTTGACATGTGCCGCATGGGAAAACTCAAGCTTCCAAATCAAGAACGGTTTCTTCAGAAAAGAACCACGGTCTATACAACGAGTAGGGGACTATTCAACTGGTTGCACGAACAAACATGCACACGGGACCATGAGCATGCTCATATCAAAGGGAAGGCATGGATAAAGGGTAAATGGATGAATATATCAAGTTATGCAAAGGCATACACCTCAACTTTTGCCCGCAGGGTTGCCCAGTATCTCTGTAATTGGAGAAAGGAAAAACCCCTGGTTGTAGAAGAAATGGTTCTTGGATTGGAGGATCATGAAAAGCACAGCATGGCACCTGAAGCACTGCAGCTGCAGAAGAAACAGCGTCTAAACGCCAAGCAACCGGAGGCCACCATGTATGGCAGAGCTCCATCGTGGGCAGAGATTTTCCGACATGCAGGGTATGAGACAGGGAGAGTTGGGGGTCATGAGTTTGGGGAAAATCATGTTGTCACCAAGTGGGCCCAAATGTTGACCCCTGAAATGACGGTCAAGCTCACGGTTGCTTGTCGTGGCACAGATAGACACCGTATCCATGGGCAAGCATTTGCAGCAGAGAGGTACCCATGGCGAAAAACCATTATGGTAGATCGTCACACTGGGGAAATCAAAGAAACTGGTCCAGCGGAAGAATGGGTAAAGTTGTCAAAGTTGAAACAAATACGAAAGACTGGACCAGCCAAAATCTCTCTCACACTTTTTGGACACAAGGATGCAATTGTCTCATCGAGTGCCGGTCCCGTTCCATCATCTGAAGAGAAAACAGATGAACGAGTTCCCAAGTCCGATCCTTCTGCATCTGCAGAGAGCGAAGACTCTCTCATGCCAGAGGCTCTGGATGTGAAGGAAAATCGTCGAACCGAGGTTGATGACTCCCAATTGGAATATGAACGAGGATGGGCCCCCAAAGTTGTACCTAGGTCTGGTCCCGGGTTTTTGGCACTGGGGAGTGATGCAAGGGCGGATTTACGTCGTCTTCACAACAATTTGGGACACCCTGACCCAAGTCGTTTTGGAAAATTCCTGAAGGAAAGGGGAGCAACCTCCGAAATCATCCAGGGAGCCCTCGATATGCAATGCGATGGATGTACGGAGATGCAATCACAACCAAAACTGTCTCAGCCCAGTCGCATCCACGAAAATTTGGATTTCAATGATGTGATAGGCGGTGATGGGGCATATTGGACTAGTGCTCAGGGCAAGGTATTTCATTTTATGCATTTCATTGATGAGGCAACCTTGTTTCATGTTGGGGTTCATAGTGGGCGGAGTTTTGAAGAACAAGTGCATGCCCTTGAAACCGCATGGACACAGTGGGCAGGACCATGCAAATTGATATACCTCGATCCTGCAGGGGAATATGCGACAGAAGCCTGGGCGACTTACCTTCAATCCGAAGGTATTAAAGTTTCCATGACAGCAGCTGAGGCACACTGGCAAAATGGTAGGTGTGAGGTTCATGGAAAGATTGTCAAGGACATGTTGACTCGTATGGAGGGTGACTCACCGGTGTTGACAGAGGTTGATTTTAGGAAGAACCTACGCCAAGCTTTTGCTGCCAAAAATTCTCTCAGCCGCATTCATGGATACACCCCAGAACAATGTCTTTTGGGAAAATCACGAGCATTGCCAGCTTCCCTTGTCAGCGACGATGATGCCAGCAGTCATGTGCTGGCCGAAAGCAACTCACCTGAAGGCCAATGGTTTAGGGACAGTTTGCAGCGACGCGAAGCAGCTAGGAAGGCATTTGTTCGGGCTGACAACGATTCGGCCTTCAGAAGAGCGTTGCTCCGGCGTAGCCGACCAGGTGTGCTGACTTTTGAGCCAAAAGACTGGGTTCTGTATTGGCGAAGATCAAAGGGGAACAATCGTTTGGAACGTGGGCGTTGGCATGGGCCAGCCCAAGTTATTGTGGTTGAAGGAAAAAAGGTAGTTTGGCTCAGTCACCTTGGTCGGATAATTCGGGCAAGCCCGGAACAATTACGTCCGGCTTCGTTGAGAGAGTACCACAAATTACCCAAAGATTGAATGGGGAATGCTATGGATGAGACGCCAAGGGGCAGGGGTTACCTTGAACTTGAGGATATCCCAGAGGATAATCAATTGGGAGAGGCAGCCCCCTCTGAAGCTTACTCACCATCTTTGGGACAAAGTGGACCACAAACTCCTCACAGCACCTCTCAACCGGACAATGAAGAATTCCCCCCAGACTCAGGTCATGGAACGTCAGCACCATCTCTAGGAAATGAAGAGAGTGAACAGGGGAATGATGGGGATGACGGAAAGTTGGAACCACATGAGATTCCTGTACCTGATAGTGATGATGGTGACTCTTTTCCATGTTTTGGGGATGATGTTGAATTTCCACAAAATAATTCCGGAGTTTGGGAAATAAATCTTTGCGAGTATGACCAAAGCTTACAGCCAGAAAAAGAAGAGGAACTGGTTCATGTGTTTTTGGCTGAACAAGTTCTTTTGGCATCCACTGCACGAAAACAAAAGGTAGAAGTCCAGTACCGTAGCCTCTCGGTTGAGGATCAAAAGCTGTTTGATGCTGCCAAACAAAAAGAACTGAAAGCATGGATTGACCACAAAACCGTTCAGCGGGTCGCCAACGGCACTTTGAAACCAGATCAAATTATGAGGTGCCGCTGGATACTCAGTTGGAAGGCACCAGAGGTAGGAAGTGTTGAGCGACGGGCAAAAGCACGGTTGGTAGTGTTGGGTTTTGAGGATCCTGATTTGTCCACTGTTCCACGGGATGCTCCAACACTAACAAAAGATGGTCGTCAACTCATCCTACAGCTGGTGGCATCCAAACGTTGGGATTTGTTGAACTTCGATATTTCCACAGCCTTTTTAAAGGGAAAAGGAGATGGCCGGGCACTTGGTCTACATGCTCCACCCGAGATGAAAAGTGAACTTCAAATGAAAGAAGGCGACCAATGCCTTCTAAAAGGGGGGGCGTATGGCCGTATCGACGCTCCATACCTCTGGTACTGTGAACTCAGAAAGGCACTGGAGGAGTTGGGTTTTGTTGCTTGTCCTTTTGACGGTTGTGTGTTTAGTTTGGTTACCCAAAAGAAAAATGGAAAACCAGAGGTTAGGGGCATGTTAGGAGTGCATGTCGATGATGGCATAGGAGGTGGAGACTCCTACTTCAAGGCCACTCTTCAGAAACTCAGGGATCGTTTCAGTTTTGGGGCATATAATGAACATGAGTTCGACTTTTGTGGGGTTCATTACAAACAATGGGATGATGGTACAATTGAGATGGATCAAAAGGGGTATCTCAAAGGAGTGGAACCAATTAATGTCCCGAAAACTAGAAGACAAGAACCTGAGTCAGAACTGAATGAAACCGAAAGATATCACCTTCGAGCTCTGTGCGGGAGCATACAATATGCTGCTGTACACACCAGACCTGATCTGGCGGCAAAGGTAGGACAGTTACAGTCATGCATTCCCAGGGCAAAGGTCAAAGATCTCCTAGAAGCCAATCGAGTGCTTTATGAAGGAAAGCGCCATCATGTGTGTATCATGGTGGTTCCCATACGAATAGAAGATTTGACCTTCTGTGCCTTTTCAGATGCCTCATTTGCAACTGCATCAAATCTGCAGTCCCGACAAGGGACACTGATCTTTACAACAGACAAGAATCTTGCAGAGAACAAACGTGCCGTTGTCTGTCCAGTGGCTTGGAGCAGTCGTAAAACACCAAGGGTTGTGACTTCAACTCTTAGCGCAGAAGCTGCTGCTTTAAGTTCAACACTGGACCGTCTAGGCTTTTTGAGGCTGTTCTGGGAATGGGTCAAAGACCCAAGCGTGGACTGGACATGTCCGGACAAAATTCTGAAAGAGGCACCTCGGTGCAATGCAGTGACAGACTGCAAGTCTGTTGACGATATCGCATCGAAGCAGGCTCCACCACAGTGCTCAGAACATAGGACGTTGCTGGAATGCCTTTTAATTCGAGAGCGATTGCAAGAAAACATCTCATTACGGTGGATAGCAACACAGGCAATGCTAGCCGATTCACTGACTAAGAGCATGGATGCCAGTTTGTTGCGTGAATGTCTCCGTACAGGTAAGTATAGCCTTTTTGACGAAACAGAAGTGCTGAAACAAAGGGCTAACCGCCGTGAGAAGTTAAAGTGGCTGCATGGAGAACAGGATGGACAGAATGAATCATAAAGGGAACACTGTCTTCTGAAAATTTCAATTTTTGGATTTTTGACGAGTGTTGTTTTGCCAACTTGAGCCATGATTCACTGTCCATCATGTCCATTCCATTTCGCCGGCCTCATTGGACACCTTCCAGTGGTGGGAGGGTTGAGGATATTGAGCCATCAGCAAGGACAAAGGCAGCTGGGTTTAGGGCAGGACAGGGTTCCCCCAAATCTATTGGAGTAGATTCAGATATATTATATATATATAATATATAATATATAGTATATATAATATATATATATATAATATATATAATATATAATATATATATAATATATATAATATGTATATAATATATATATATATATATATATTCCCATGATATATCTCAAGTCTATCCCCATATTTTTCGATGATTTCGACGCCACCTTTATGTCCACCGAAGGTGCGCAGAGACGCGCTGCAACTCGCTTTCCAAAGTGCCAAGGCTTGGCAACTCCGGTGGTAGCCTGACTTCGGTCGACTTCGATGGTGAAGCCATGATTTCTGATCACCCATGACGGATCCATGGATGGATATATGGTATATTTACCATATACTAATATTTACTAACATTTACCATCATCATCATGGTTACCATATACTAACATGGATCCCATCAATATACCCCCAATGTTAGTATATATAGCATACATGGATCCTATTGGTGATGATTATGGGATTCGGTTGGTTAATGTAAAGATAATGCGAAGTTTATTGAAGATGAGAGACGTTTGCTAAATCTGGTAATAACGAAAACACGTTTTGTTTTTAAAAAAACATCTCTATGGAGCAAATGTAGTCCATATGGCTTTGCGAACTGGAAGCCATGGCCCATAGAAAGAGATAGACATGATGATACAAATGATGCTACATCCCGAACTCAAGAACGGCGATTTTCCAGTTCGCTACCTTAAATAACCAGAAGGTATACAGTTTTAATATATTTTAATACTTGGGGAATCTTGGGGCAATGACATAGCAACGAAAAATTACTTGGTGGAAGGTAGTGTGGCTGGATGACAGTTGCAAGTGGGGTTGATTGAACCTTCAGGATTGACCATGACCCTGCTTGCATCAATGGGGAATCGCAACAAGTCCCTCTTACCTTGCTGAACATATCAAACATTAATAGAAAGTGGGTGCATGTTGGAAGGTTGATCTCCACAGCCAAGTCTTAGCCCTAGGATGAAGGCTTTGGAAGATTATTGAGCATGGCTCGGCACTTAGTTCGGTTGGTGCTGACCATTGGACCACTTAATGATAGTGATTATAGATAATTATCCATGTCTTGTTTATCATTGTGTTTGTAGATGTTTATTCACTCTAGATGTGTATCACAAAGTCTTTAGCAATTATAGATGGCATCTATATTACTATAATTATATATATAATTAGTAATTACCCATCAGTAAACATCTAAAAATATGGGTGACCATCTACAAATACTCAACAAATACTATGATAAGTAAACATCTATAGTAATACCCATAGGATCCAGGTATAACATTTACCATCAATATACCCCCAATGTTAGTATATACCAGCACCATGGATCCTATGGGTGATGATCATGATGGGATTCGGTTGGTTAATGCTAAGATGGTAAGCGAAGTTTATTGAAGATGAGAGACGTTTAAGCTAAATCTGGTCATAACGAAAACAAGTTTCGTAATCTGGTCATAACGAAAACAAGTTTCGTAATAACCTATGATATTATCATGGATCCTATGGGATATGGGATTCGGATAACATCTATAGTAAACATCTATATATCCTATATATCCTATGATAAGTAAATATCTATAGTAATATTCCTATGATAACCACCATGGCACCCCGTTTCGGACCACGCGACGGTGCCGGATCGGCCGGCGCTTTCAAGGCCGACTGCACCGGAACGCTTCCGGGTAACGCCATGGCAAGCGTGGTTCACCAGCGTGGGATCCTCTTGGGGAACGAAGATGAAAAAACAAACATGCCAAAGACATCAATAATCTGAGTATCTTATATAACTTATATATATATATATATTCATGTATGCATATATATATATATTCATGTATGCATATATATATATAGGATTATTTAATTATTCATGTATCGGATTTCAGGTGGCATCCAAAATTTCGAGTCTCATGTCTTGTTAGTTTGGCTGTTGCGTCATGCCAAAGGGTCGTATCTGCTCTTGAGTCGGAGAATCGCTGCAAAATGGCCACGGTGCAAACCGCTCAGCTTGGCCCTTGGAAGATATCGGCATATTTCCAAACTATTGATTACTTCAAAGGGTGGAAAGGGGATATAGTGGTAAACTTGTAATACATCATAATCCATATGAGCATATAACACCATATATAACATATATATAACACATTATAACACCATAATCATAATCATTCATAATCCATATATAACACCATAATACACCATATAACTAACAAATAGATTGGATATTGATGGATGTTCACCAACAAACATCGTGGCTTCGATCTTCACGCCCTAGCATCCAGTGAAGAAGTAACGTTCCCAAGCCATGTTTACCCAGCACATTGTATGGGCAAATTGCAATGTTTCTGGCATAAATGAACCAATGTTGGCTTGGTATGGCTTGGTTCCGGTTCGAAACATCGTGGATCTTTATGGGGCGTTTCTCGCTGCGTCGCCCAATAAACTTTGGAGATATCCTGGAGAGAGTAGCATGTCGAATAAGATTGAACCCCCTAAATCCCCTACAGGAAGACCATCTGGAATTTGAAACTCCGGAATATCTTATCTAGTCAAGGACATTGTCAAGGGCAATAATATATATATATGTACATGTAAAGAGAGAGAGAGAGAGAGTCAAAGCAAAAAACATATACTGCAAATACAGAATGTGTGTAAAGAAGTTTGCAAATACATATAACTTTCTTCAGTATACACTTTGTCTACCTAAGTGTGTTTAAGATTGGGGGATACCCCAGTTGTTGGCTTCTCTCCAGATACACTAGATTCCATTCTCGTCGAATTTGAGGGTCCCTACTCTTGTTTAAACATACGTAGCAATAAAAGATAGACAAGGAATTATTAGGATTCTATTTATCTATCTTAGTCTATCATTTTTGGGTTGCCCCCATATCACAGCATCACAAGTACCTTGATGAATTCAACCAGGCCAGCGACTGGATGACGTTCTGGGTGACTCTGCATTTCACGGTTTCACAGAAATATGTGAAGGTGACTGATATATATATAATCTATATGTAATTTATCATAATTTATCATAATTTATCATAATTTATATATAATTTGTATATAATTCATAATGAAAACATGCTTCGTTGTGGGTTTTTCACACTTGAAAGCAATCCAATGAAAGATATAATTTGTTGGCTAAATCCCACATATTGATGGTAAGTCACCAACTTTCATGTTTGATTCCACCATTGTTTCATGGATAAATCACCAAACATGTGGTTGCTATCGCCAGCAATCCTCAAAGCAAAGGCTGCGACCGTTGTTGCTTCCTTCTCTTTCAGGGTCTTTAAGGCTTCCAAGCCCACCTTCTCTGTGGAATTTCAGTCCCACAATCAGGCAACCCCCCAGAAATAAGCAAATTCATCGTCAAAATGGGGATTTAAGTGGGTTGAATCAAGGAATACATCCATTCAGATTTTCTTCACCACCAATAATAACTGAAAAACCATCTAGTCTAGGGGGGTTCTCTTTTTGGGAGGTTGGTGAAATACCAATAACTCAACCAGAAAATGTGTTAACAAAATGGTTTTGATGAGAAAATCGTAGGGGATGTTCACTCAAAAAGGAATAAGGGACTGCAACTGGCAAAACTGGGGATGTTACCAAAGCGAAAGAACAAAACGGGTGAACCCAGAAATAAACAATACACAGTATGAAATTCATCTGCGTAAAGGGGTGACACATGGGATTCAACCTTAAAATTAGTGGGCTTCTCATCATGGACAATTTTCCATAAGTTTTCTATATACAGAAATCATCAGAAATCTACACTCGTGTTGAATAAAATTGTTTGGGGATGGTAAAAGTTTTTGTCAGCCCCAACGTGATCCAATGTGATGGTCATGACGGTCATTCACTGGGGGAACAACTGGAACCACTTTGGCAACTGACTTTTACGTGTAGGAAATAAGAGAAACTATGTTTTAATAAACATAACGCATGAATAGCTGGTTGGTGGTATACCTACCCCTCTGAAAAATATGAAAGTCAGTTGGGATGATTATTCCCAATATATAGAAAAACATGTTCCATTCCACCAGCCAGATACTATAAATGACGAATCTCTGGTTTCTTGCGACCGAACCCTGAGAGTATGAACATGTCGCGGATATTTTTCTGTTTACTTCGGCCGTCCAAACTTGCCGGAAAAGATCTTGACATCGCACCCAAGCAGGCCTTGAAGTTATGGTTGTACATGTCTTCCGTCATGAACAAGGAGCCATTGAGGCCTCAAAGAAGGGTGGTTTAACCATTTTATGCAAAGAATCCATCACAAGAAACAAGGAACATATATAATAAGTAAAGTACCTATACTATGCTAGACACATTCACATGATCCGTCTTCATACACAAGATAAATATGGTATGTGTGTAGGTATATATATATATGTACACATGTTGTATATTTCTATATATCTCTCTGTATGTTAAACGAGAAAGTTCCACCGAAGCTTCTGGTTTCAGCAATGTTTGGGTGGTCACAGAAACTTCTACTTGGATTTCATTGGCATCTCTAAGCGGCTTGGAGTAGGTAAACGACTGGCTGTTTTGCTTGTTTTGATCTGAAAATGAATGGAATTCAAGACCCAGCGGATTGCAACACTTCACTTGTGCATCCTGATTAGGAGCTAAGTGCACTATTGTGGTCAAACATATTCGAATTATTTGAAGCTCAGGCTTTGTTGCCACAGTTCGCAATTGTGGTCATTTTTTTGGGGACACTTCTTTTTTTTACAAGTGCTACAAGTACTACAAGTTCATCAGTCTACAAAACAAACATGTTTACTTAGCCTTCAATTGTCACCAATAAAAACATGTACTTAGATCTCTGGTTGTATCATGTTGTATCTTGGAGACGTCGTTTTGGAGGAACAACTTTGTAGAGAGGATAGATGAGGATAGCATTTGTCGAGGGGGGTTACCGACAAATCAGGAGCCCAAAAAAAACCAGCCAGTAGTATCATCATCCAGCACTGTGGAATACAAATCAACATGACTTCTTAAGGCAAGCCGAGGTCCAATTCATGCTCCCAAGCACTGTGAAGCTTTGAAGATATGCTGCAGACCCCCACCCAAAAAATGAACATGGTATTGGTTTGTCTGATCTTCTAATTCTACTCATTACATATATATATATATAATATGATAATCCCGCATTTTTGATCAATGTTGATCATGATCCCTGCCATAGCCCCCCCCCCATGCCAGCATACCTTGGAATAATTGGATATTATTCCAGCCCCATTGCACATGTTCTGGGAAAACATTCCAGTATGTCACACGACATCGGGAATAATTAGGGTAAATTTAGGGCAACCCCCCCCTCTCCATTCATATAAAAATACAAGTTGTAATCGAATTTGGTATATTTTTGGCATGTGTTGATTGAGGTTGTATTGCCACAAACCACTAGAAACCTAGTGTCAGAAAACCTTTTCAAATAAGCTCAAAAATTTATTGGGATCTTGAAAATTTTGCTCGCTCCTGGTTTCAAAGATGTGCTCCGGCAATGCTCAACCTATCTCAACCTGTGAAGAATTCCTAGGTGCTTCCTGGTGATGCCCAATTTCCCCTGGGTGGTTTAGAGTGGAGAGACAGTGTAACAGTCCAGAGGTGAGATCTGGCGGTACTGTCGGAAGCTCATCTGGGAGAGGATAGTATCCTGCAGTGTCCTTGGGACCAATGGGTCCCTTACTACGTGCCGCATGAGCTTTGGCTGCTACGTAGGCTTGTTGAATCAGCGCTCCATGCTGTGTCGCCATGATGTGCAGGTATCTATAAGCCCGTATGGCGGCTTTTCTCGTGCTTGGACCGTCGTCGGCTTGATTTTTGTTGGCACGGGCCAGAATGTTCCTCGTTTCTTCTTCCCTTCCTTTAGCGGAAGACATATGGGTAACTTATGGTAACTTAGCCAAAGGCCAATGGACCCACTGAATCCCACTGAGTGAACACTGGTAACCCAATGAATGGTTTGAAGAATCCCTGGGTTTTTTCTGGATTTTCCTGTTGATGCCTAATTATTCCTGGGTGTTCTGACATATGTGGGTGACCTGTGGTTAACATATGGGTACTTTAGCCAAAGACCAATGAGCCCACTGAATGAACATTGGTGACCCAATACATGGTTTGAAGAATTCCTAGGTGTTTCCTGGTGATGCCCAATTTCCCTTGGGTGGTTTGACATATGTGGGTGCCCTGTGGAAGACATATGGGTAACTTATGGTAACTTAGCCAAAGACCAATGGACCCACTGAGTGAACATTGGTAACCCAATGAATGGTTTGAAGAATCCCTGGGTTTTTTCTGGATTTTCCTGGTGATGCCTAATTATTCCTGGGTGTTCTGACATATGTGGGTGACCTGTGGTTAAAATATGGGTACTTTAGCCAAAGACCAATGGGCCCACTAAATGAACATTGGTGACCCAATGCATGATTTGAAGAATTCCTAGGTGTTTCCTGGTGATGCCCAATTTTCCCTGGGTGGTTTGACATATGTGGGTGCCCTGTGGAAGACATATGGGTAACTTATGGTAACTTAGCCAAAGACCAATGGGCCCCTGAGTGAACATTGGTGACCCAACGCATGGTTTGAAGAATCCCTGGGTGTTTCCTGGTGATGCCCAATTATTCCTGGGTGTTTTGACATATGTGGGTGACCTGTGGAATAAATATAACAAGTGAATCAAGATAAATAGTTTCCTTGGGACCCCTGTGCTTTTCTATCTGGCATATCTTCTGACATCTTCTGACATTCTATCTGGCATATCTTCTGATATCTTCTGACATTCTTTCTGGCACTCTATCTGGCATATCTTCTGACATTCTATCTGGCATATCTTCTGACATTCTATCTGGCATATCTTCTGATATCTTCTGACATTCTTTCTGGCACTCTATCTGGCATATCTTTTGACATTCTATCTGGCATATCTTCTGACATTCTATCTGGCATATCTTCTGACATTCTATCTGGCATATCTTCTGATATCTTCTGGCATTCTTTCTGGCACTCTATCTGGCATATCTTCTGACATTCTATCTGGCATATCTTCTGACATTCTATATATTTGGCATATCTTCTGATATCTTCTGACATTCTTTCTGGCACTCTATCTGGCATATCTTCTGACATTCTATCTGGCATATCTTCTGACATTCTATCTGGCATATCTTCTGATATCTTCTGACATTCTTTCTGGCACCCTATCACGGGCGATGAAACAGCACATAACAGATCATAACAGCACATGTATGCACATGTATGCACATGTCATCACCGTTCATCTATTGTCATATATTGTCATCTATTTTTCAAATAATGGCTCAAATTTTATCATAACTTATCATCTGAGTTTATATGCCCATTAATAGCTAATTATTCTGAGGTATGTTGACACAAATTATTCCATACAACATCTGACATAGAATAGACCCCCTTAGCAGAATAATTAAAAATAGGCCCTAAAACTATTTATTCCAAATCAATTATTCCTGATGTGACATGCCCCCCTGGAATAATTACCCAAGGTAGGGGCCATTGTTGATCTATACTTCTTTATCGTGACAGGGATTCTAATGGCATGGCACGACATCTGGCAGTTCGAAGGCATTTTTTTTCTGAAAAAAACTGGATATTCCCAGTGCCAGGAAGTCAACTGATGGATCTTCATGGCACGAAAGTCTGAAATGTTTGACAGATACATTCATTGACAACTGATGATGATGATGATGATGATGATGATGATAAACATAACACATAAATCAGGTCTATGAACGCCTGACGCTAAAATGTTTGAGCCATCTCGCGATTTCAAGTGGGAATGTAACAGAATGTGTTTCCAACAAATGCACACCTTTTGTTGGCAAATTCACACCTTTATGTTGATGAAATTGAAATCACCATGTTCGTTGCGTGCAAAATCATTCCCTTGATTTATTCAACATCCCCACTCTGCTGAGAAGAACTGAGGTTTCAACTCTTTACGCCCAAGATGGCGCACAAGGACATGAACACCGTGAAGAGGAAGAAACCTAGGCTCCATGTGTTCATGGAGAGTAGTACCTGTTGGACCAACAGTGGATGAGGATCTTATAATCAAAGTGGAATTCAAACCTCCAAATTTATCGTGAAAAAAAAACATAGCTACTCAGGTTTCACATAAACAAGTGGCCAGCAGATGCCAAGACGTCTTGCCAGTAAAAATTGTGATCTAAAGGGAGACACATAGGAAATTCATCAGCAAACTCGGCGGTTCAATCCTCGTGCCACATGTGTTGGTGCCTTTCCCATTCTAGTTTCCTGTTCATGCGCATGCTGATTCCTTCTGCGTCCCCGTATGTTTAGGCTCAAAGCCCAGTTTTGTTGCTATTCGAAAGGGAGTTTAGAAGTCAAACTTCCGACTTATGGACAGATGCAGCAACAGTGGTGAGAGAAGTCAAAGAAGAGAAAGAGTCAGAAGGGAAAGAGTCAGCAGAAAGAAGATCTTTTGGTGTGCGAATAGGTAGAAAAGTCGTGAAACACTGTGTTGTTCGAATGTTGTGGCTCTGGAGGGTCGAAGAATAGGCTCAAATCCATCCATCCCCAATGCAGAGTCGATGGAATTTGGCATCAGTTTCCCCACAACATGGCGACAAATGGGGAGCCCATTCACCATTTTCAGACCCGCCCAAGCCCATTAAGGACCCATGTATCCACCAAAGAGCTGAAGACATCATGCAGAAGCGTCTCTTGAGGACAAATCAAAAGCTCCTGCATCCGGATCCAGTGATGGCCCCCATGTTGTTGGTGTAGTGGATGGTCAAACCACAAGAAAGGTCTGCATTTCCAGAAAATTGGATGATATATGATATAATACTTTATTTGTATATATATATATTATTATTTAATATCATATAATAATTAAAAAACTATAATTATATAGAATTATGTAATTTTAATTTAATTGTTTAATTTAGCAACGTTTAATCCACACTTAAATGAATTTCAGCAACAACGGTGGGCACATTAAAGACCCATGACTTTGGTGATTCAGAACCCCACAGCTCCAGATGTGGTCACCAAATAGGATCCATGGTGCTGGTATATATACTATCATAAAGGGGGTATATTGATGGGATCCATGGAGCACCATATATAGCAGCACCGTTAGGATCCGTCATGGGTAACTGAGAATAATGAACGATGCCCCTCAATGGGCCGCCACTTCGGAAGATCAAGTGGTACAGTGGCGCATCGTCAGACGAAATTCCAGAGCCTTGGCTGCTTCCATTGATGCTGAGGTCCTTGTACTCCCCGCTCCCGCGTTGAATTATGTTGAATTTATTCGCACCCGCTCCATCCATTGCCCTTGATGGTCCAAGAACCGTGCAGGCAATGCATAGGAGGACAAGTCCTGCTGTTGTGTCCGTGATCATGCCCTCAATTGTCTTCAATCACTCTCTCACGGCGGACGCGCTGAGGTGATTGGTCATTGCACAAAAATTCCCGCTCGAGCGCAAAGGCAAACCCAGAGAGCGAATTCAACAAATCCACGTACGTGAACATGTTTGCAGTCTTGCAGGAAGGAGAACTCCTTTGCAGCAAAAAGGTCTCTAGGCAAGCGTAGCTTTGGTGAGAACCAATCAGCTTCATGTCCCAGTGCGGTTCATCCCTATCCTCCCAAACATCAGCAGGCCTGTGACGCAAGTAGGGGATGGAAGAAAGTTGACCTAAGCCTTTCCAATCAAACAACCGCAACCCACATGGACTCAACACCTAATACAGACTACACGCCAAGGAACCCGCATGCTTGGGGCATTTTTTACGGGACTTAAAGCCTTTTGATTTTTGCTCCCCAATGACGAAATCCATGCATGGCTAAGCTCAGCTACTCCTCACACAAGTTGATCTGAGCAGAACCTTCCATTCCTCCATATTCCTCCATTGGATGGCTTAACGTCAACCCCTTTCAGCAACCATTTAGCATTTTAGCGTATCCACATCCAAACGTCCAGAAGGACCAAGGCAAGACCTTTATGCATCAAATTTGAGGTGAAGTTAGCGCTGGACTTCGTGATGCAAAGCTCAAGTTTCAAACAGTTTGAGTACCAAAATCATCAAAAATCTCACCCCCCACAGCTTTGCCATGGCCCCATGGCCGATAACTGGGCGCCGAGAGTTCTCCCGGGTGGTGACCGAGTCCTTGCACTTGGCTAAGCTCATTGGCAAGCTTTCAGCCTGGCTTCTGTTGACATCGTTATTTTCAGCCATACCTACTATTAAATCAATGAGCAAATGGCAATCAAACACAGACATATATAATTATATAGATAGTTGGATGGGTTACAAGGATCATAGTTCCAAATAAAACACCATCTGTCTTGGCACTAGCCTTGCCATTCCTCTGTGGGGTTGGTTAAACGGTATCTCCGATTTGCAGTGTGCCACTATGGATCGTAGGAGCTGCTGTGGGTTTTGACACAAAGTAAACACCATACATCCCTCAACCACTGGCTTGGAATGTCGATCGATCAATCCATCCTCCACTCGACTCCATTGGAAATGAAATAATTATCTATAATTACCGATCATATACTAGGACATGTAAATCTATAATATCATGTAATATCTATAGATATATCTATCTAAATCATACATACTATCAGTAATACTACAGTATCCATAAAAGCAAGGGTGAAGAAATGTGATTCACACTTTCCAACTGAAGGAAAACCAACTCGGCCTGCAGAAACTGACCAAAGTTGAAGTGTGCTTGCGCCTGAAGAAGGAATGGTGAAGTGACTCACCGTGTTACGTAGGGAAAAACAGTGCTTTTTTTTTTAACTGGGATATAAAGGGGATATACTTTGGATACATGATATATCCCCTTTATATCCCAGTTAAAAGGGTTATCCAATGGGTATCCGATATACTCCAATTAGGGTTATCCGATAATCAAACATGGCTGGGAATGGAGCTTTCAATGGGAAAATCCTCCACAAATAGATGGTGGATGTTCCAAACAAAGCATGTTTTTGGTTCCTTTTTAGGCTAGTTGGTTCGTTTGGGACCCCAAGTCAGGAATAGATCATAGGACTACAACAAATACAACAATTAGCCTCTGGTAAACATACAAAAAGCTCTTGAACATGGCCCATAGAAATAGTTGATTTACCCAGCTAGAAAAGCATGGTGACTTTTCAATAGCTATGTGAAATTACCAGAGGGAGTGGAATCCACTGGGATTTCCCCGTTGCGGAACTGTCAGCTTCCCATCGGCTGTGAGGAATGATGAATGGCTAAAAACCCATGGTAACTGGATCAATCTTCTAAATAAGTATGTTCTCATAATTATATACTCATATCATCTCATATCTTATCATCCGAACATATTTAAAACATCCCAATGTAAATATACCATACACGATCATACACGCATGGATAGGGTCATCAAAACAGCAATAGAGCCATAAGGAATCCATCCTAATCGTGGCAGGGAAACCGGCCGACAATGGCCTACGGCCTACGGGATGGCAAGAAAATCCTGGAAGTTCCCTGCCTTCAAACAGTAAACGATCAAGTTTTGCTCTTCTTCGTCCAAACGTTGAAAGGAGGGCACCAACACTGGATGACGTTGCACCTCAGCTGGAATATCATTCAATGTCACATTTACAACGCAGGTTTAATGTGGTTTATGATCTGGGAATTGGCCTGCTCACATGGACACCAGATTTTTTCGACAACAAACGCCAGTCCAGTTGTCTGATTCTTTAGAGGAAATTCCAAGGGAGATGTTTCATGTGGCTTTATGTGGTTTAATGTGGTTTATCAATGTTGCAGAATGCGGTCAGTGAGCCCCTTTGGCTACCTGGGGTTGCTCTTCCCTTAGTAAATGGTTGATCGGCACGCTACTTTTTTGTCCATTTGGCTAGTGTGGATGATTGGTCGCCAAGCTTCGGTTCCTATAATTATATCGTTTCAAAGCCATGTGCTATGGCAATCTGGTTGGTGGTATACCTACCCCTCTGACAAAAATATGAGTTCGTCAGTTGGGATGATGATTCCCAATATATGGAAAACAAAAATGTTCCAAACCACCAACAAGCTATCAGTTAGTTAATTGGATGCTTCAGTATCCTATTAGTTAATTGTTTTGAACATATCCGATTTGTACATATTAGCGGGCTGTTATTTTCATGGACCACATTTTGTGTGCTATGGCAATATCTGTGGCAATGACTTCATCTATTGTTCCATTTACAAAGTAACAGTTAAACATACTGACATAGCTTCAACTATCACTCCAGCAATCCATCAGGCAATCATATCATATCATATCATCCTCACCACCCTTAAAGATGCATTCATTCATTCGTCGCCCTGCTCGGGTTCGAGCTGAGCGTTGCCCGGCTTAGACAGCTTTCACCAATGTCAAAAGAGAAAAGATGGAGATTAAAAAAGGCTACGACACAGCACGTTGGATATCTGAGATTGACAAAAGACCTTAAAATAGACTGCCAGCGCCAGCACCCGAAATCAATAGGTTTTGCAACTCTATTCGGTGACATATTCGGTGAGGGATTCGGTCTTTGCAGCATTTGAGTGTTCCGACGTGTGGAAAGGGAGTAACCTTCTTTGTGCAACAGTCGCCAGGTTCAACATGTGTTGCTGATTAGCCATTTCCACAACTACATTTGGATGAATAAGTGCCTATGCATCTTGACAAGTTTCTATCAGCCAGTGAGCTCGTGGTTTGCCTACCGAGGATGACATACTCCCCGTCAGATTCACCGATGGAACTATGGAACGCTGCATTTCATGGCAATTCCCACAAGGAATATACTCTTCCCACAAACCGTTCTGGCCATTTTTCCAAAAAAATGGCAGAACATCCTCTTTGATGGTCCAAGACTGGGGTCCAAGATGCCATTTTTCCAAAAATCATCGTTTTCCCATCGTTTCCCTCAACGGTCACGGCATCGCCCAGAAACGATGCTGGCCAACGCGCCGATGGGTTCGGTGGCTTCGGCCGCGAACTCCTTTTGAAAGGCCGAGATCCTAGGAAAAATAAGCGGAAAAATGCGGAGATTTCCATGGAAAAATGACTGGAAACATCATTTAATGGAGATGAATATACTATAATATACTATAATTGGGGGAAGTCTAACATATAAATATATAATAATATATATATAAATATAATATAGGTATTAATGTTCAGGGTCCATTTTTATCAGTGTCATTTCAGCCTATATCCCCCCAAGACAATTTTTCACAAATCTTATAGATTCCCCGGTTGTGGTGGATGAAGCAATTTGCTCAGCAAAGCCAGGTGTTTAAAGACATTGCTTTCAGCAATGGTCATAGCAGGGATATGATGGGACATGATTTCTGTATATGGCATGTACATGGCTGTTTGAACATATGCTCCAGTCATTGGATGTGTATATTTGAGCCATGCTTGTGGTAGATGTTAATACATATTCTGGCACCATGGGGCATATAATAGGAAAATAATGAAAACATAAATCATACTGCATAGGGATA
Source organism: Cladocopium goreaui (assembly GCA_947184155.2). Classification (NCBI taxonomy): domain Eukaryota; class Dinophyceae; order Suessiales; family Symbiodiniaceae; genus Cladocopium; species Cladocopium goreaui. The sequence goes on along the minus strand of CAMXCT020002223.1, from coordinate 2,031,471 downwards.
TTTCATGGGGATATCTCTGACCAACAATTGGAACGGTTGATATGGTTGTTCTAAAATGGTATATACCCATACGACAGCCATGTTCACAGGAAATCATAGGAACATGATGATTAACCAATGCATTTAGAGGTAACTAAACCATGTTCAATCACATCTGTATTCCATTTTTAATTAGCAACACCTTATGCACCGTTTACATCATGGGCAGGGCGTCCTGCTGAAGTTGTCCTGGTAACCGTCAGCACAATTCGGTTTATCTGAAAAATTGTATGTATGTATGATATCCAAAAAACATGTGGTTGATGAATGTTGATGATCATCAATTTCTCAACACAGATCTTATTTTTCAGGTATCCACCATTTTCGGACAAACCTGAATCATAAACATGTTTCTCCAGTTTTGTCATTGATGTTCCGTGGTTCCCTTTTCATGAAGACCCAGCAAGCAACCAATCATTGGATTTCTTCAAGGGAACATTTGCGGGTGGTTCACCAGCCTTAATTATCTGACTTTACCAGCGGGTTTGTCTGAAAATGGGCTATACCATCAAAAAGTATGAACCACTGAATTTAGGTTCCTACCCAATATCCAAAGATACCAAGGGAATCCCAAACTCAACGGAGGTTTAATGGGAACAACATGAAGGTTTCCTAAAATGGGGGGGGTACCCCCAGTTATCATCCCTTTTAATAGGATTTTCCATGAAATCAACCATCCAGCTATTGGGGTACCCCCATACCCATGACTATGGAAACCTCCACATCGGAAAACCCTCCAAAAAACCCAGAGGAAAAAGTCAACGTTTTGCCCAGGGACTTGCCGATTGCCACAATGGCACAGTAGACCAGGACGGCCGCCACCTAGCCATCTTTTTATGAGGTTTATCGTGGTTTATCCATGGTTTATCCATATTTTATTATGGTTTATCCATGGTTTATCTCATTAAGTGATATACTTTACTACTTTTAAATGATATGAAACATACAACAATAACTATCAATAACTAAACATCTGTGGTTTCGTGGGTTTCCGCCTTGACCCATTTACTTCTCCATGTCTGGCATTTTCGAAGCTTCTGGAGGTTTGACGCTTCACCCTACTTCAATCATCTTCAATCTCTTCGATGTGAGCTTCAAACCAGGAACCATGGTTGTGTGTCCAGATTGTCCAGTCATGTCCAGTCTTATTTTTGACATGCTTTCACTTTTCCACAACAAATCCATCACAAAAACGTTCCCAATCTGATCATCGCTGTCTGGATCTCCCATCAAGGTGACTAAGACATGTCAAGGACACGCGCTTCGATGTTAAGCCAACCTCAGGCCGTGGCGTGGACATCCCAGGCCACACACTTGCGGTTTTATCAGGGAATGCCAACATGAACATCTGCGGATTTGATATCTTTATAACCCATAGGATCCATGTATGGTACATATCCTAACATTTGGGGTATATTGATGGTAAATGTTACCATATATAGCATACATGGATCCTATGGGTAATTATGAGACCTTCTGGATTTCAGGGATGGATAGAATCGGATAGAATTCAAACATGTTTTTTCAAAATGACACATTTCCCACGGTGCTCACACACACACACGAAACTCAAAGCATCAGAAGTGGTTGGTGGCTTAACTTATCCAAAAATATCCATCAAACTGGCTAAACATGTCGAACAGGGATGTATATAAAATAGTTCTGCTCATATGAAATCGTAAACCAAATGAACTAAAGTCCCAGACATTACTGGGTTGCCAAGGCCCACCAGAATGTGAATGCAAAGCTGTGAGGATTTTGTACAACCCCATTGCTCTGGGTCATATGAGCTGCTAGTAACCCCTGCGCACAGAGAGATGAATGAACTAACTTTAATGATGTTTGGCTGTTTGATCATTTTCCTACTTATCTTATGGCTCACAGTAGATGCACCTTCAGAAAATCTGCGATGTAAAAAAAACATCTTGATAAATTTGAATTACGGCTCAACTATTATAGTAACCAACAATTCACATTGAAGTTTCACGTCAACCCAGGACTTTTTTTCAAGTCTTAGTTTACCAATATGGAGGGTACCAATAGCATTTTGAATAGTGATTTATGATCCTCAAATGGGCTTAGTGATGCTTAGTGCTTTTTGATATCCTCAAATGAATCAACCAGCTGTCCATCCCATCACGGGCGGTTAAGCACCTGTAATCATCGAGCCACTTTTTGATATTTTAGTGGCTCACATGGAAGGGGTACCACTTCAACATGGCTGTAGTATATTGTAGTCTCTTGAACTCCTGGGCCCCCCAGCCTCATTGACCCTGGCGGTAGGGCTTCGATGATTCGATGGGTGGAAAACATGATAGGCTCCAAAACCTTCTGGGGAAACATCCATGAAATCATGAAATCCACCAAAATCAGACAATTCACCCAGACAAATCAGGAGTTTACCAAAACATCGCTCAACATGGATGCTATAATCAACTATGGTGTGGAGTTCAGCCAACAAAATGAGGAGGGTTCAACCAACGTCTGTTGTACAAGAAGCAATCATGAGGAAACACCATGAAATACCAACATGGTAATCAAGATATTACACAGTTCGGAACTAGAATTACCCTCCTCATTGAATCAACAATGTCAGTGGGAAGCTGATGTAGTCTGATTCCTTCAATCATTGGATCTTTGGCTCAGAACACTCCTGTTTCGAAGAATCATCTAACGATTTCGCAACTCAGGTCATGATCTACATGAACAAAATAAACTTGTGTAACTTGATAAGCATGTTCGCAAATCAATCAATACTGTATATTATATATATATAATATATATATATATATGAGCCATGATGAAACTCTTCCATCAATCCCTTGAATCTACATTCTATAGATATAGAATCCGCTTAAAAAAAATCGAAACTGCCCCGCTGCTTCAAAGCATGCCAGCCATGGCCACTCCAACATATGTTGCCAGGATTCAGGTCTCAACTTGTCCCTGGGCAAACACTTTTTCCGCCGACAAAAAAAACCGCCAGAAATCGGAGATGCATCCGATTGTGAAATGGGATATCAATGGTATAACTAATGAGAAATGGATAGAAATGGTACAACTAAATGGGCCTGAAATGGGATATCAATGGTATAACGAATGAGAAATGGTATAACTATATGATTTGAGTTTGTTTCAACAATTGGATAAATGGGATACCTGAGATACCTTGACAAACGAAGACGGATGAAGACTGTGCATTGGACCAGTCATGCCAGACTTGCAGCAAACAACAGAACTTCCCGAATTAGTAGATATACACGTCCGAATTTTGGCTGATTTAAGTTTAAATCCATTCAAATCCCATTTCTTGGTTGCCACAAAACAGAAATGGTGATGGCTCAAAGAATCGAAGTAAAACAAACAAACAAATTCATTCTGGGGCTGAAACTTGAGTTTTCCATCACGGTTCGGTGGGACAATGGCATCCGGCCAGCTGGTTTCCATCCAGAAAATCCAAGTCCTGTTGCACCGTTGGTTTCGGAGCACCGGAATGTCCACTGATTGCTGGGATCTCCCGGACTTTTCGGGCTGTTCTCGCGTGAAGAGCTCGTATTGCTCCGAGACTCGGGGGATGGTGTCGTGATTTCCAATCTCTTTTCGATTCGGTGAACGTGGAACACTATTGTCACTGTGGCTATCATTTTCAATTGAAAGAGTAATCATCTGTCACTATTATTGAAGCAAAGGGAAAAGTAAACCATACATAGTTGTCAGATGTTGTGAGGCAATGGGGTATTATCTTCCCGCGATCCAAGCAAAAATAAACATTGAGCTACCCAACCAAGGATTACCAACTGTAGTGGAAGGGTCATGACTCATGACTCTGAGTAGCTCGTGTGGACTTGCAGTGTCAAGATAGTTGCAAATGGGAGAGCTATAGTTTAGAAACACATTGACAGTGGCTGTGCAGCAGTTCCTAATTTGGCTGGTGGTGCCATGAAAGGAGAACCGTCGTCATCATCATCATCATCATCATCATCATCATCATCATCCATCATCCATCATCCATCATCATCATCATCATCATCATCATCATCATGAGTAATTATCACTCTGGAACCAGTGATGATCATATGTGCTAAGCTGCTAGGGTCAAAACATAGGATATGGTTGATGGTTATCCCTTAATGCTAAATGCTTATGATGGGTATACAAGTCCTTATTATTGGATTAACGAGTCCTATTCCCTGATATGGGTATATACCCTCCAACCTTTGACCATGTCACGACCATACCAAAGATCCGTAGATGCGAAAAGGATGTGCCATGGAGAAATCTGCACCATGTGTGCCATTTAGAAAAGATCGATGATCGATGGAACCTATTTCAGCATCATTCAAGATAATCAATGGAGACATGGTGCTGCTATATATGGTGCTCCATGGATCCCATCAATATATCCCCAACCAATGTTAGTATATATACCAGCACCATGGATCCGTCATGGGAGATGATCAATGGTGAAACCGGTGGGCATCGGTCAAGTCACCCCTGTTGGGATGAAACCGCCGCGCGGAACCAATCTACTGAGCTGTTCCAAAAGTGAGAGCCGGCATTGTAAAAAAATGGTAGCGAAATATGATAATATATGATAAATATGTATATAATAACGTGTGTATATATAATATAGTGTATGTATATATATATATAATGTACATACATATACAGTATATATACATATGATATACTTACATCAAAAGGACATTGCCATCTCGACGATGGCTGGTGACCTCCCCATTTGGTGCTGTTTGAACCCCGAGACCAGAAATCATTGAGGCGTCCCGACTCACCCAATAGACACTCAGCAAAGCAGCCATCCTCAGAGTGGTATGAGAAATGGCATGTCATCTTCCATCCATGGTATGAGAAATCATAGTCTTTGAAGTAGAAGAAGTAGATAGAATATGATAGAATCTGTCTCAGTATCAGTCTCAAGGCTTAGACAATTTTTGCGGACTTGGGATCAATAATGTCCTTTTGGTAAAACTAGAGGGGCCGGTTTGGTATACCATCCCATCTATCATCATTTACCAATGGTAAAAGGACATCTATGATCATCTATGCGTGGGATATGTTCTTGTGCGTTTCAAGAGGCAGTAGCTGTAGAACACTGTAGATGTGCCTCGACGAGTTGGATGTTCCCTAAACGGCCAGAGGGCCCCAAACCTGGCGACCATCAAACACCATGTTGATCATCAAAAACAGGTTGTGAAAAACCTGTAGAAAAAGAAGACATGGGATGATTCACCATGTTCATCCATCAACCATCAAACTCAGGTCACCAGTCACCAGAACTTCCCGCGAAACCGGCGACGTTCCTTCGCTGCTAGGGTCGTGGCTGCCGATTGATCTCGTTTTGTTCCTCCTAGGCGACAAGACGTGGATGGACCAGCATGGGATGTTCGCATCTAACAATATTATACCCTCTGGTTATTTAACAGTTCGCCATGGTATAGATGGCCCATAGAAACAGATGGTTTACCTATTAAAAATGGTGATTTTCCATGGTTATGTTAGATGACCAGGTGGTATATATATATCTAGATGTGAATTGTAACTGTACCTACAAAACAACCACTCATCTGACCTACGTATATATGTTTACAAACTACTCTAGGGAAATCTAATCCAAGGTAATCTACAAGAATCTGATTTCAACTATTTATAATAAGTCTCATAATCTAATGTAACTCAATCTCGTCCAATCTAATTCAACCTAAACTGTAAGAATCAAAATTCATCAAAATTCAACCCATCCAATATTAATCTAAAGTAGTCTAATCCAATCTGACTCAGTCTACTCCAATCTAATTCAACCCAATCTACCAGAATCATGTCATCTAATCTAACCTATATAACATGGCATGGTTGTAGCCAAACTGGCCAAACAAATTGGGGGTTGCGGAATAGACAAGTTGTGGGCTTGATACCTGAAATTTTCGGGGAACCCTCCATTTTTTCGTTTTTTTTGGGTATACTACGGTGGATCAACAGTAGTATACCATTTTTTCAAACATCCAGACACACTCTGGCAATGGGGGTCAAACTCCGCAGGAAAACCCTCGAGTAAACCTGGCTGGAAAAGCTGCTTGAATACTGGAAGGCCACATCATCGATGTATAATCATCCTGTAGATATGGTTTATAATGATGTTTATATGATGTTTATATGATGTATTTCCCATCTTTTCCATACCATCGATATGAAATATTTGAAAGGTCTTCCCATTTGATAGTGAGGATCTCTGGATGAATCATCCACCTCAAACATCATCTGCTCTAGGACTTTGGGATGTATGACTCCAAATAACTAGGTTTATATAATGCTTGATGGGACATGTATATGATACTCCAATAATGTTATAATGGATAAGTGTTCCCAATAACTCATATAAACAATAATCATGTATAGAAAATCTATGGAAAATCTATGAAAAAGTCCTACAGTTCATGGATGTTACCCTCTGGTAAACTAACATAGCTATTGAAAATGGCCATTTAGTGTGAGTTTTCCCATTAAAGATGGTGGTTTTCCATAGTTATGTTAGTTTACCAGAGGGTAATGGCAGGTTTTTCAATACCAACAACACATCGGAAACCCCGCGCGGTTTTTGCCTTGCGAAAATATCTCATCTCCAGGAAGATCTTGTAGACCTCCGCCTGGGACCGAACGGTCCAAATCTTCGCAAGGTGGGTGAACATTCCCAAAACCCATAGGATCCATGTATGCTGTATATGGTAACATTTACCATCAATATACCCCCAATGTTAGTAGTATATATACCATACATGGATCCTATGGGATTCCCAAAATATAATTCGACAGGCATATTACTCTGACATAAATGGGATCTGCAAGGCACAGAATTGACATAATCAAATGAAACAATAGAATCGTAATATGCAAATGCCAACCAGAAGCAACTGCTGTGCTCCCCCCCTTCAATCCAGCTCGAAACTGATTGTTGCCATCTAATCAATCCAATCCCAATTTAGGCCAAGAATGTAGGCTGGTGTATGGCTACAATCCATGTAGCCTCTGGTAATCAATTGAACATAGCCGAAATGAAAATCGCAGTTTTTACTAGGTAATTCATCTACAAACGGCCCATTTTCCATAGCTGAGGGGCTTTGAAGTCATCTTCTTGAAGGCCTTCTTTGGTCAACATCCTGACGTTTGATGCGGCAAAAAAAGGGGTTTTGAAAGCTTTGATGATCCTCTAAGGATCAAACCAACCCAGAAAACCCTAGGTCCAACAAGGAATTGTGGGGAATTCACCTCACCACTGCAGAACGGGAGTTCGCAACTCATAGATCATATTTATATCACATGTAAAAGTGGGATAAGCTATTATCTATCTTCAATCAATATAAATAGATTATATGATATTTATTCAACTCATATACAGTAATACATCATAAAAAGAAAACCAAACTGATTTCCTGTGCTAGCTGCTAGCTTCAGCCTGTTCAATCTTTGAAATGATCAATGCCTCCTGACTCCTCACCTCCTTCGGCAACTCCTTTTCCACTCCGATCTGGACATGTTCATCACGCTCAACGGCTCGTAGCTCAAACACCAGCTGTCAGAGAGTTGAATTCTGGTGAATATGGCTGTCTTTCTTATCGTTTTCCAATACAATTGTGGTTTTGGATGGTTTTGGGGTATCCTTTTCAGACTCACCCAAATCTCATAGGGTTGGAATTCGATTGGGCATTGATTTCCAATCAAGGGTGTTTTTGCCATTGTAACCCTTGAAAATAGCCAAACATTATGGGTTTTGCTGCTATATCCCGTTGATTTAGGCAAACACACTGTTGGATTACATTGTCCCTGTCTATTCCCCCATGTACAGATGATTCTCCAATACTATCCCATCAAAATAGCCATACATAAGGGGCACATTGGATATAATGGGATATCATCTATGGTTATCTTAAGCTTACACCACTATGGTTTTTTTTTATATCCCATTTTATATCCCATTTATAATGGTTTTTACAAAATATAAGATAACCATAGAAAAATAACCAATATAAAATAATAAGAATATAAAATCTTATGTGTGGTTTTAATAACCCAATTTTATAATGGTTTTTATAGCATCTATGTGTGGTTTTTATAAGAATCAGCTGTCACCAACGCCGCTTGCCAAGGGATCCTTGGGATCCCCCCCGGTCTCCTGTTGGCCAAGGCTTCCACCAAGTTCTGCGCCAAAACTGGTGGTTTTTGATCAACGAAAAACATGGTTTTATGGCAACAAGAACCTGGATTTTTAGGATGAAACGTTTGGGTTTAACGTAACAAAACATTGGATCATGGTCCAAAATAATCAAGTAGAACCGTAGAACCCAGCAATACACCAGAAGGCATAAACATTGGATTCAAGCACCGGACATGGACATGTCAAGAATCGCGACTTACTTACAGCATATTGAACATGGATAAAAAATAGGCTATGGCTATGACTGCCTGTAACTGGAATATCTGGCAGCTGATGGGGATACTAATCTTATATATCGCAAGTTGTGCCATGGTTAAAATATGCTTTACAGTCACCCATCCCATAATTGGACTCCAAAAATAACATGGGTATATAAAACCCAATTAATGGATAGATGACCATCCCCCAATTAACGGGACGGTGACTATCATCCAATTTGGTCCAATAGTTGGCTATAGATTCCATTTAATATCCGATTATTTCCCATTAAACCATCATTTCAACCAAAACAATTACCCTCTGGTAATTTAACGTAGCTATTGAAAATGACCATTAATAGTGGATTTTCCCATTAAAAATGGTGATTTTCCATTGCTATGTTAGTTCACCAGAGGGTATACAATCTTCTTCTTCATGATCTCCAGCTACAGATCAGCCGGCGATGGCCTTCTTCCTTTGGCCACTTTCGTGGGCGCCATAGGAGGTTTGCACCTGTCGGCTGGCGCGGCTGTGCATAGGGGAGACCCATGGGATATCGATATCCCTAAAAGTGAACTACAAGTTCGTAGTGAGTTTTCCTATGGAACCCATGGAATGATATTATGGTCAACTATATGTTCATCTCTTGGAAATCTCATCGACATATTGGACATCTACAGTACATGATTGACCATTCTCATGGTGAAAAACCTCAGTCTTGTCGCGAAACATCCCCCACTATAACACTGATAAACCAACATACATCCCTTGAGAATAGTGCGGAAGTGAGATGGCATCGGGCTGTATCGAGCCGAGTTTTTGAGCCCAGTTCTCCATCAAAGTTAAGTTTGTCTTCTGACCCTCCTTGCCAGTTGGTCTATACGATGCTTCAATCATTCTCTGTTCATGGTCAACCCCCTGCATGTCAATTCTCTTGAAGCATTTTGAACACCCAGGTTTGAATGCTTAAACTTAAACCAGCATATGTTGGTGGCCAAAACTCCCTCTCTTTCTGGTTGACAATACCATTTGTTGATATTGATCCAAATAAAAATGATGCCGACCCTGTGATCTAAATTTTTGAAATGATGCCAACCTCTTGATCCAAATGAAAAAATGTTTCCAACCTCTTGATCTAAAATTCAAAAAATGATGCGAACCTATTGATCGAAAAAAAATGATGCTAACCTCTTGATCTAAATTCAAAAATGATGCCAACCTCTTGATCTAAATCAACAAATGATGCCAGCCTCTTGATCTAATTCAAAAAATGATGCCAACCTCTTGATCTAAATTCAAAAATGGTGCCAACCTCTTGATCTAATTCTAAACATGATGCCAACCTCTTGATTTAAATTTAAAAATGGTGCCAATCTCTTGATTTAAATTCTAAAAATGATGCCAAGCTCTTTATGTAATTCTCAAAATGATGCCAACCTCTTTATCTAATTCTAAAAATCATGCCAACCTCTTGATTTAAATTAAAAAATGATGCCAAGCTCTTTATGTAATTCTCAAAATGATGCCAACCTCTTGATCTAATTCTAAAAATCATGCCAACCTCTTGATTTAAATTAAAAAATGATGCCAAGCTCTTTATGTAATTCTCAAAATGATGCCAACCTCTTTATCTAATTCTAAAATGATGCCAACCTCTTGATTTAAATTCTAAAAATCATGATGCCAAGCTCTTTATCTAATTCTAAAAATCATGCCAACCTCTTTATCTAATTCTCAAAATCATGCCAAACTATTGATTTAGATTTAAAAATGATGCCAAGCTCTTTATCTAATTCTAAAAATCATGCCAACCTCTTTATCTAATTCTCAAAATCATGCCAAACTATTGATTTAGATTTAAAAATGATGCCAAGCTCTTTATCTAATTCTAAAAATGATGCCAACCTCTTTATCTAATTCTCAAAATCATGCCAAACTATTGATTTAAATTAAAAAATGATGCCAAGCTCTTTATGTAATTCTCAAAATGATGCCAACCTCTTTATCTAATTCTCAAAATGATGCCAACCTGTTGATTTAAATTCTAAACATGATGCAAAGCTCTTTATCTAAGTCTAAAAATCATGCCAACCTCTTTATCTAATTCTCAAAATCATGCCAAACTATTGATTTAGATTTAAAAATGATGCCAAGCTCTTTATCTAATTCTAAAAATGATGCCAACCTCTTTATCTAATTCTCAAAATCATGCCAAACTATTGATTTAAATTAAAAAATGATGCCAAGCTCTTTATGTAATTCTCAAAATGATGCCAACCTCTTTATCTAATTCTCAAAATGATGCCAACCTGTTGATTTAAATTCTAAACATGATGCCAAGCTCTTTATCTAATTCTAAAAATCATGCCAACCTCTTTATCTAATTCTCAAAATCATGCCAAACTATTGATTTAGATTTAAAAATGATGCCAAGCTCTTTATCTAATTCTAAAAATCATGCCAACCTCTTTATCTAATTCTCAAAATCATGCCAAACTATTGATTTAGGTTTAAAAATGATGCCAAGCTCTTTATCTAATTCTAAAAATCATGCCAACCTCTTTATCTAATTCTCAAAATCATGCCAAACTATTGATTTAGATTTAAAAAAATGATGCCAAGCTCTTTATCTAATTCTAAAAATCATGCCAACCTCTTTATCTAATTCTCAAAATCATGCCAAACTATTGATTTAGATTTAAAAAATGATGCCAAGCTCTTTATCTAATTCTAAAAATCATGCCAACCTCTTTATCTAATTCTCAAAATCATGCCAAACTATTGATTTAGATTTAAAAAAATGATGCCAAGCTCTTTATCTAATTCTAAAAATCATGCCAACCTCTTTATCTAATTCTCAAAATCATGCCAAACTATTGATTTAGATTTAAAAAAATGATGCCAAGCTCTTTATGTTCCCAAGGATTTGTTGATCATTAAACCATAACAACAAAACGTGAAGCCCCCAATGGTCCCCTCACTGGTCTCACCCAAGGCTTGGTGAAACCTGCTCTAATCGGTCCAGCAAGATGCGCGCCAACTGGAAGTGTCCGTGCTGCAGTGCCAAATGCCTCGCAGAAAATGCTGGAAAAATCTGCTGTTTTACCATAATTTAATTGGTCCATATTAACAATTAGCAACAATCGTTAACCGTCATTACCATTAATTATTTTAAGCCCAGTATATAATTGTATATATATATACAATTATATATTTATATATCACATAGAGTGTTATTCCAAGATGAATCCAGATGTTCAAGATCTGAGTACTTTGAAAAGAGTTTCTGCTTATTTTAGGTATCGAATAGTATCGAGGTGTCAATAAGATCTTGATCCCAGCCTTTTCCAGGGGTAACTGTGACATATTCCAATACTTGTCCCAGCTGCACTGTATCAGCCCAGCGGGTTGCCCACTAGCCATGTAGATATACCCAATTCATCTCCAGATTTTACTGGGTGAAACATGGTGAAACACTGAGGCATCCAGCAGCGGCAGCCGCTCCTGAGATCGAAAGGGAGCGTAAAGTGTGTGTTGTGGCACCTTCGGGAAACTCTAGGGGAAACTCTAGGGGAAACTCTAGGGGAAACTCTAGGGGAAACTAGAACTACAGTGACTACAGTGTGTGTATATATATATACGTATATATATGTATTCTAAGGGATACAAGCAACGAATACATTGAAATGCCAAAAGAGACGCTTTAAACATGGCAGATTCAAAAAGGGGAGTGGCGCCAAGATCATCCCAAAGAGGAGCAAAGCCAATGTGCTTCAATCCACAAAAGTTGTAACATTTCAGAATATTTAATGGATTGAAGCACAAAACTTTTAATGGATTTAATGGATTTAATGCTTCCAAAACGTCTGGAAATGGACAATTCATGAAACTTCGGAGAAACATGCAGCAAGCACTCCAGTTTGTAGTATCCAAACATGGTTTTTCCCCGTGAATGTTCCCTTTGACCAAGCCATTTTGGGAAGACCTGGGTCCAGCAGTCCTCACAATCCTCGGTGTCCACCGGTGCCTGGCAGTAGGCTTCTGTATATAGTATGTATTAGCATGTAATAAATACTACCGAAAAGTTGATGGGGTGAACGGCAAATGGGGTGAGGTTCTTGTATTGAAAACCATGGAAATCGTGGATTGTCATGGAAAAAAGTGCAATATTAATGAATATTATGTGTTTGTGGCATTGGTAGATTCATGTCAATTTGGGGGGCATCGTCCGAGGTATAGACTGAAAACAACATCTAATGTAAATGTAAAAAATGTAAAAAATAGAGTATATGTAGTATCTAATAAACATATGTAAAAACATGTAAAAAATGTTAAAAACTATAAATACGGATATAAATACATGTATATATATAATATATACACAATGAATATAGTTGGCTCCCTTGTATCCATCATCCAAATCATCTTTCAAAGGCGGCAGTTCGCCACACTTCACCAGTAGGTGTTGCTTTTTTGAGAAGCCAAGAATTGACCCAGTTGTTCTTCCAGGGCAACACTGTCATTTAGTTACTTCCTAGCAAGAGAAGAACAATGTTCAGGAATGTTCAGGACGTAGCTCACTTAAGTAACTGAAGTACTAAGTTTCCATGGCACGACCAACGACCAAAGTAAAAACTGATTTTTTGCAGTTGTTGACCTGGATTGCAGCGGGAACCTCAAAGATCTTGAAACAGAAGCTGCCCATACAACTCTAACCGCGGACACAAGAACATCCTAAAATGAGAGACTAGCAACAAACAGTTTGAACGCTGTCATCTCCACCCTTGAAACTCAAGCTGGCAATGACAAACAAATGGATGTCTGAAAAATATGGTACTCCTAAATATTCTTGTTTATCTTTATTTTCCCGATTATCTATGAACTAGCATACCCCTCTTTCGAACACACAAAAAGATGCAATCTCAAGTTCCTGCCCCAAGATCAGCAGTTGCCTTCTGGTCCATAATGGTTTCACACCTGGGTCCCAGTGGAGACGCTCCGAGGTCGAACATTTGCACAGAAAAATCTTAGGTGATATCAAAAACTATAGGTCATTTGACCATGGACACGGTGGACCCTCTGGTAAACTAACATAGCTATGAAAAATCACCATGTTCAATGGGAAAACTCACTATTTCTATGGCCATTTTCAATAGCTTTTTGTATGTTTACCAGAGGGTAAATGCTGAAGATGAAAGGGCCTATCTTAAATACCCTCTGGCAATTTAACATAGCTATTGAACATCACCATTCATAGTGGATTTACCTATTAAAAATGGTGATGTTCCATAGTTATGTTAAATTACCAGAGGGTATTTGAAGCTTCAGATCAGCACATCTTGGCTTTGCTGACCCACGTTTTCATATCGCCATCTCCAAGCGCCTCATCTTGGAAGGCCTTCCCGGTTGTGTACCATCCAAAAGTCATCAAACAATCAAAGATGGCACCGGGAAATCCCCGAACTACATGGCCATTGAAATGGAGAAACATAGATAAACTATAAAGATCTATATAAATATCTATAAATATCTATAAATATCTATAAATATCTATAAATATCTATAAATATCTATAAATATCTATAAATATCTATGTATCTATGTTCTAAATATCATTAAATATCAATATAAATTTACCATGGTGGATTTTCCATTGTCATGTCTATCGGTGACCAAGCGGATCTTGGGATCCACGGACATAACATCGCCATGTAGATTTTCAGAAACACCGCATGGATGTGAATGGAATTCCTATTGAATTAAAATTATATAATTATATTATAATTACTTCAGTTTGAGAAAGAGATGCTAATGTTAGATCTAATACCCATGACGGATCCATGGTGCTGCTATATATATATGGTAACATTTACCATAGGATCCCATCAATATCCCCCCTTTATGTTAGTATATATACCAGCACCATGGATCCGTCATGGGTAATGTTAATACATCTTAATACTATAGTTATATAATAATTATGATTATTACACTAATTATAATAACTATAGTTGTTATGATTAATGATAGACCTATACTCATCATAATAACTATAATCAGTGTATAACAACAATTATTAATTGTTATAATAACTATTATAGACCTATATTGTTATAATCATATAATGTTAATAGGTCTATAATAGTGGTATTAATCTATAACCTATAACCATCTATAACCTGGTATTATTACTATAATCATATAATCATATAATGTCAATAATAGTTATAATGATATAATCATATATTAATTTATATTAATTATTAATAATAATAGATTGACATCATATAGACCATCTATTGTTATAATGTTAATACTGTTAATACTGCGAATATAGGGTCTCTTGATATAATAGATAATTATAGTACTATATAGGTCTACTGGCACTATATATGGTGTTAATAATCATATTGTTATAATCATATCTTGTTAAATATGGTCATATCAGCTGGACCCGGATCCTCGGATCGCACCAGGCATCCCCAGGCATCCCCAGGCATCCGCACACCAGGCGGTGCCCATGTTGCGCCGCCACCTGTGGCGGAGACAATTTTCCCCACAGCAATGTGGGGGGATGCTCCATTTTCAGGCACACCCAGAATGTATATATATATATACATACATAATATATATATATAAATATGTAATAGTTGTAATTATATATATATTATCATATATACAATATTGATAATATGATTATCATTATATTGTGATTACATGTTATTACTATATATATATATATATACCTCACTGGCGGTTACTTTCAGGGTAAAAGCAGGTTGGTAAATACAAAATTACATTGAGCATTTAGCAACTAAAAAAAAATCCAGCTACTCTCACATAAACTTCTCATTGTTTTTCATTGGTGGAAGTCCCCATTTCGATGCTTAAATTATCTTAAACCATGTTTAAACCAGCTATTTCTCCCATGAAACACCTGGATATATATGCCATACTTCACCAAGTTGACCTCAGCTCATTTTGGAGATCATTTGCTACGGGAAGTCACCATTTTTCACAGGTAAATCATGGTAAATCATCAAATTCACACTAAACAGGCCATGGTTTCCGTAGCCAACTGTGAGTCCAGAGGGTACCAACCATGATTTTCCCATGTAGCTCCCTTGGATCAGCGCGGCGTTCGACACATTTGCCGAGCGCCCCACATGCAGCGGCGTCATCAGATCGTTGGCGCGTGCGGCACGAATCTGAACCTGCCAGGCGAACACTCGGGGAATTAACTTTTACTCTCAAGATCTCAAAAAACAAACATATCAAACATGTACACGACCACGTTTTGAAACGTGTTTTGCTCCTCTTTCAATTTCGGGGGGATTGAACATCATGATTTTCAGGGTTTATTTGGAGAGAACACTCAGTGATGATGTCAGGCAGAAAAATGGGAAGTCGATTGAACACATTGTACATATAGCCATGATTTCATCCAAAAAATGAAACATCGCCAGCAAACGTGATACTGTTTTTCCTTGATAAAATGGAGACATTGGAGACAAACAGAAGGCGGCTTGGGGAATGCAAAAATATCAGAAAATTTGTTGAAACTCCTAGCTGTGTACATATTCTAGTTGAGTCGCCCATGTCAAAAGTGTGAAAGCTGCTTGGGACCGTAGTTTGAAACAGAAGTGGACACAAAAGGAATCTTGAAACCAGGAAGTCAAACATTGCGGTAAAACAAGCTCAATCATTTCAACATATTTCAACGTCCCTAGAGAATGTCCTATTCTCATTTGCTCAAATGACCCTTTTGGGTTGGTTCAGCAGCACTTTTTCTTGCCTGATTGGAGTCAGAGAAGAGGCGCACCAAACGGAAGATTGGCAAATGACCTTGCGGGAGCTGAAAGAGACAAACTGTGGGGTTGTCTAAAAACCTTTGGTTTAGCAGGATATGATAGGATATGATAGGATGTGATGGGGTATGATGGGATATGATGGGATATGATGGGATATGATGGGATGTAGCGGGATAAACTTGATATCATGCAGAGATATATAATGAAAGATCACGGGCTATACACAACCAACAATATGATATTTGGATATATTTGGAATTGTCCAATGATGGGGTGTACCCCTCGATTTTGGCAACTTCATGTGGACAATGAGATTCCATCCCTTGGATGCTGCCCTATTGACCAACCCAAATGGGATTTATAGGGACCAAAAAAAGTAACTACCTTCTGGAAATCAATCATGGCAATGGAGAATCGGATCATCAACCGTTGCCATGGAAAATCCCTCATAAATGGAGGTTTCTAGCTGGGAAAATCATCTATTTCTATGGGCCATGGCTTCCATGGCTAACTGTTAAATAACCAGAGGGTAGTCCTTTGTTCGGTGGATTTTCCGTTGCCATGATTGATCCCCGGAGGGTTTTCAGAGAAACAGAAACCACCGTTTGCTTAGCAGAACCACATGCTATTTTCATCATCATCCATTAATAACCATTAATTAATAACCATTAATAAACATTCATAAACCACTACAATCATCATCATCATCATCATCATCATCATCATCACCATCATCGTCTTTTAGCTACCCCCAATCCCTTGATGGATTGGTTGCAATGTTTCGCATACTGAAAAACACCATTTTGGGGTAGCCGCCCATTGTTAGACAAATCCATGTCCACCATATAAAATCCCAACTGTTGATGGCTCACTATCTCAATTGTGGTTGTATGTTCCATTCTATCTCCGTTCTATCCCCATAATCCATTTCAGTCCGGACATTTCTCGCCTTCCTTGGCTGCGAGATGAAGGTAGGAGCCATCCGGATCCTGACGTCGAGCTCAACGTGGATTGGTTTTCCAAGGAAAATCGAAACGAGAAACCATGGTTGCCATGGTTGAAATTGCTTGGAATTTCCTGCAGATTCTCTACACCAATTCTGGGACACAGGGACGCATGGGTTTGGATGGTTTGGTACCTACAAAATGGGGCAAAATCTGAGGAAAACCCATCAAAACCCATAGTTTGTCATCATGAATGGCAGTTCATCATGGGGGGAATCCGGTCGGATTGAAGGTGGTACGGCTACACCCCATATGTTGTTAACTTGTTTGCCAACCCCCAATGTGTGTTATCAATTGATGGATAAATAGCCTAAAAACCCCTTAACCCAACCAGTCCGTTTCCAGTTATCCTCAAATGATAGTCTCACCAACCATTCTGAGGTGGTGAACGAATACTCTGTTTTGATTGCATATGGTTTTTGCTAACAAATAAATTGGCCAATCATCAATCTTTAAATACATATTATGGTGTTTTCTGATATATAATATGTATATAATATAAAAATGTAATGTAAGTAATATATAATTGAATATATTTGTTTTGACTTAGCTCTGCCTCCCAAATGGCAACTTTTTTTTTGTCAACTCGGTATGCTTATTATGGCAATAAAGCTTTACCATATCATCTTGCATGGAGGTTTGACCCCCAACCAATGTTTCCTTGGGGGAATTTTCGAATCCTGATCTGTCCAATTTTCATCAAAATTCATCATTTTTGTATATGGGAATGGGTCAAAACCCTGGTACCTAGTGAACCCCAAAATAGCTGGTAAATGGATGTTCATCCCACTAAAAATGTATCTATAGGTATTGACCCATACCCATATTTTTGTATCCCGATGTTTTCCACATTCGGTATAAACTTCCCGGAAGTCGCTGAAGATCGAATCCTGGGATTGGCTCAAAATTCTTCAGACTCAGGGGACCACAGATTTTCGTCTATCTTTAGGTTTAACATATTTTAACCACCCATTTTAACCATCCATTTTTATCCATTTTTCAGGGTACCCAATTTTGACCCATCCAGCATTTCATTCTCGGAACGCACCTTGAACTCACCAATCTTCCGCTCCATCAGCTGCACGTACTTCTTCGGCCATGCCTAGCGGTCACAGCGGCAGCGGTGCGGCGTACCTGGACCCTCTGGGTCAATCTTCGCAACATTCAGTGAGTCTATGTGAATCTTCTGGCGAGTAGAACACACATTTAGCTGTGTCAGAAAGTGTGTGATTGATATTTATTGTCTTACAAAGTGTGTGGATGCAAAACCCAACAGGAATCAAAAGTAAAAAACATGGGATGGACAGTGTGACACTTCACCATGCCCTGTGAGGACAGGCCTGTGCCAACATGTCCAGCATCTGTGCCTCAGAAACGCATGAGGTGCCATGGTCAAAAGATGGTATATGATCGTAGATGGTTTATGGTACCAACATCATATAGGGCTTGTACAATACGTTTATTCAATAAGTTTATTATATATGGTTTATATTAATAAGTTTATCATATGGATTATATTAATAAGTGTGTTAGATATGGTTTATATAGCCATCCCGCCATCATGAATGGGATTCCTTATAATGGGTAGATAATTTGTTATGTCATTACACATCATTATAAAACATTACAAAACCCCTACAGAATGGAACTCAAAAACCAATCGGGGTATCTAGTCCGACTCTTGACTCTTGGGGGGGTGGGATCAAACCTATGACATATGACACCAACTGAAGATGAACATCCAGCTACCCCGGAGTTTTGATAGGTTCCGATCATATGTTTCGCTTGGTATGAAGATACCAACACTGGTGAAACACTGGTTGAACATCTCACCGGAGTACCAAGGTTTTGATATCTTTCGATCCATGACGCTATATGATTTCAGCGTATCTTACAAAATTGAAATGAGACTTGACATGTTAGAGCACCACAAATCGGCTAAACAGGTTTAAACCCCACTGTCGATGATATCACATCTAGACAATCTAGACATCAAATTAAACGAATGGAGCGCTAGCTGGGCTGTGGCTGCATAAACCTTTTTAGCTACTAATAGCTGACATAAACAATCTTAGCTACGTAATCACATGTTCTCTCCTGACATAATAATCTTAGCATAGCTGGATTGACGCATGCCAAACTGGCTGACTTTTGGCTGGTCACAGGGCTGTTCCAACCGTTCGTATTCCAGAGTTCCGAGTGTTTACCTGGCTGAGTCGCTTCGAGATGCCATCATTTCTGGAGGCCGCGCCATGTTTCCAATGTCCAGCTGGGTTTCTGTGGTTGGAATGGTGCCCAGTCTTCCAAGGGACCACATCACCAGCTGAAGCTGATGGGCCAGCACCCTTCCATCCGGGGACGCAGGTGTTGATCTGTCAGGGTGATGAGATGACTTTCTGGACGTTGGGATCATAACAGCTGGTGGCTCCCAAGGTCGCAAACTATTGTACATTGTACATCAACCATGGGACCCAAATGCACGGTGGAAGAAGAGAAACTCTAAAACAAAACAAACTGACTTCAGAAACGACTCTGGGTATGAACTCTTGGACTCCAAAAATGCCTACCTCTTCAGCCACAACAAAACACCTCGTCCCTGTCAACATCTCTCGGCCGCTGACCCACCAGGTGTCTGTCAGCAAAGCACGGTAGTTTGGCAAGTGATCCATGTCGTTGCTGTTGCTAATGGCACCTCAAGTGCTGGGCTTTTTTCGACTGTGTGGGCAGCGCTCCAAGAATTCTGGGCATGGCTTTGGTTCCGATTTCAGCCCTTTTTTCTGGCTTTGATGCTTGTTGTGACTGTGAGACAGGACCGTAATGGCACAGTCTCCTGCAGCTATGGGTGCATCTTGACAATTTGTAGCGGCTTTTATATGTTTATCTCATTTGACTTTGGCGTCAGTTGCTTGCTCTCTGCGATTCCTGAGGGGCTGGCAAGCACTGAAATAGTCCTGAAAGCCTTTGATCATAAAGCGAATGTACGTCCTGAGAGAGCTCTCTGGACTTTGGATACTTTGGGCACCCTCTGGTTATCTGGGAGTGGTCGGAGACCATGATCTGGAGGTTTCCTAAAATGGGGGTACCCCTAGTTATCATCCATTTCAATGTTTTTTTTTCCATTGCAAAGCATCCATTTTTGGGTACCCCATTCTAGGTACCCCATGATGAACCCCCGCAGCCTCCAAACTTGTGACCGGTCAAACATCTCAAGCGACGCCCCATGTGGTTTTCATCATCTGAAAGATGCAGTCTGAACTTCGTATAGTATACCACACATGACTTGCTAGTATGGGGGGTTTCCTTGCATCCCTCAAAAAGTGGAGGTGGGTTGTGATCAGGATCCCCAAGAGAAGAACAAATGTTTGAATTTTGAAACAACTAAACAGCTATGCAGCATGTGCAAGTAAAGCTTGTCACCTTGACCCTCAAAACACATGACCTTGACCCTCAAAGTACAGTACTCCGAAAGAGATAGGCAAATATTCATGTGTAAATTGGTATGTATATCCATTATATATATATACCATATATATATATTATATTGGTATAATATATGTATATATATATATATAATATATATATATTATATTGACCGTACACCTATTGTCAAATCTACAATTTCATGACCGTAGATCAATCTCATTGCGATTTTTGTCATCCCGATGCAGGACGAAACTGCTTGGTTCACCCGCCTTGTACCTTCGCGATGCATCCGCAACCTCAGGCCATGATCACAGAGGTAGTACATATATATATAATACATATGTCTACAATGATAGTGATAGAAATAATACAGTAAATACATAAATACATAAATAATAGAAATAATAAATACATAAATAATCATAAATAAATAAACCTCTATGAGTCTATGAGCCTCATAGATATAACGTACCGTAGATGGACGATGAAATCAAACCCCTGCTGTATTGTTGTCGCCCCTGCATCCCCAAATTTCAATGCTGCCTTTAAGCTGCGCGCTTGAGGCCGGTGGACAAAAAAATCAAACCCTAACGCAGAGGAAACTATATAGAGCTTTGTGCAACATTGAAATTTGGGGCCTGGGGGTTTACTTGGTAGGCCTCTGTAGGGTTTGATCTTTTTGTCCATCTCCTGTATCATTTGAATCCATGGATCATGGCCCGTCTGTCATGATCCAATTCATCAACCCATGAACCCCGAACAAAGTGAGCCATCCTCGCTGTCATGAACCGCAAAATAATCCAGGTTTGGCATCGGGGGTGAATTTTGGGGGTTAGGGTTTTCCGTTAGACGTGTATTCGTTTTCAATCCAGTGATTTGTTCAGCAATATGTGTTTGATTGTGTTTGTTCCGGCATCATTTTATTTACCTGGATAGATTTAAGAGGGGGGCTAAGGGCTTATTAATCCAATGGAGACATGAAATGTACACGTGGATTTCTTGGAGGAATTGCACATCACATGCCCTGAGATACCCAAAAACCAAACTTGAATGTAGCTGGTTAGTCCATTTCCAAATCCCGAATTCTCCATATTTTCCTGCTCCACATGGAGCACATGATGATTTTCCTGCTCCAAATGTTGATAAACCCCAGCTAAATAAACACATCAATAGATGGCAATGAGCCGACGCAAAAAACCCATCGGTTGGTTCAACTATGTTCAACTGTTTAACAACCACTGGTGAAATCACCAATGTCAAATTTCATGGTTCAAATATGTTTCCTGCACCGATTCCGCATACTGTATCATCTGTATCCTTTCGACATCAAATTCCGAGAAATCCGGGTCAGTGTTTTTTGAAACTTTCCAAAGCAACAAACTCTAAACCCCTGAAACCACAAACCCTAGAATCCCAACACCCATAACACCAAGACCCTAAAACCTAAAGCCCTAAATTCTGAAAGCCTAAAGTCAAAATCGCTGCGCATAGCCAATGTTTTCATTCAGCCTTCTGGTGGCAAATATGTAATATTGTCTGGGTGTGTTATTTGGAGGTGTGCGAAGTTGGGGTTTGGCGCAAATATATCTGTTGCATCCCGCCATTTTTTGGCTGGCGAGATCCATATTTTCCAAACCCCAAACTTGGCCAATTTCAAATTCTAACCTAAAGAAACAACCATATTTTGAGCCGGTTACATTAACATATCCCCATCAAAATGCAAAAACCATAGCCTTAGTCGGTTTTTTCCACTATCCATCCTGCTGGTTTTCCCAAAAATTGCCATTGTTGCTGGTTGATTTTTTCATGGTCTCGAGATCAAATCCTGATGTTCCCCACATCTTTCCAAGTTTTGATGGTATATGTCTATATGTTCCCGACAAATCAAGATTTCTGGCTGATATCTACTGACTGCAAAGATCTGTAAACTGTGTTTCCCCATTCTGAACTTGTCTCCGCATATCATTCGTCAACGGCATTTCAGCTCTTTGTGTCTATTTGGTCGGGAATATTGTAAAATCTTGGAATATGGGGAACTTCCAGCTTCTAGTTGCTTAGCTTAATATTAATATATCCCAAATTTTACCATATTCCGCTAGTACCCAAAAATCAGGTCAATAGATATCCATGTGTCTATATACAGTACGTATATATATATATACATATATAAATAGACCCCAACTTTACCAGGTTAAGTCGGTTAAGTATGGTAAAACCCACCATTTTCCCCGGTGAAGCCCAGTGAAGCCCGAAATTCATCACCGAGTGGCAGCATGGCACGTCCCACCTCAACCGCCTGTCGGATGATGGTCCAGCCTCGGAAACGGGGCCATGGGGCCATGGGGATGGGGATGGGGCAGCAATATAGTGATATGTAGTGATGTATATATATATATAGCGAGAATGTGAATATCATATGTATATGATTATATAATATACATAGTATATATATATATAAAATAAATCAAATAACTTATAGCTTTGTATTGGGATATTTAACTACAGAAGAACAAGCCTTGAATCCATTTGAGACTTAAATAGTAGTGGTCATCTATCCCAAGATCCATGGGATGCCATAGGCATATGGTGGGAATATCATGGGATAAAACGGTCACCCCAACGTGACGCGCCAAGCTTAGGATTTCTGGGATGATCCACCTATGCTGGGTACATCATGGGAATATCCATGGGAAATTTCCAATCATAATTCAAAATGGTGAAAAAAAAACATTGTAAAAAAGGGCTGTTTCTGAAAAATCCATAGTTCAACTAGGCCTCCTTGAAAAATCAATGGGAATCAACCAACTTTTCGATGGGAATATATAGCAATCAAATGGCCAATGGACATATCAATGGGAATACCCATTATATATACACCATGATAGGGTCGCCAACAAACCTGGTAAGGTAATCCAACAGCTTGCTATGGCTGCTAATGGCCCTGCAATGTAGGTGAGTTGCGGCTATTACAATTTGGTAAAAATTGTGGCTTTCCAAAGCTATGTTAGATTGCGAGACAGTACATTGAAACATTGAATTTTTATTGAGACATCTCGCACTCAAAGTTTCCTAACGATGGAAATACGGATATAGTTCCAAACCCTGGTAACCTGATGAAGACCCAAAGAGCTGATACATTGATATATTCATGGATCTTCAATCCCTGAACAAATGACATTATAGGTTTGACCCAACGACATAGACATTGCGACATTGTTGATCTTAGATGGAGGTTTCCTGAAATGGGGGTACCCCTAGTTATCATCCATTTCAATAGGATTTTCTTTTATAAACCAACCATTTTGGATTTTGGGGATCCCCCATTTATGGAACTCCCCATTTATGCCCCACAAACCATTGCCAGCGAAACTTTTGGGTGGTATCCGTAAGATCTTGATTGTGCAGCTTGATGTAGATATAAACGATGATATAACCCTGGTTTTTTCGATGGTAAACAGCGGCTGTACTTCTATATAGTTACATCATGGTGCTGTCATGGTTCCCAACTTTTAACGACAGTTACCCATACCGGTGCCATTGGCATCCTGACATGGCTTGAGGTCCGTGGTCAGCTCCTGGAAGCTCGGATGACACCATCACGATGCTTGCGACAATGTTTGGTGGTACAACCATGTTGCCAAATGATGGTATATCCTTGTAGGCAATACCAGAGTACCAAAGGCCAAAGACTGCTGAACAACATACATTGAACATGACCAATTGTTCGATCATTTACCTACGTATGCCCATTATCTATGGCCATGTTACATCATGTTTCATTGCTACGGGCTACGGCTATGTTTGATTACCAGAGGGTAAGAAAAAAACCTTAACAATCATGGATCCAGACTGACTGAGTTGAGATCATTATCCAATGGAACTCTCGCACATTTCTTCAACAGTTGATAACGCATTTATCATATCAATATCTGATCAACATGCATTATAAATCGTTGTAAGAAATAGGAATATAACATCATTATAACATCTGATTCATTCGTTATAAATCTGTACTTCAACATTCATTGATTCATTTAATATCTTCATTACTATGTGTTCTTCCTTTACTTATTTCTCGAAGTTTGACATCGGACAGCCCTCTGGCAAAACACTGAGTTCTAGCCTGCAGCGTTCCGGTTCACAAGTGTTTTGCTAACAATCTAATCTAGCAGTTCAAATTTCATGATATTCATAAGATTGATATCTTGACAGCTAGAGATACTTTCAGCTATATTTCTTATATCCATAAACTCGTGAGATATGGATAGATATGTTTTTTTTTGAAATGGGGGATCCCCAAGTCACCCTAGGTTTCAATACTCCACAGCTCGAATTTTGGATGAGGGGGTACCCCGGGTAGGCTTAGGACACCTTCACACCTTGGGTGCGGCGCCTTCTCAAAGTCGTCGCAATCAATCTCGGTGGTCTTTTTTGCCTCCACCCCACAGTACATGCGTAGCGTAGCCATGGTTACCCTCATATAAGTAAACAGTTCCAGTTCGATGTGGAAAACCCAACATGTGTAGATCATTTTCGTACGGAAACCATGGGTTTTCCACATCTATGTTGGTTTACCCTAGGATATGTCATGGTTAATCACGATTAATAGCGGTCATAAAACAATTGCTCATCATGAATATACAGGTTTTATGGATTCCTATGGTTGAGAACAAAAACTGGATATGACCGATATGACCTAGGAAAACAAGACAATTTTTTTTCATATGGTTTAACTATCCCTGAAAATCCCCATGAGTCACTTTGGATTATCGCCACTGGAGGTGAAATGAGTCTAACTTGACTTTCAGGGTAACTAATATGCCAAATAGACAAAAGGATTCTGCGGTAAAAAAAAACATATTTGCTTTATTGTTGTTTAACCAGTCAGTCATAATTCTGGCTACTTATTGTCCATCATTTGCTACCCATATCTCGTAATATAGATTGAAACTTGCTATACATATTTGTATGCACTACGTTGTTTTCGTGACTTTATTATCAACAAAGGCTTTTGATATATATTTGATTATATTTGTATACACTACTTGCTAGCCTTTTTATACATATTTGTTATCTCATACGTTCAACAAAAGGTTTTTTTCGCGGTTACTGATCAACATGTGGGAGACATGGTGGAGCCTGGATGATCCAACGGTCTCTCTTGGTTTTGCAAAATGTCTGTTAATCATTGGTAATATCTGAATCATTAGAACAATAATGATTAACACTAATAATAATCATATATATATAGTAATGTATGGGGCTTTCTTAAAATGGGAGATCCCAAAGTCACCATGGGTTTCAATACTATTTTCTTCTAATGACTGGACGATTTGGGGGTACCCCCATTTTACGGAACCTCGAAATAAAATTCCCTATGATTCCGGGGCTAAACGACAGGCATGT
Source organism: Cladocopium goreaui (assembly GCA_947184155.2). NCBI lineage: Eukaryota > Dinophyceae > Suessiales > Symbiodiniaceae > Cladocopium > Cladocopium goreaui. The sequence continues at coordinate 2,005,363 of CAMXCT020002223.1, read as the reverse complement.
TTAGTTCCCAAAAAAGTGTCAGATTTTTTGGCATCGCAGGTCCCCGGCTCGTTGCTCTTAATCATTGGAAGCGGTGTAGCCGGCTGGGATGTCTTGCAAAAAATATCAAAAAATGGCGCTATTGCTGTTGATATTGCTGGATTATTAGCAATCGCTTAGATGTTGGAATGCTACGTTGGCACCAAGAAAAGCCTCAAGGCCCACAGATTTCCAATTAGGGATAGCCGATAGCTAGTTAGCCTTGTCAAACTGGCGATATGCCGTTGAATTCCATTCATTGAAAGTAGGAGAATTGGGCAGCAATCACACTTCCTGTGCAGTCGCTAAGGGCGATACCCTTCCAAGCAGTACCAAACCATCCAAGTTTGGAAATAAGATGACATGAGTTGAAGAACACCTTGAATTTCCTGTCAAAATACCACTGTTAGAATCCTTTTTGGCATCCCAATCAATCCTTGTCGTCATGATCTCTGCAATTACATGTGATATCATGTGATCATAACACAACCATCTTACAAATCATATATATATATATTATTATATAACTATAAACTATAACACAATGATTTCAAATGCGTCATATATTTAGTAGAGCAACATATATCATGTACAAATCCTCCCAGTCTGCTGAATGTGGACATGGGTCATCTTCGAGAACAACTTAAATCGCGGTCAGCTCATCGCCACCCGTACGGACCATGAACGCCTGCATGTTCATGGCGGCGCGTTCCAAGACCCGAGAGCATTCGATCAACAAATCCTCCTTAATGTGGCGATCCGCCTGTCAGCCCAGGCTGCCCAGGCCGCCCAGGGCGAGCGGTGAAGGGAAAAAATGGTCATAGCTTATCCCAAGTATAATATAAGCAGATTATATATGCAATGTATCAATATTATGTTATATATATATTATCTACCTATATCTACCTATATATATATATTATACATAATATGTTATACACTATATTGTATGATATGTACAGTAGTGAAAATGACCGGCACGCTTCGTTGATTTTTAGATACTGTTAGTGGATGTTAGTGGGATACACAAGATACCATGGTACTTTTAGTGGGATACATTCCAGCATTTCTCCTACCAAGGCAAGGATTAGCCAGAGATGAATAATTTTCCAGAAGCTGTTGGCGATTGGTGGGACTCGGGATTGTTTCACAATGGGATTCTTATGATCAATGACAACAACTTGCAATCAAATCGCATACCTGCCCGAAAACAAACATGGCAAGCGGAAATCCACCTTTGTTCCTGAGCTAACGATCTACCATTGGGGAATTTCCACATGCCCCTCGTTCCCCAAAGGCAACAGAAGCCCCATCATTTTGTAGAATCTAATCAGGTTTGGCCACCAACATGCAGTACGCAAGCATAGGTTGTCCATCGATAAACAACTACCAAGCAAAACATGTGGGAAAAAAAACAAACAAACCTGAAGATCCTCAAGAGCCCATTGGAATAAACTATGGTGCCATATGGGTATGGGTCAAAATTAGGTACCTCAATAATTGGATGGTTAATACTAGTCACTAGACATTCACATCTGTGGTCCCCTTAACGGTCTTCCATTTTGACCTCACTGGTCCCAATGGTCCCACCTGCTGCTGAAGTAGCATCCGCTTCAACCTCAGCTTCTCCGGTACGGTGAACCCGTTGGAAATGTGAACCCAGACCCTTTCAGAAGGAAGGACAATTGGGGAAAAAAGGCTCCTGTGATAAACCTGATGAATTTCGAGTTTGACTTTGGGGCCCCTGTTAATAAACTAGGTGTAAAAATTGATCCTGACTGAACACTACCAATCATTCTTCAGCAATCATCCCCGAGAGTGCCCCCCCTTGGAGCGGGGTTACCATTTCTGGTACAGGTCATTCTAGCTTGGAGAGGGGTTCTCCAAAAAAGATTGGACACGTAAAGCACCGTCAAGATAGTGCCACTTAGTATAGTTCCTTACCCTTTTTTTCCAACTTCGGAACCCCTTAGCCTCATTTGGGTGTCTTTGAAAATGGGGGGTACCCCAACACATTCAAAATCATTCAAAATTAGACCATTTTAGTATTGAAACCTATGATTTTATATGATTTTGGGGTACCACCAGTTTAAGAAATCCCCATTTCTTAAGACATCCTTAAAGGCTCCGCCATGGCTTCGCGGCTCCCCGGGATCCCCGTTCCACCGTTCCTGGGCAAGCGCACATCACAGAGACGGAGACCCGATACACCGCCATCAAGTCCACCTCGATTTTGGGAGATATCCATAGGACAATATGTTTTATATAATGTGTATATATATACACACCATATATATATATAAATATGTACACTATGTTCAGACTTGTTTGATAATTAATTGTTTATATATGTACACACTAAGTATATATATATACACATTGATACATACACAGTATATGTTGATGACTATAACATATAACCAACATGAAGCAATCCGATCCAACCGAGGTTCCCCACCTTCGAATTGTCTTCGCTGGTGGAACTTCGTTTCCTCTCAGGCATCTCGTTCTCCTGTCGTAAAAATCGTAAGCGAATCTCTTGGCCAATTTAGATAGGCTTGGGACCCAACTATTTTGGAAGTTTATTTCTTTAAATGGTTGGACAGACTTAGACTTCGAAGAGAATACACACTGTGCAAAAACAGTCCCCGCTTTATTTTGGATTAAACTTGATTAAACACACATTTGAACACGACATAATTATATTCTGGAGGTTTCTAGACCATCGAACAATCAGAATTCCAAAAAACCGGCGCCCCAACAGGTTGAACCTTCGGTGAGAGGTAACAGAGCAGCATACCTCGGCCGGTCCGTTTTGGTCGACTCTGAAAATTTTCAGCTAGGTCCATGGGTCATGTGGGTTTACCACATGGGAGCTGGTGATAGATTCCCCATCTTTACATAGGTAGCCTTGAATAGCGCCCAAGCAAGCTGATATACTTGCAGGTTTATTTGTATACATGGGGCATCTGGAAAAAGAACTTACACCATTCAAAAACCAAACGAAGCAAAAATAATAACAAACCAACCAAACCTCAAAACATGCAATATTCAGTATAATGGGTTGTCTTGATAGAAAAGGGATTCACAAAAGTTGCTTCAGGGGGCCATAAAACACAAGACAAAACCCTAATAGATTCCCCAGATGGTGGATCCTCCTTAGCAACTCCAGGCAAACTCAAGCTCCTTAAAATGGGGGGATGTTCCAAAGCAATGGTGTACAAAAAATGACCAATCAACTGGATCATCTTGGGGTTTCCCATTTTGGGAAACTTCAAACATGTGGGCACCGCATTCTTGCATTGTTCTTCATGCTTTTGAGCACATACTTGCTAGCAATGTCACCAGCTAGTCTTGGCATCAGTGGGCCCATATCATTTCCATCTTCCTGCATATACCTCGTTTTTTATTGATTGCCCCCATCGATATTGGGCTGGCAACCCTGAAAATTGCTTGGTTTCAGCAATCCTTTGCCTACGAAGTCATAAATTGGTGGTCGACGTTTAGGCGATGCAGTAAGTCTTGCACCATGGTGTTATCACCCCCAAACTACCCCCGAATCAAACTCTTTGGGATAACCTTCTCAATTTCTTCCCTCTTTCAGATGGATTCCTAAGACCTCTCATACTTGGGTCCCAAAAATTCTGTATATATGTGTAATATGTGTAATATGCCTCAATTTTAATGATCTCAAAAATACTTGGAATATGTTTCTCATCTTTGCCCTTTTTTTGCAATAAAGAATCTCAAAAAATATCTAAAAAATGGCAACAAAACGACATTGGAACCGTTGGAATTGGGCTAAAAAACCCACGACCAGCACGTCTTGGGCAAATCTGACCATCCCATTGGTTTAAGTTATCATTATTGGCCTATCCTTATGAATACTTCATTGGACTAAGTTATATATATATATATATATGCCATGTATATAATTATGTATATAACATATATGTATGTATATATATATATAGATATCCCAAAAAATGCATAAAAACAAATTAATACCGATTGTATCAATTCCCCCCAACAAGCCACCTGGTATGGAAACTCCCCCATGAGAATGCCAATGCCATTCCTGCCTACAAGCCCAGGAACTAAGCATCATGGGGTTTCCGAAGATATCCTCGCTGCGATCCTTCGGAGCTGCTGGGAACTGAAGTCGAATTCATGTGCAATAGACAGTTTCATTTGTACACACACATATATATATACACACTATACAATACAACAGCAATGCAAACCGATAAAATGCATACAAAACACATAGATACACACATTATGCATATCTATATCAAAAGACATAAAAACAAATATCAAAGTGTATATCATCTCTATGTACATATATGTAATATGAAATAATGCGGCTATAAATGGCCATAAATAAATTTGCCTGGAAGCATGGCTAGGTCGATGGGGGAGTCACAAGACATGATGGTTTTACAGGTCATGTATTGTAGAAAATTGTAGAACCCAAATAGTGTGATAAACCAAATAACTTTGGGGAGGTATGATTTTAACATCCCCCGCAATGCTAAAATTAGGTAGTTGAATGGGGGACATGGATTTTGATTGTCCCTACCACATTACTAAGCATCTAATAAGACACAAAAACAACTTGGAATCAGCGCCAACAAATCAGAGAACAGTCTGTTAACCACAGTTAACAACCAAGTACCAGGTTACCAACATTTGGGTTTCTTGAAAATAGTGTAGCCCTAAATCCATTGGATTCTCATCATTTTCGTCATTAACTCGTAGCCATTTGCGGGTACGGTATGCAACATTTTCTGACACACCCAAAAAATCGATCATTGGAATCATGTAAAATAACTATTAACTTAACTATAATTACTAACTATTAAGTATTAACTATTCTTAGTTCGAAGATGTCTAACCAAGTCACTAACATGTATTAACAGTTTCATTCTATCCCACTATTTCTATAGTTAAGATCATGTTTTACTATTCAACATGGTGACATTTATATGGCAGTGTGTCAAAACCCTGGTACCTAGTGAACCCCAAAATAGCTGGGATTTATGGATGTTCATCCCACTAAATATATATATATATATTACCTATCAAAAACTACACCCAGCTACTAACCGACCCTGGTGCCGGCGCACCTCGGGACCATTGGCCTGCGATGGCTGTTCCATTCGAAATCCTCCATTTTGGGGTACCCCCAAAATGATGGAAACCCGTCATCATCCCATTTTAATGTTGGTTGGTGGTATACCTACCCCTCTGAAAAATATGGAAGTCAGTTGGGATTATTATTCCCAATGTATGGAAAAATAAAAAATGTTCCAAACCACCAACCAAACCATATAGGAAAATTGGGGGTAAATGGGTAATAAATGAAACCAATATCACAAACAGCGGGCTAATGCTCGTTCATGTTGCTTAATCTTTGGGTTAAACATTGGATTCCTAATGGTTATATAATAACCCAAACATGGATGTTGGATGTTTTTTCCAGGAACTCCCGAAATTTTTGATGGTAGACCCATGTTTTGGTGTAGACTTGCCTTAAAGTCGATTCATAAATATCCTTGGGTGAATACCCCTAGGCTGTGACAATTGCTACCTGTTGGAGGAAACCAGCCCTAACTGGCAGGGTCACGGGTTCCAGGGTATCGTCGAAGTAAACCCTGGAACCAGGCCTTAGCTGACCTAGCCACGTTTGATTACAGTGATTGTCTTGTTAGAAGTAGCAGTGATGGGTCATGGGGTAAACGGTAAACCCTTCCAGTCATCAATGGTGTTGAACAGACATACTCTGAAAATGCTCCAATCACAGGGGGCTATCTGACATTTCAGTGGCGTTACAAACCCCATGGGTCGAGTCTATGTGTCCCCAAGCCCGCGGCGGTACCCCGGCAATGGTTACATGAAACAGGCATCACAACATCCCGGCGATATCGTGGCAAAGTTTAGGACCCCAACGGCTGGAACAAATCCCGCCGTGGCCATGATGACACCCTTTCGCCTCTTCACCTCTTTCGCCTGGCAAAGTCGGAGATCACGGCTGGTGGCCCCTGAAAAGCAGTGAAGAATTGGAAAACACCGAGGAATATGTTTAATATAAAAATAAAAATAATAATAATAATAATAATTAATAATAATATATATATATTATTATATGTTACATACAATATCACCGTATTCCTAGATTCCGAAAAATTAATATCACCATAATGAGGCAAACTTCAACCATCTAGGAATATAGTGATATTGATCTACGAACCTAGGAACATACCCTAACATCTCTAGCCATCTGCTGACAATAGGACAAACTCTGAGAACATGAAAACATCGCCGTCTTGTTCAGAACTCAACATCCAATAGACATGTTGATATCTAGAAAGTGGAAACATGTGGAATCACAATCTATATGTTTCTTGATTCATCTTGATTCTGAATGCTTAAATCACCTGATATTTATTTCTTGTATCATCGTTCTAGCATGTTCTAGCTCGTTGAACCATCAACAAGACCACAACAAACAAGAACTACCAAACAGAGTCCTGATATTATTCACATGACAATAGTTATTGATTATTATTTACCAGACATAACATGACATTATGGTTGAACAAAAAAACCATGACATTATTCACCAGTCCATACCCGTCCAAAAAATCACCCTTGGTCCACCTCGGATCTTTTTAATGAAGGCGTTGAAGGACTGCAGCCCTTGTGGTCCCAACCGTTGGTTCCTGAGGCCACGACCCTAGTGACTCCAAGTGACCCCATGGCCCTATGGTGCAGTGCCTAATAAGTGGTTGTAAGGCTGTACTTATCAGGCCATATTACATGATATTACATGATATTACATGAAGGCCATTGTTTATTACATGATATTACATGATTATAGGCCACGTATCCCAACTTGTCTGATAGAAGTCCCGCTCCGCCAAGAACTCATTCGTACTCCACTTCTTCATTGATGACCTGCTAAAAAATAGGTTGTTACTGGGATGTCATCTAGTGACAAATGATGAAAACCATCTAAGCCCAAACCGTTAAACCTGGCAGCTGGCATTCAACAAGGACACATGATGATTAAACAGTGGATTGGAGGTATACCGTTTTGGACAAATTCATTTGATTAGTTCCAAACCAGAAACATATTGTCATTCGTGCTACTACCATTCACCATCATGATTAAACATAGTGATATCATAGTAACTTCATGTGATATCATTAACCGCTCTTATCTGGATAATTCAAAATAATTCGCCCACCTGAAATAAAATAATTTACAGATAGTTACCCCAATCCAATTCCCATCATGGCAGTTTCCCGTCGCAATGTGAGGTCTTGTAACTGATCCAGAGATATTTCCCGTTATATCTTCATCATATCCACATACAGCCATTTTTGTTGTTTAATTTTGTTGTTATTCCTATGCATCATCATTAGAAACAACAAACAAACATGATGCTCAAATCCCATTCCCATAGTATTCATAAACAATCGCCATGTTTGATGCTTAGATCCTATCCACTGCCAAGGAACGCGATGGCGCGTTTCTGTTCATCCGTCAAAAACTGCATCTCCATGACCACCAAATGCTCCGCAATGCCCTCGGCGAATGATGGCCATGGGTCATGGTAGCCCCCGGTCTGTTCAAAAACAGCTGGGATTTATGGATGTTCATCCACCTGAAAATTGTATTTTTATAGGTATTGATCCGTAGCCATGTGGGTATGGATCAAAGATTAATGCCAAAAAAGCGAGATCTGGGTAATTTCTGGTATTAAGCCATTCGATATGAGAGGTACATTGTGTTTTTGTCTTTTTTTCCATGTTCATGTTCATATCAGCAGTAGATTGTACGGTTGAACATAGACATTTCACCAGTAAAGATGTGGTGATGAAGTGACAATGAACATGCATGTGTATATATATATATATATACATACACTGTATATATATATATATATACATACAGAGTGTATAAGCGAATGGTTTTTCAACAATTGTGGCATTTCACTTGCGACATTGGGGGTGACTTTTTGGACATGGGAATTCCCCATATTTTATTCATATGGGGATCCAAATTCTGATGATCATCGGTCCAGTTCAGTCCTTTCACCATAGGTATGACACCTTATGGAAAGAGTGGGATATCACTGAACTCCATATGAAATAATGTATCACTTTCAATCATATTGCTAATCATAATGGTAATATCAATAGTTATAATGAAAATTACTTTACTTCGAGTGATCCCCACCCGGACACTTATGTGCCATAGTTTCTGACATATCATCTGGAAAAATGGTAATGTGGTTAAAACAAAAATAAACCATCCCCCAAATCCCCAAATAAATGGGTGGTATAAACCATTCCCACTCATGGATGGTTTATTATTGTTCTAACCACATTACCCTCTGGTTATTTAACATAGCCATGGGAAATGATCCATTTATAGATGGGTTACCTATTAAAAATGGATTTTCCATGGCTATGTTAAATAACGAGATGGTAATATCAATAGTGGTCGATTCTACCACCCGGCTCTTCATCCCCAGCTCTTCGCCTCCAGATTCATCATATTTGGTGGCAGTGGCCTGTGAACCATGCGCCATGGATGCGCCATGGATGAATATACAAGGTTTATGGTTGGATTTGTTCTGTTTTTTTGATGGTTTAGAACTGGATGTATTGTCCATCAAGTTTTCCACCGTAAACCCAGAGACATCAACAGATTTCATGGCAAAGTAGAACATGGATATGAATCAGCCCATATGCTCCATGGTGCAAGATACATATGTATATATATATATAAACCCATGCCCATGACTTGTTGATATTGGGGTAACTGTTGGTAAATGTTCCAGCACAAAATATCAACTAGCTACAGATATCATGAACTGAAGTAACTACCATGTTGATCCATGTAGCATGTTTTAATATGCATCATATACCAGATTGATTGAATACATAGATATATCACGGATATTCACGGGTATTCACATCTAGACAGGTATTGTTGGATTTGGGTGGCTACTGTACCTGCCGTCAACAAACAAACAAACACACGTGAAAACACATGGAGATCTATTCTCTCCTGGCATAGTTCAAAAGAAATGACTGACACACTTTCAATTTAAGCAAACAATTCATTTCAAACCACAAATCGTCAAACTCTTTGGTTTGGACCCTGGTCATAATTAGTCATATTACCCTCTGGTAATTTAACATAGCTATTGAAAATGACCATAGAAATAGTGGATTGTCCCATTGAAAATGGTCATTTTCCATAGTTATGTAAACGTTTACCAGAGGGTAGTCTCTATAACATCTGATAACCTTCTTCAACATGCGGTTTAAACGCCTTTCAGCCGGGAAAAAGCGACCGCTGTCCTGGAAGTCATGAGAACAAAGTGCCCATCTTTCACAAAGCCTTGGATCAACAGTTTCACCGCCTGGCCGGGGGACCTGGAACACCAGGATGAGATGGTGATTTTTCAGCAAGCTCAAGAATTAACTGGTGGAAGCATCCAACTTTGTGTTGTTGATATGTTGATGTCGATTGATGTCGCTTGATGCTGAATCTCATCCGGTAACTGTGAGATCCTTCAATCCCACCATCCTTTTGGCTGGGACCCTGCTGTTATGCTTTCACCTCCCTAATGAGGCCATGGTTAACCTGAGATGTCCTAAAGAAAAAACGTAGTTTCAGTAGATACTTCCATAAAACAGCAAAAACATGCAAAAAACACATGCGATACATTGCGATACTGTACTTCCATAGGAAAAAATCTTGAGCAACCCATGACAACAATTGGGGCCTCAAGTTCATAACAATGGGTTGGTAAACCAGCAGAAATCCGTTCCATCGGGGTATGGGGTTACAGTGTTCCCCGCAGAAGATTCACCTGGCTGATTACAGATGTTCATGCCCATAAACTTACATAACATGATTGGCCCTCTTCGATCTTGGCCACCAAAGGTTTCAGGTTGATAGGTTGGTACTTTCAGCCAACTTTCAAAACATTTGCAACTTGGGAAACATTATCCAATCCAATTAAATCCGGTTTGGTATCCCGCTAGCTGTGCGTTTGTTCATGATCCCCAGTAAAGCAGGTAGTGCAACCGTGTACTGTAATGTCGTGTATCATAACCAATCAATGTTTGGGTGTAACTTTAGTGGCTACTTAAGTGGCTAATAGTATAACCGTAAGTATAGGGGATATATCCCACTTGTGGTGTCTATTACCATATAGATATACCCATTACTTAGTTTTTTTGTCTGATGAATAACCCTGGTTAGTAAGCCCACTGAATTATTCAATGGAGTAATCCCATATATGGAAGTTCAATGGATTTTAACTATGGCACTATGGTTTCCACCCAATTCCCGGTTGGATCCACTGTGATCCTCGCGATGATCCTTGCCTCCGTAACGCTGCCTGCCGCATCCAAGCCTTCGAAGAGCAGCAGGGCACCTGAGAACCGCAACCAGGAAAACTGCCCAAAATGGCCTGTAATTTGGGACTTTCATGGATGTTATATGGATGTTATATGGATGTTATATGGATGTTCAAATAGGGACTTTAATGGATGTTCAAAATTGTTCACCTATCCCGAAACTGATATTTCATAGGTAACTTGATCCGTATCCATTTTTTTTTAAACCAGTGGGATCCAGTGTTTCTTTGGGGTGTGGGGATCCAAATGGGTGATTAGCGTCATAGCCAAATCAGTCACCAACAACAAGCGGTATGGCTGTGACTACAAAGAGGGTCCCCTTGACCTAGGCCTTCCGGAAATTCACAAACAAATAAACAGTGGTCCAGATTTTCTCTGATGTCAAACAGAATTCATGGGGAAAAACGGAAAATCCCCAAGGCCCCATGGCCGCGCACGTCTCATGGCAATGGCCATCTTCATCATCTTGTACCGAGGGGTGTCCTGCTTAGGTCCATTGCGGCTCCCACAATTTTGAAAAATGGGAGGTGTGATACACCGTGAGGTGGTCAATTTCAGGGAAACGTTGGTCTGTTTGCGAGGAACAGGTCACCAGTGCATTGAACAGTCGCTATGTTTGCAATGATTTGATGATCTTGATCGATTTTCCATGGTGGATGGATGGGAAAACTGTTTTTGAGTTCAACGTTCAAACTTTTTGTGCCTCTATCGCAGCATAAATCTGGTTGACATCGCTCAATCACGGCGCAATCACGAAAATGTCATGGCTGTTTTGGCAGCCCAGGACCTACAGGACTTGCACAATCAGATAGAGCTGACCATATCTAGCATCATCCCAGCTCTTTCCACATAAACGTCCAGTTCTGTTGTTCCGGCTTTAAAGGGTATGTGTTTTGCCTGGAAATTTGGAACCCCACATCCAGCATTGCGGGTACCCCGTCACACCTCACCAAAGAGAATTCGCATGTACTTGTCAAACCAAGTCTGGACCTTGGATTGGACAAGGGAGACACGCAATCAAGACACGCAAACTAAGATTGTCGTGAATGAAGGAAGACCGTATATATACATACATGTGTATATATATATACATTATACCTATATATATATATATTATGCCTATATATATATATGTATATGTATGATATCATGACATAATATGTATATATGTTTATATGTATATATGTTTATATGTATATATATATGTATGTATGTATGTATGTATGTATGTATGTATGTATGTATGTATGTATGTATGTATGTATGTATGTATGTATGTATGTATGTATGTATGTATGTATGTATGTATGTATGTATGTATGTATGTGTGTGTAATATATTATAACTATTATTCTTGAACCTTGGGATGCAAAATTCCTGAGTCTGACGAGACCCTGTCTGTTCCATGACAAGATGGGAAGAGTCAATCCATGGCCCCAAAGGCCGAGGACTGGCGCTGCTCCTTGGGGAAGATTGGGGAATAAGACTATCTCACAAGCCTCATGTGTGCAAATTGTTGGGTTGTTTGCACATGTGTGTGTGTGTAAGTGTAAGTGTAAGTGTAAACTGCTAGTCACATGCAGTTCAGACTGTGCTTCAATCTTTGAAACAACACGCAGGGGGACCATCCACTGTGAGCGGCGATGGTCCAACGAAGCGGCCACCGTGTGGATATCACGGCTGCTCACCGTGACGTACCTGCCATGTGATCAGCTTCAGGTCCTTCAGGCCAGGATGATTAACGAGCTCAAGGTGTAGCTCAAGGCATCGACTCCTGCAACGTTATATATCTCCATGACTGGATACTTTCCTCATGCAGTGTATGTTTCCCAGGAATTTTGTTTATTGAGTTGCAACCTCCAATCTTCCCCTGAATGTGTGAAATGCTAGGACTTGCAACCCAGATGTTCGGACAAGTTGGCATGGATCAAACATTGAATGCCAAACGACCCATAGAATTGGTCATGTCATTATTCTTTCAGTCTTCAGCAGACCAATTTCAGGGAAGATCACTTGAAGATACTTGAATGGTCTTTGTTGACGCCCTGCTAAAAGCTGACATTTTTTAGTGGATATGTATAACCCAGCAACAAATATCAACCAATCCTAGAGCACTTGTGGATGATTCCCCAGCCCATGAATCTGACTTATCCCCAAACCCACCTCGCCAGTCTCAAGCCAAAAAAAACATGTCCAACCAATGCTTTGGCCGAATAAATATCATCAACCAATATGGCAGTGTGTCAAAACCTTGTACCCCTGTAGTTCACATCAAAATAGCTGGTAAATGGATGTTCATCCCCCTAAAAATGGTATTAATAGGTATTGATCCATACCCATATGTGTTCACGATTAAATGGCAAGTGTTCACGATATGATCATCAACCATTTTTCAAATCTATAGATCCCTTGATGATTCCCCATGGTGAAAGCATGCAAAGTCCCCAATGATGTCTTCTCGAATATCACCATGCTCCATTTGAATGGGGAATCATTGGGATCAATAAATTAAAGCCCATAATCAATGAAACCCCATACCCTCTGGTAATTTAACGTAGCTATTGAAAATGACCATTTATAGTGGATTTTCCCATGAAAAATGGTGATTTTCAATAGCTATGTTAAATTACCAGAGGGTAATCAATTTGAATCCTCCGTTTTTGACCAGGCCCGACCATGCTCCATTCTTTGTGGCTTCCACTGACGGAGAAAACCGTCTCCGACCAGTCCGACCACCAAACGATTCCACTGGGCCCCATGCAGAGCTCTGATCCCGCTCAGGCATCTGCAATGGATGAGTTAAAGGCAACATGAATCAGGGGGTGTCTCCGACAAAAAAGATCATTTTCAGAACAACATGTAGGGGTTGAACAAAGAGTTCCAACAGGTTTAGGAACCGGAAAAACTGGGCTTGAACTGTGAAAAAGAAAAAATATGGCCTAAGCCACACGAAGAGGTAGGTGTTGTAACCAACATAAGTGGGGCTGTAAACTTGTCAACCAACAAAGTATGGATTTAAACAACAAACACAAGGGTTTGCATTCACAAAAAACATATGCAATCTTGGCGTCATGCTAAAGTAGTGGTTGGCGGGGTACCTACATTAACTCTTTGACCACCACAGGTTTTCTCGGGCCTTTGTCTAATCGATCAATGGCTACCGAAGTTGTCAAGACTACGAACACAGTATAGACGCATACACATATGTACATCACCTGTTCAGTGATTGGGCGGCAACATCCTCTGTTTTAAGACCAGAACCCCCTGGCTGAATGGAAAGTCTTATGCAAATAACAAAAGGAATCTATGGTCAATGCATGTCGTCAAGACCCTCAGGTTGCAGTCAGTAGCTTTAACACATGGGTGTGTCTGAAAATAGTGTCCGTAATATTTTAATGGAATATATCATCAATTTTCCCCCGATCAAAATTGCTATTTGTGGGTATCCCCACTTTTCTGACAAACCCACATATATGATCATATCATATCCACTATTTCCATAGTCAGATGATATTTATACATAGATTTACCTTTAAAAATGGTTATTTTCCACCATAAAAGATGTTTTTTTTACCGACGAAACAAGGGGTGAAAATCTCAAGTTGCCTGGTCCGTGCGCTTCACCAAATCCATAATCGGTAAGCGCAAGGGCCTCAGAATGCGCGAGGCCGAGATGGGGGATGGGTCATTTTAAGCCCTTGGACTGCCCGGGATTTCACAATCGCATGGCAAAAAAAAATCGATTTATATGGATTTATGATTATTTATAGACGTTCATACCCTGAAAAAAAATGGTTTGATGGATTTCCATCCATGTCCATATCGTCCTTTTGGAACGTGGTCATGGTTGGAATTCATGGGGATTCAACCGAACCACTCCAACAGGCATAGATCTTTTGAACTTTTGGGGTTGGTTGAACCCCCATGAAACTCACAGTTGATACCTGGGGTAGCTACAATATGTTCCAGGAACTGTCCCAGTCATGTTTGGCTTTGTGTTCGTACACAAGTTTTTGACACTTGGCAGTTGGCTGAAAATTTCTGACCCCCCAAACATGGATACACATGGATAGTTATCGATGGCTTAATGCCAAGAATGGCCTGCCAAGGGTCCTAGGGTCCCTTGGCTACGCCCCAACTCGAAAGAATTACCCAGCTGAGGCAGCAAACACCAGGTTGTCAAAGCGAGAGACACTGTCCTGAAGCATGTCTTACGACTGAAAACCGGGAAGAGCCACAACAAATTCAAACTATTGATGAGATATACATAGAATATATATATATATATTATACATGTATATATATATATATACATATTATATATATTATACATGCATATATATATATATATGTATTTATATATCATATATATATATGTATTATACATATATCATAATATATGTATACGTATCTATCATGTTATTTATATATATATATATATATCATGTTATATATATAATGTTAGATATACAATGTTATATATATAAGCACATATATCATGTTATATATAATGTTATATATACGTATATATATATATATCATTATATATCATGTATATAATGTGTATATATATATATATACATATCATCATATCATATATAGCCAAACAAAAACAAAAGAATAGCCAATCTTACACTCACCCTGCGATAAACAAAACATGTTCGGTAAAGAATTGGGTACGAATCAAGAATTTATTTGGCCGTCATTCTCACTATTGGTACCCCCACAATGAATATAACCCGTGTGTAGTTCCCAACCTGACACATGAACGTTCTGCACCTGAGCCCCGCACCATGATCACTCGACACATGAGGCAATTCTTTCCACTTCCAGGTGCTCCAATAACCTCGACTTGGCAAATCGGAGGATCATCCCACTAACAGTAGATGATAAACAAGCATGGTATCATGGTTGTAGCCTAATGAAAGCTGCTATACCACCAGTTGGTTCACTCTTTGGTACTGCAAATATCGACCAAATACGAAGTGAAGATGATCCTCCCAGTAAGCGCGTCGAATGGAGGGGCCCTTCCACCTTCGGCTAATTTTGAGGTGAGTTTATGGAAAGTTAAAACACACATTTACATACCAATAATTTAATTTGTATACATATATATAATTGTATATATATATACTAATTAATATGTATATATATATATGTATATACACACGTATAGATAGATAGATAGATAGATAGATAGATAGATAGATAAGATAAGATAAGATAAGATAGATAGATAGATAGATAGATAGATAGATAGATAGATTAGATTAGATTAAGATAAGATATTTAGATTAGATTATTAGATTAGATTTTATTAGATTAGATTAGATTAGATTTTATTAGATTAGATTAGATTAGGTTAGATTAGATTAGATCAGATTAGATTAGATAGATAGATAGATTAGATAGACAGATGGATAGATCCCACATTTTAAAACCGTTTCAACTTCAATTGCTTGATTTGGTTTCTGATCTCAACAAGTCCGAGGCTGATCCATCTCAAGCCCAGAGCATCCGGACCCAAAAGGCGTTGGGGCTGCAACTGGGAGTCGCCTGCGGCTCCAGAAACTGTGTGGGTCCTTTTTTGGGGGGAAATTTCATGAAATTTCACCACCCAAAATTGAAAGATGTTGCATAATGATCCAATAAGAAATGCGGATGTAACCAAGGTAAGATTCGACAGATAATGATGAAATTGTATGGGATTGTCCGTTTCCACTAACAGGCAATCTCTCCATATGGGCCTATCGGTTTGTCTGGTACCAGAATCCAGCGATTTAGCACCAGCTTCCCAATCAAAACACACATGCTATTTTGCATCATTTTGCAAATATATCATATTCCTGCCTATGCATTTCGGTATATCATATATCTATGTTCCTATCATATCCCATATTTCTTGGTTCCGTCCATTTTCAAACAAACCCATATCTCAAAAATAACTCCTTGCCGTGCAACAGCAAGTCCTCTTCCAGCCCCTGGCACCTTGTTGTAACGTTCCAAGGCATTGACGATGAGGTTCCAACTGGTCTTCTGCTCCTAGACAGGCAAAGTTTTGGGCCCTGGATGCCCGCTGGCTGTCGAAAGCGATCTTTGATCGGGTGTCATTGCAGCCCATAATCATTTCATATCATTTGTTGGGCCTACCCTCCTACTTTCTCCTAATCCAGGATTGAAATTGATTGTCCATAGAGTATCGACCCACAAGGGGCCATGGGCGATCTGAACTTTTTGAACCAAAACTGTTTCGATTCCGGAGTTCAAAAAAAATGCGACGAAATAACACAAAACTGTTTCGTTTAGTTGTGCAACTCAAATGTTTCCCGCAACATGTTCCATTCAACTCAGTATCATTGCCCACGAACGAAAAGAGCAGCGAGTCAACCATGAGATACTAGGGAATCAACAACACCAGGAGAGGGACACTGTTGTTGAGGTTTCATGTCTATTAAATCCGGATATGTCCAGATTACAGGCCCTTGGGGACCACAAATTCCGTTCTTCTTGAATGGGGTATCCAAATGTATCTAATGATCTCACCCATATCCAAATCCAAACATGGCTTTGTCTGAAAATTTGGTATACCCATAATTGCCATTTTAATATAGTACATGAGTTTTTCTAACAACTAATTTAATTGGATGTAGGGCAACCCGTATCTTCAGACAAAACAAAACCATCGTTTTGTCAGTGACACATCCCCCGACATGGAAAAATTGAATGGAGTGAATTACTGGCCGGTCGTTTTTTCACCACTCCCAGAAAATAAGTAATGTCAACCAATCATGCCAGGTAAGGTCGGACAACAATAAATACTTAAACCGTTTAACCCCCAAGCAGATGATAATGATGATGATGATGATGATCCATGAGATTTTGGGCGCCCTATCTTCAGACATCCGGCGTGACCCTCTGAGGCATCAGCTGAAGAGCCCATCTCGTCATGGTGCTTCTGAGCCGGCCTGGAAATGGGGAAGACCCACCACCCATCGCTGTGCAGGTTGCAATCAAATCATGGCAGTGTAAGTCAGATCCCAAAGTTGTTAAATCAATTCAGGGTAATCTATTTAGGTGCGGCCGTGCGGCGGTCTTCTTGTTTGGCAATCTCTGGTTGTTTGTGATTCATGTTGTGATTCATATAATCATGGTCTCAGTACGTCAACCTTCTAGAGGAAGAGCTCCTTTCTGCTTCCTCGTCCACATTTCCATTTCAAAACATTTCGATGCTGCCTCTGAGTCGTGCCTTTTCTTCCTGGATGTTTTAACATGTCTTTACATGTTTTTACATTCTTATCTAGCTTTTCTAGCTTCCCCTGCGATTCTCTCAGCAGGTTCTTTGAGAAAAGAGTTGCCGTGTGGGCATTTTTTTGCGCCTCAAACGTTCGCTTCGGTTCGCTGTCCTTGTGAGGATCTGGCTCCTTCGTTTTCTGTCAATCGGTGACGCGTCTCTAAATCTGTCGCCGGTTGTGACCGAAGCAGCGTGGAAAGTTTTCTTGTCCAACTGGGTTGACTTGCCGCTGTTGTGGGGCGCTGCACCGTGATTGGAGATACAACTCCAATATAGGAGGAACCATGATCTTCTCCGTTCAATTTTTACTTTTTGGGGTATCACACATGTTCCGACAAATCTAGACATAGTGTATGACAATATTGTTTTACCTAGTAAGAATCTGCCATCAAAAGAGAACCCTCCAATGAAAACAAAGCGGTCGTTTTTTTTTGGGGGGCCATCCAAGTACACTAGTGACTAGTGACATCATCCATACACACATACATTCTGATATCCCAAGGACCAATAAACTATGATTGGGAAGACATGGGAATAAGAATCTGACAACTGCTTGACTCCTCTCTGGATGTTTTTGTCCTTTGTGCTGGATAGCGCCTTCGCAAACAGGCATCATTGGGTTCCAGCTCTGTACGTTAATCGCTTTGAACTTTGAAACAATATTTTTTTGAACTTTGATCCAATGTTTTTCATTTTTGTCCCTGTCAAAGCAACCAAACACATCCAAAAATAAACCCATTTTGCGGTTCCCCTTCCCCAATTTGTGTATCCCAGATTAATCGGCTAACAAAATTATCCATGAAAATTTTCCCAGCTCTCCGTACCTTGAATTTGCTCAAAAGTGACAGCAACAATGATAAAAACCTAATCGAGTAACAATTCCTTATAGATTCCCCAATTTTTTGATCAAACCATTTGAAACAACATTCAGAATCACCTCATAGGGGTCCCGGATAGAACAGTTCTTCCCAGATATTTACCTACTTCCCAAGTTTCCAATTTCTTGATTATCTATTTCGGCGTTGCTATGTGCGGAAAAAAAACAAACAAACCCAGATGTGCTACCCGAAGACAGCTGGCCTCTTGCCCCTCAGCATCGCTGGGAGGTGGTGATTGTTTTTTTCGTCTGAAACCATATCTTTTTGGGCTAACAAACATGGATACTGAATGATTTTAAATTTTGGGTATGAAATATTCAACAATACAACAATTGGGATCAACATCAAAACCATTATGATATGAATATCTACAGGTATTGGATTCTTTGCGGGCATGATAATTTTGATAAATACCCTGTAGATAAGCATCAACAAATAATATATATATATAATATATATATATATAATTGGGAATAATGCGTGTAAAACTAAACTTTGGGTGAACTAGTAACTAGTCATGAAACACTCACAAACTGGGATGCACATCCAAGTTTTCAGAACTGGTGGGCTAGTAATTTCAGTCTATGAAATGTCACTGTAGCATGACTGTTGAACCAATGGGGTAAGCCTATTGTTAATCGCTGTGGTAAATCTCAATTGTTACCCTCTGGTAAATTAACAGTTCAACCCTGGCAAATAGGGGTTGGAAGACTAGTTTCCATTAAAAATTGGTGATTTTCAGGGTCTATGTTAATTTACCAGGGTGTATTGGCAAAATAACCCACAGCTGATTTCATTCACATTGTCCCATTCAGGGTTTCGAAAAATGGTCGATTGAGATCACTAGCGTTGCTGATGTTGTATTATACTGGCCCCTGTGCACAACAATACTGACAATACTGACAATACTGGACACAACAACGGCCGTCGGGTATCGGTGTCGCTCAGCAGTGTCAAGAAACTAGTTTGACAATGGTCACTGTCTCCATATCAAAATATTGGTTGGTGGTCGAGCCACCCCCTGGAACATGTTCAAGTCATAGTTATTGGCTGCATTACAATGGGGTTGTGTTGTATTGCAGATTTGTGTATGACATGTGTGGGACAATGTTGTGTGTGCGAGAAGGCTGTGTGTGCGACAACGTTG
This sequence comes from Cladocopium goreaui, assembly GCA_947184155.2. Classification (NCBI taxonomy): domain Eukaryota; class Dinophyceae; order Suessiales; family Symbiodiniaceae; genus Cladocopium; species Cladocopium goreaui. The sequence goes on along the minus strand of CAMXCT020002223.1, from coordinate 1,985,580 downwards.
CGTGAAAGGGTAGTGTGTAGCCAGAACATTGACCCTATTAGACCACCATGGAATCCAGTTGCTTCTCTTTCAAGCTGCCGTGCTGGAGATGTGACATGAACTTCTAACATGGCGGCGTCAATTCGGACCAAGCCAGGCCCCCCTGAGCCAGCCCAGTGCCAGAAGTGCCACGCCCGTGTGGCAAAGTTGTGTGTGACGGAGTTGTGTTTGTGTGAGAAGGTCGTGTATGACAAAGTGGTGTGTGTGTGTGTGACAATGTTGAGTGTGACCGAGTTGTGTGTGTGTGTGTATGTGTGACAAGATTGTGTGACAGAGTTGTGTGTGTGTGTGTGCGACAATGCTGTGTGTCACAATGCTGGTGTGATGTTGATTGAAGGGCGGTAGAGAGGAGGAGGAAGAGGAGGGAACGACGGGCAAACGCGAGTCTGACATGTTCAACATGGATACTGGATACTGTATCCCCCACCAAATCGACTGCTTAAAGTCCTATTCAGCAAACTTTCCAGTGCTGGTGGCCCCATCCCCAATTTGGTCGGTGAAGCCCCTCCATGTTTTAGTATCTCTTAGTCTAATAGATTCTTGATCTTGGTGGTTCGTTGATCCCCTGACACTTCAAACCCCCCCAGCTCTTTGCCCAACTGAAATACCCCTTGAGCCACCCCAGTAAGTGGGTTGTACCACACCTTATATGTATATATATATAATTATATATATATATGGATTGGGCCGACCCTACTTAGAACCAGAGTCATCACCGCCTGGGGTGCCACCAAGTACAAGCCATCCGGGTTTTGTTCCAAACGAGTCACAAGTCTCGTGATGAGCCGAACTTCATTGTAGGGCCATGCCGCCTGTGATGCGAATGATCACACATTTTATCATGGCCTTTAGGTAGAAACAACAAATGGGGTTACATACTGGTATTCCGGTATTCCATTTGGTAGTAGTAACCATTTAGATTGGTAGTAGTACAAAAATACTGGAATTCCATTATGATTTGTCTATGTTATCCATTTTTGGTATACCATCTTCAGTATCATAATGTTCCTATTGGTGAACTCTGGGTTTACCCCTCTATTCTTTTCAACCAGTGGGAAAAAGGATGTCCATCGGCACGTAGGCAAAGGAAGAAAAGATATTGTCATGAGCTCAATGGCAAAACTGGGATGATCCAGCTTCAAAACTGATCAATATTGCATATGAATGATGAGCGATTCTTGTTGAAACTCCTACCAGTACTAAGTGGTATGAATGGAAAGGTAACGGATCATTTTCGGCCGCTGAGTGGTTGTGAATTCTGCGAGGTTTCTCCAGTTCCACTGACTTGACCACAATGTTCCTGTCCCAGCCTGGCAGTTGAGCTAGGCAAAGCCTCAGTGAAAAAAAAAGATCTGTGGCACCAGGAAATGCGGCAAAAATGGTGGCAAACCAAGATTTAAGCCCAAAAATGATGTAAACGTATCAAAAGATGTGGATTTGCACATATATTTGCACATAGAACACGCTGGAAACTGGAGAATTCTCGTAACCAACAACACATGGTGGAATGAAACCATGGAAACAAAGGTGAAGATTATTGATTATTGTGATTGAACCTTGAAAAACACAGGTACGACAAATTGAACCATTAAACCATAGCGAAATATCATCTATTAACATGCAACAATTATGCACCATTCAGTCCTCATGTCCATTTGTACAGCGTGGGATTTGAATTCGGTAGATCAAAACGGTCAGGATTTGGGAGGCCTTGGTTTTGAATTCGGCATTTCCAAATGGGTTGAAAAAGCGTGGCAATGACCCCTGGTATTTGTGTATATATGTACAGTATATGTACAGTATATGTACAGTATATATATGTACAGTATATGTACAGTATATATATATATATTACATATATATATATATCATACATATACAATGTGAAAAAACACACACAGACACACACTCCCCAGTAGGTACTTTTTTCGATCGTTGGTCCCCTGCCAAACTCTCAACGAATCGGTCCAGCCCTGGGCCGCCCGTGCCAATGCTCCAACACTCGGTGCACTGCGTTGCGTCTCTAAGGGTGGCTGTGGCAGGGCCTGAGAATGGTGCCCGACGGAGATCCATGGGGTTTAACCAAGCAAAGACATATGAAATTGCAACATTACTGGAATCCCAAATAAAGTGGATCTGAACATGATTTTTCCTGTTGGAATGTATGGAAACTGGGAAATATGTTGTGTTTCATATTGTGTCAAGGAGTCCTAGTAAACAGGAAATAGCTTTCGGCAAATGCATTTTGTGCAGGATTGAAATTCCGCTGCTGGAGTATGGAGTTTGAGAGATCCTAATTGTTGTGATATTTGTTCAATTTCATAGAGTACTTTTGTCACTTTTGTCTATGTACACGTATTTCTGTGCCATGGTACATGGGGTACCTATGTATGGGGTACCTATGGGGTACCTATGGGGTACCTATTGGGTACCTATGGGGTACCTATGGGGTACCTATGGGGTACCTATGGGGTACCTATGGGGTACCTATGGGTACCTATGGGGACCTATGGGGTACCTATGGGGGTACCTATGGGGGTACCTATGGGGGTACCTATGGGGGTACCTATGGGGTACCTATGGGGTACCTATGGGGTACCTATGGGGTACCTATGGGGTACCTATGGGGTACCTATGGGGTACCTATGGGGTACCTATGGGGTACCTATGGGGTATTGTCATCTGACCAAGATTCCGTATAATAGGTACGGTATATATGGATGTACTATACCCTTTAAATGCGGGGGATGGCTACTCATGTTTTTTACGGACAAACATTGACAATGGCACATGCAGTCTGCTCCATGCACAGAATACTGAACATTTCACTGCAAAATGACCAGAGTGTATGATATGTCAGTAAATATGGAGGTTTCCTAAAATAGGGGTACCCCAGTCATCATCCATTTATAGATGGATTTCCCATGAAATAAACCATCCAGCTATGGGGGTACCCCCATTCCAGGAAACCCCATTTTTCTGTACATGGAGCAACATATATTTATAGATCAACTTGCGCGTCCCCAAAACAACCCAGCTGGTGTACCGTCAACAAACAGAATGAGGACTTGAAACAATTTTCCCAACAAAATACGGGGATTCACAAACAACACAAATTTGGAATTGTACCATGAAAAATACCCCTATCCCATCCAATGATATACTTATGTGCTGGTTGGTAAATTGGTATCCCCAGCATTGGTTATATACTATATCATCCCCAATAAACTACTTAGTGCAATCAACAGAGGCATCTTAATTTGCTCCACTGAAACATAGAATGTCGGTGCTGAACACATGCTACGAACAAGTTGTTCATTTTGATTAATGGCAGCCACCCATTTACCAACCCGTTGCAAAAAGACGCTGCAATCTGGCCAATTTTGAAATGATCATCATCATTATGATCAATAGCACTAGCATCATATGTTATCATGCTCAGTATTGTTGGCTTCCGATGAATCACCACTGCCACCAAATTATTAAAGAGTAAATGCAATAATGAGTAAATTCTATTATACATTACATTTCTTTATATATAATATAATGTGAAATAATAATGTGTATATATATATAATATCTGTTTTATTATTGTTATTATTTAAATATTATATTATATCATATTATATCATATCATATTATATTACATTATATTAAATATTGTATTATATTTTTAACGTCATCCATTCTTCAAATCTGCAAATCTGCAACATGTCAAGGCGCTTGACCGAAAGGCATCACATGGAGCTGCGGGATGGTACAGGTCCTGGCGTCATGGAAATTTCTGGATCCTGCGGATCCCAAGAACCATGCAACTGGAATGTATGGATACCATTATGTATATATTATATGTATATATATATACACTGTATATATATATATATACACTGTATATATATATATACACTGTATATATATATATATACACTGTATATATATATACACTGTATATATATATATTATAAATATATACAAATACGTATTAGCGTACATAGGGAGAGACCTTCCTATTGTTATAAGATGTTATAAGTTGTACGTTCTAACCCAACCACAATGTGTTCGTGGTGTTTTTGTACCTAGGTTGTAAGTGACTAGCAGATTTTACAGCCAGGTTTGATGACCGGAGGGTAGATGCCTACAAGGATTTACAGCAAAATGGAAGCCAACCAGCAAAGATCAGCAATGCCCAAGATCCATCAAAATCCATAAAAATCCATCAAAATCCATCAAAATCCCAAACTTCTCGGTCCTAACATCCAATCTAGTGCCCGACAAAGCATCGATGATGGAACTGTGACGGGCGCGATAAAAGGCCTCAGCTGTGGATCGGTGATGTCGTTAGGATATCATGATAACAAGTAACAGGGGAACTTGACTCAACCAAGACAGGTCAGGTTTCCCTGAAATTACCAAACTCCCGGACTGTTTCATGCTCAACCTCCCGAATCCAATCAAGTAATTGATGTGATTTGAAGTGTTCGCAGATGTTGGCCATCAAAAAGTTCATGGCTTTGGCCAGTTTAGGGGACTCCGAAATTGGATGATGGGATCGTCAAAATGAGCCCTGTGAACCTCCACACTACTTGGGCAGCTGTCACGACGTCAGCCCCGCTTGACATCAGCCAATCAAAAGGGGATGGATCATAACTGTGAACTATCTCTGATGGCAGCTGGGTAAATTAGAAGGCTGATAGCAGCTGGCCAGCATCCAACTCACCACTTGGTTTACCCAGATTTGATAGTCAAATCTCAAGATGTTCATGGGTTTTCGATGTAAAACCCATTTGTGTTGCTAAACAAATCCCCCAAAAAATCTCTTCGTTGAATCCAGAATTTCTTTGATGAAATGAGATCCCCATTTGGGATGGTCCAATAGATCCATCGTGCAGAACATCTTCATCCATCGCCTTCATCTTGCTCAGTTCCTCTTCAAAGTTGGTTGCACTCAGCAAGGCCTGAAAAAGGATGCCCAATTTCAACCTTTTAAAGTCTCCATTTTGAGTGTGTTCCAAGTGGTTAGAATGGGATTTAATGGGTATTCAATATTCAATATGTTTCAACATGTTTCAACCGTCCAAATCTTGGGCTGAAACAGTGGTGAAATCATGTATTGCTGTCGGCAATTGTCGCCATGAACAGCGAATTCAACTGTTTAGAGTATGAGAATGCCAATTGAGAATCTATGGATATCTATGGACGATACTTATGGATACATATGGATATCTACATATTTGGATGAGCTGGGTGTGTCCAAAGACAGTCTTGGAGCTGCTTGCAAAAACCAGGTCGCTTGAAGATTCCCGGTCAGGAACTAGGGTCACAAGCCCTTCAAAGTGAGATCTTTGACGGAAGATAACCTCAATTCAGATCCATTCAAAAAGGCTATTTTGGCCTGATGTGCATCCAGTAAGTGGTTAATGAATAGGGTATACATGAGGTATATGTGGGTTACAACCCACTTAACATCCACTTACTAAGACATGGATTCACCCCCCACGTACCCATCATTGGTAACATTCCCTTGCTTGTCATACAACGGGTTGCTAAATTGCCATTGTTGAAGAGCACACAATTTTCTTGATCCCTTGCTTTATCCAGACTTTAAGTAACACTTAAGTAGCACCTTATCATACTTTATCTCTCTGTTTAAACTCTTCAAGTCTTCAAATCGTTCAAACCCAGATTCACCAATTCCTATCCAGCCTGACAGCAAATCATGGGATTCAGATATCGACTGACCTCAGAGATCATGCAGGACACGATTCGACGATGGATGCGGCCTGAAAAGTGCCATATTTCAATACCAAGAACAGCTCACTGGAGTCAGCTTGACATCACCTTCCAGCTTCGCAGTCCTCTCTCCCTGGTTTGAGCAATTTGGGAAATACTGAGACCATTGTCTCCATCTTGACAATCTGACATCAGGGAACATCAGTCCCAAGAGAAAAATGACATAACAATACAATGCAATGCAGCATAACATCATTTTTATACAAGCTGCTTCTGTTGGCTGGTGGTGAACTGTGAAGCAGTTCCCTGAAAAGCCACCGTTTTTTCAAGATAAACCGTAAGCCCGACATGGGCAACTCACGTTCCCCACAAATGATGTTTCGACGCTAAGGCGTCTGTGTCTTTGTACTCACAGTGATGCTTAACCTAATCACAATGTAGCAATCTGAGGTATAATTTCCTACTTGTTCTCATTGGTTAAACTCCCAATGTCTGTTGGATAAATCAAGTAACTGGGATTAAGCCATGTTAAGCCTCTGTTCCCTATGAGCTAGACCCATTTTTCTTTTACTAGACTTCCAATTTCTGTCAAATAAATATAATAGATTGATTTGGCACGCCGGTACGCATTGAAACCCCGATTTAGGTTTGTTCCAATCCCAAGCTCCTGGTTCTCCCGGCTTTCCCCGTGGGTTTCCCGGCCCGTCCGTCGTCTTCTTGGCGACTCAAACCGTACTGACTGGTGTCCCTGGCACCAACGGCAGCAAAGACAATGTGGGGGTTGTCCCGTATTACAGTATACAAACAATATAATATCGTAATACATCATTTAGGGATAAACATAGATAAACAACGTACGAGTACCCTTTTTTTGTATACCCAAAATTCAAATGATGTATTATCCATGGTAATAAGCTTGGTCAGGACCATCCTTGTTGACCCCAGTCACTTTGTGTCACAACAGGATGGATGTTCGATGAGCCCGGCCCGCCATGGTTGATTGCCAACATGTCATGTATGAAAAATGGCATCACAGATACAACACACAAAAAAAAACATACATGATATAGGATAATATAGGCTACAATAATGACCTGACGATTTTGTTTATGCCATGAAATTTCTATTACCCTCTGGCTATTTAACATGGCCATGGGAAAATGGCCCATAGAAATAGATGGTTTACCTAGCTATAAAATGGGTGGATTTTCCATGGCTGTGTTGAATAACCAGATGGTAAATCCCTGATGGTCAAAAATCAGAGGCTGAGATCATAGAAACCCTGATGGTAAAACCCTGATGGTAACCTGATGTTCAAACCCTAGCATCTATAGAAATCATATCAGATCCAGATCCACCATGTTTTCACGGCTGAGCTTGGCTCACGCATCTTCCTCCTCTGGCGTCCGATGCGGATACCTAGAACACGTACAGGTGGGTGGGCCAGGCCAAGGAGCAGTGGCAAAAAAATGGGGAAAGTGATGGCCAGGTCATGGTATAAAATGGTAGTGTATATATATATATAATGCTATAACATATCATGAACATTGCCATATATCAATTCATTGCTGGTTGCGAATTTCGGTTGACTCAGTTGACTCAGTTGACTCAGTTGACTTCATCGAGAGATGTCTGGCAGTCGCTGATTCGCCGAAGCTGCGGCAGAACAACAGTTTTTAACGGGTTTCAACGTTTCAACATGGTAAATGCATTGAATGCTCTGTCCATGGCACATGAGAACCATCAGTCATCAGTCTATCAATGACCCTCTCATAATCTATATACCTGGAAACCAGGAAATCCCACGAGAATTTAGGTGAGTTTCCAACGTTCCATCTCAGGTTCGACTAGGCATCCAAGGCACGTCTCGCTGTCTTTAATCTGTTCACCTGGTAGCGTTGGAAAATCTGAAACTATGGGTTTTACCATGGGGTTTTACCCTGTTTGATATAGGGGCTTCCTGACAAAATGTCACATCACATCATCCAAGTCTTGGATACTTAATTAATGACATTTATAATCTAGATATCTAAGAGGTTGGAAACCAGCCAGTCCGACGCGTCGAGTTGGTGGTTAATCCCCAGACAGCTTTGTGGGGATGGTCGGCAAACGGAACCATCCGACCGGCGCTTTGCGCCTTGGTTTATGGCCCCATGGCCTTCTTTGGAATATTCTACCGGTATACAATGGGAACCAAAAAAAACAGGATTACCCTCTAGTAAACGTTTACATAACTGTAGAAAATCACCATTTTTAGTGGGTAAATCACTAAATTTCTATGGGCCATGTTGAATAGCGAACTGCTAGTCATTACCAGAGGGTATCAACTGCTAAACCATTGGATTTGGGGCTAGGCTCCCAGACGTTCCAGCGTGAGGTTGATGCGATACTCGCCCACCTGGAGCGCACGTGAAGTCCCTGTGAAACACTGCAGTGGTCAAATCGCCTCCTTAGTGGTGGATAACCCCCCAAAAAAATAGAACAGTAATTATTTCCATGATGGTAGAGTTGTCCCCAAAGTTTCGTCAACTTTTCAGCATCTTTTTTTGGGGGGTTGCTGTGTCTCCCACATTTTCAACCCATCTTGAGGTCTCACATCTCCCATTTTTCGCATCGCGTCAGCCAGGTCTTTGGGAGTCGACGGACTGGAAAATCGAGGGAACCTTCCCACTTGCCACGAAGCAAGCGCCGCATCTGCAGTAACCAATTTGGGGACCCAAAACCAGAAACCAACGCCAATCTTCATCAATTCCACCCATTTAGGGATTATTCATTACAAATATCAGATAAACTAAACAGAAGTACCACAATTGCCCAATCTTCCCCGAGATTTCGGCTCATTATCCATGTCTTACATCAAAATCTGCCGGGACCGGGGTCTCCTTAACTCAGCCGAAGAGGGACAAGGTCCGTTTGGACGCTTGTTTTGGGTCACCCGCCGGGGCTTCCCCCGGCCTAGGCGTGAGCAGATATTGGGATTGAGATTTTATGGATCAACGGGGATAACCATGGCCTAGTTGACATTTCATAGGTATAGTAGAAAAGGTGATAGCCTATTAAGAGTAAGATAGGAACTGATCAACACCTATTACCTGTGAAACCATATTTCATCATATTTTGAGGAATGCACATCCCGCAAAATCCCAGCTATGCTGGTGTGAACAGAATGGTATCAGGGTTTTGACCCATAGCCATATGTACTTAGTATTCTTTGACTGGGTATAGTCATTTTTTACTTTGTTTGACACATAAACATAAGCCACCTGCCTAAGAAATCAAAGTTGACGCACAACAGTCATAAGGGTTTCCCGCCATCTGCCCTTTTCTCCCGAAGCGAGTTTGGGGAGTCTCTGAGACCTTAAAACATGACAAATGTGGGATGCATCAACAAATGGTGTCGGCTTCAAATGGCAGAATTCGGAGAAGCTATGCAAATGTGACATTGATTTGTCAGAAAAAACAACTCCCATCTGAACTAGAAACTATTTTATTGTTTTCGACAACATACTATGTTATGATATAACATAATATGCTATGATATTGATATAACATAATACAATCTTTTACTGTATGATAAACCATGAGAACATATAATAGCAATATTGATCATAATTGAGACGTGATAATATTGATAATAACAATTAAGATTACACACCTACTATATTTCACACCGTCATCAAGAACCATGCTTCGTGTCACTAGGTCTTTAGGTTTTAGTTATGGACACCCCCCATCTTCCGGTTGCCAGGTGGCACAAACTTCAAAGCTGCTGCGTTGATGCAGTAGCGCTTGCCTGCATCAAGGTGAGGCCCTGGGGCACCCAACACTTCCCGACATTCTTCACATGCCAAAGGTCGACAAAAAATATGTTTTGTTGTTCTTCTATGTTCTTTTCAGATATGTCCAAGACATTTCAAGATTTGTTTTGACATGTTAAATATATTGCCTTTTGAGCAAAATCGATGCATGTGCTTGGCTACTTATCCACCTTCTTGGAGGAACTGTATGCTAGGCTCTCCACCATGTTTCATTCTCCGAACACGTCTGGGACGTCAAGGTTGCGTGCTTGGGAAACTTTCCACCTACTTCGTCATGATGGTTCAGGGCCAAATACCCAGCTATAATTGGGGTGACCATCAAACATATATCATCAGCACTTCGGGGTTCTTCGCTCGGCCATGGACTAAGTGACTACCTCAACCATTCTTAAAAACGAACAATGGATATCTAGGGTATATACCAACCATTAGATAACAACTGATATTAACTACCTCAACATTGGATTTCCACTGGATTTGAGCACCTTCCAACGAACCGTCAGCGATGCTCTCCGGCAGCTCCGAGCCAGCCATGATCAGGGCGATCCGTTCAAGAAAATCGGGTGATACCAAGAGATGTTATCCATGTACTTAGATGATCCAATATATCTATATATATATATATCCACAATATTATAGTATAACATATATACAGTATATATATATATATATGTACTGAATCAAATGAATGAAATTTCCATAGAAATCCATGAATGGATACAATGGATACAAAACCCTTGGAAAAACCGAGTCATAGCCCCATGAAATCTCCATTCTATATCTCAATTTTTTTCCCATATTTGGAGCTGTCTCCTCTTCTTCCCAACGTTTTTCAACGCTATGCCGTCCTGTGGGCTCAGGTCCATCATTAAAGACGTGACCCAGGTGGGTCATTGAAGCACGGTCCAGGACCTGGATCGGGTTTTTACATGCTGCAGATATTGGATGGGATATATTGGACCATGAAAATCCATAAATGGTGAATATACATATACATATATATATATATTGTACTATAATATGTTGGATATATATATATATATAGATATGGGATCATCTAAGTACATGAGAGTAAATGTTGACATTCTATAGTACCATGGATTCTGGGGAAACTGATGATGAACTTCGCTCGCTGGGTTCAACTGTTCAACCGGCAAAAGAAAATGGGTGTGAAACCAACATAAAGTGGGAATTTATCGGATTTGCCAAACAGTTTTGAAAAATATCATTCAGTGTATATATATATATATGTATTTATATTATATCTATATATTTATATAGATATAACCAAAGTGGGGGTTAAATGCCTGACACTCAATTTTTAGGGAAATTGAAACAGGATTTCCCCACCTCGGTACGCCAGAAGATCTGCGGCAAGGACTGCAGCAAGCGTTACGTCATGACCCAGGGGTGGTACTGGTGGTTTGATGTGGTTAAAACAAGGTAACGTCGTCCATTGCGGTCCCGCTGTTTTTGTTTGTTTTGAAAACAAGCATCTTGCTATTCGATAACCCTTATGGCACTTTCTGTCACCATGGATTTTGCGCCATGTTCAAATGCCTTGCGTTTTACAGCACTTTGTGTCCATTTTGTGCTATTTCCAATGGGTTTTACAAACCCATGTGCAAATCAGCGAAAAAAAAACGCTTGGAAGACAGCAATATGTTGGGATCGTGTTGCATACATGATAGACCAGACATAGACACATACCTTGCAGACTTGGACATTTACACTGATTCTTATATACATATATGCAAGTATATATACATATATTTATATATCCATATATATATATATGTGTGTAACCTGACACAAACAGGCATGCACACACTGAGATATGGTTCCGTAAGGAACGCGATGAGATTCGATATGGTGATGAAGATGTATACGCCTTGATGAACCTAAGTGGCCTTACGAGATCGGACGTCACACGTGCTGACAGGGTGAACTTGCCAACATGATACACATTGCAGTTCAAAGGACTCTCAAAACATACCAAGGATGACAGCTTGTCAAAAGTTTCAAACTTCTTTGCAGGTACACAGTTGGACGTCTCCAACTGCTTCCCATGACATCACTAGCTTCGTTGGCCAGCGTCGTGATGCCATGCGCTGGCCCCCTGCTACTGGTTCGTAATTTATCAAAATTCGTATCTCGCAAACTGAAAGCTCGCAGAAATGAATTCTTGCAAAATTAATTACCGCAAACTGAATCTCGCCAAACTGACACACATAAATGAAATCCGGGAGATGCTACTGCCTCCAAGATCGAAGCTCAATACGACATGTGAATGACGACAAATGAATAAGTTCGGCTTGAATTGATAGCCGTTTACACACACATATACATATATATATATATATACATATATATATCTATCTATCTATCTACATATTCATCCCAACCCCACCCCACCCCAACCCCAACGGGCAGCGTAACATCATCAGCGTACCATGAACGTTAACATCCCACCCCACCCCACCCCAACCCCAACGGGCAGCGTAACATCATCAGCGTACCATGAACGTTAACATCCCACCCCACCCCACCCCAACCCCAACGGGCAGCGTAACATCATCAGCGTACCATGAACGTTAACATCCCACCCCACCCCACCCCAACCCCGAACGGGCAGCGTAACATCATCAGCAGCGTACCATGAACGTTAAGATCCTACCCCACCCCACCCCAACCCATCTTTATTGAAAACTAGCAAATTCCCCGGGGCAGTATTGGACGACGTCAGCTAAAACAAGGCTAGAAACAATCCCCGAAATCACCATTTTCATAGGTGGCATGGTTACCATTCCCAGTCATGGATGGTTTATGACATGGTTTTTCCCACATTATTAAGTTTTTGTTGCCATTAGTTAAGGTTGAATAGTTGGTACAACTAGTTTGATCGCATACATGCATCCGAAGTGTACAACTACATCACAACTAGCATTAAGAGTTGGTACAACCAGTTTGTGGTACAGCCGGACTATCAAGGCTGAATCCTTACAGTGAAAAAATATGAGAGTCGTTCAGGATCATCTTCAAGTTAAAAGGTCAATGGATAAAATATGAAAAAAAAAACCACCGTTCTCCACCCTTTAACGGTCAAAAAAAACACATTCAATTCAATGGTGTTTTTTTGTCTGTTGGTTAAATCTCACTTTGGGGTTAGTTAGTTAAATCACATACTTACGTCCATACTTGTATATAAACTGTATATATATACACACATAAAAACATGTTTTTCCACCAACCTGAGATGTTTGGTCATTTGGATATGTTCTCCACAGTGTCATTCCCATGATTCACATTGTGTCGGCCAGGAAGGTCGTCGTTTTTTGTGTCGCAATGTTGGTTCATAAAATCCCCATATTGTCACTGAAAAATACACTCTGGTACACTAACATAGCTATGGAAAATCACAATTTTTAAGTTCGGTAAATCAACTATTTCTATGGGCCATTTTCAATAGCTATGTTAAATTACCAAGGAGGGTACATCATCACCATTTATCACCATCATCCCAATGTGATATGGGGAAAATATGGGGATATACCTGACAAAACAACTGTTTAATCACAATGATTCAATGAAAAATCACAATGTTTCATGATTGAATTTTCACTCTCGTTGAAAGCACCGTTTAACCCACTTAATTTCATTGCTGGCAGAATAAAATCTCATATTTTGTCGGAATCATGTCACCTATTGAATCTCCATGAAATACATTTAGAGATGTTTTTACCTTTACATACCATACAACGAACAATTTTTCCAATCACAGCCATATCGTGTCAAAATTGCTTATATATCCCATGAAATATCAGACAACACATCCCTCAAAAGAGTATAGTTGTACCCCAATGTCTGATGACTATATATGTGTATGTTTATGTATGTATATGTGAATATATATATATCATTGTATACGTATATCCCTATCATATCACATCAAATTAAAAATCTACATGATGACTCCACAAAATATCCGACTAAAAATTAAAATAGTCATTTTCACTCATCCAGTGAATCAATCCCATTAATCCCATTGTCGACAATCAGTTCCCATCATAATGCCATCATAATCATTCAAAATCCCCATTGTTGATGGTTATATCCTATAATCATCCCTCTTGGTTAGTTGGAAGTTGGAAACCACAAAATATCGCCATGAATATCTCATGAAATCTTCATATGTTATGTTGACCCTAGTTAAACCATGGGAAAGTCATGGTTAAACGATGGTTATAACCCTGGTCAAACCATGGTTAAACCCCAGATGCCAACCTACCTGGGAAAATTTTCATAATTCACTCGCTCACCTGAAAAGTTCGGATTATTTCATTATAAACCATGGTTAATATATATATATATATGTATATATATTTATATTTATATTCATTTTTTTTTAAATATATATATATATATACATGTATTGGGATTCTTGTTCCCCCTCCTAACCCTATGAAGATTCATGTTCATGATAATTATTTATCCTAACAATCATCATCTGGCATCATATCTCCCTAACAATACGAGGGGGTCATATATTGTCTAACTATCATATCTAACTATCATGAGGGGATTACTATCCTATCTATTTGTCTAACTACAATATTTCTAGTGAGATTATTATCATCCCATCATATGATGTGATATTATTTTTATCATCCTAACATCCTATCATTATTAGTAATCTATGATAGTGATGATTTTTATGATATTTATCCTACCATATCTAACTATCATACCTTCCAGGGGAACGGTCGCCCATGGACACCCGTCGCCTCCATGTCGTTGGGATCCGTCCGCTCCAGCACTGTCTCGCTACTCACCGGCGCCCAGAAACTGGGCCAGCCAGTGCCACCTTAAGGAGACGTGGGACATGTCATGGGAGAAGTCATGGGATATAACAAGGAACATGTGTATATATATATATATATTATATATATAGTTGTACATATATATATATATAACTGTGTATATATATATGTATATATATACATAACTATAGTGGGGATATAACTATAGGGATATGAACTCTATAGGGATATGTAAAATGGCAAATGACCGTGATAGGATGGGTATCTTTGGGGAATGTAACTATAGCAACGTTAGATGATATGAGTCTCTCGGGACTCTTTAGGGATGTTTCGCAGGATGTAAAGAAGTAATTCGATATGAATAACTAGTAAAATTAGTACATCTGAAATATCGAATAGATATGTTGTCCCATTATACAAATAGTTCACAGGGGATATTTCACAGGTGATTTGGGATGATTTGGACTTATCCAGACATGGTCATATCAAACCACAAGTGGGGGTATAAGTTGTATAACATGCGGAAATTTCATGGGATATCTCCGGCCAACTTGATATGATTCATGGGTGTGCTTTGAACATGGCTACTTGAATGGGATAGCTCGTGGAAAATCATCTGCTGATGGGAAAAACATGGAACAATAGTGGGATATTCACCACGCATATGATTTTTGGATGTGTCTGAAAATGGGGTATACCCCCAACTAACATGCTTTAATGAGACAATGAAGAACAACATTTGCGTTTGGGGGTACACTATTTTCAGACAAAACCATTTCGGGTTCAGAGTTCTGGGCCAGGGTTTAAGTGTGGCTTAGATGATGAACATTTGCTGCAACATTTAGATGTTGTACTATGTTTTACTGTATGTTTTTTGGGACATAAACCTTTCAAGATCTGGTTAGAAAATAAAACACGCGTCGCATTTTGCAAACACATGGCGATAGGCATAGGTGGTTGTCCAGAGATGGGGATTACTCGATTTTATGATCACTTTGGTAGGGAAACTTATGATAAACCTTTGGACGCAGCAGCCTCTTCTGACTAATCAAAAATAACCAAAGCAGTTTCTTAATTTGATGAATATTTGGTTTAATCAAGTAACAATTAAAATTAATATCAATCAAATAACCATCTTCCATATTTGGAGGTCTTCAATTTCGTCATCGGGTCGTGCTGGATTTATGGATTTCGGGATTGTCCAAATTGTTAATCACGTAGATCATCCATGTATGGGATCCGACACTGCTCAGACATGAATACTTATTGCCCAAACAACATTGATTCACCAATCTTTTGACATTGCGATTTAGGACGACTTCGCCGAAAAAAAAAACAATGTGTATATATATATGTATATATGTGTGTAGATATATATCTATATATGTAAATATATATATGTAAAAATATGCATATATATATGTATATATAATTAAATATGTAAATATATATATATGTATATATATGTATAAATATGTGTATATATATATCAATATATGTATATATATACGTATATTTATATATATGTATATATAAATGTATATATAATTAAATATATGTATATATATATATATATGTATGTATATATATATAAACATATATATATATTTATTTATATGTATATATATATATATGTGTTATATGTTACCATTGGTCCACAACTTGGTACATTCCACTATATCATATTCATATTTCATCCCGATGCCATATGCCTCATATCCATATAGATGACTTGCGATATATCACCTGTCCCATCCCTGGTAACCAGCTGGCTGTTGTATTTGGCCTTGGAGGAGAATAGTGGCTCACCTTGAGAACAGCCAGCATTAAGGAAGGAGGTTCACCAACAAACATTGGGATTTGCATGACCAAGCATGTGGAAGTATTATGAATTGTTTGGATTTCACCAATATAAATGGGGGTGTACCATTGTTTCTCCTTTTAAACAAACATAGAGATTTAACATTTTGTTTCAAGATGTTTCAAGAATCAAACATACAACTTCACCAATAGAAATTGATTGTTTGAGCGCAAATACATGATTGTTTCAGCGCGGTTCAACAAATACAATCAATGGCTAGAGTAACAGTTTAACCAATAATCATGATGGTTTAAACAGTAAACATGGTGGTTTAACCAATAAGCATGCTTAACCAACGCAAGTATAGGATCCCCTACGCTACTAACAGTTTGATCAACACAAATCATGATTTAGACACACACACAGGAGTACATGTACCAAGGCAATCCCATAGTGGATAGATCAAAGCAACCTGATATGGGGATGTGAACAAATTTGGGTATTGTACATCGAAAGCAGTACTTGCATTCCTTCACTGACTTGACTCAGTGGAGAACCTACAATAAACTCTCGATTTACCAACCATAGGAAACCCAGGTTCGATCAAACTGCACTGAGCCCCAACAATTTCCGCGGCATCTACCCCATTGTCTATGACTGGAGAACTGAGAAATGCTCCATGTAAAGCTGGTCAACATACCATCAAGACTCAGAGTACACACAGATTCAGGTTCTTGAAGATGTTCGGCTTTAATTTTGGCCCAAAACTGGGAGTCCAACTATCAAACCCATCCACACAGCAATGCGCCAGATGCCCGTCTGGCTCGTGGCTGGTGTCCTTTGAGATCTGTGTATCATCTCGTTTCCCTTCATGGGTAATCAAATTTTCTGTTTGAATGGCAGTCCAATATAAACACTGAACTTGAACATCTTACACAAGCTGTTTTCATAGTCAACTTGATAAGTTCAATTCATAATTCCAGTTTTCCGTCAACATCCTGAGGTCCATAGAATTGCTCCAGAGTGATTAATTTTTTTGGAAACCGCTGCACAAGAAGCAACCTGGATTCCCAGACATCCAAGGCACCACTGATGGGTGACACGTAGACTCCCTGCTCTTTGTTGTCCCATGCCTTGGCGAAAAACGCTATCTACCCTCTGGTAATTTAACATAGCTATTGAAAATGGTCATAGAAATAGTTGATTTACCTATGAAAAATGGTGATTTTCCTTGGTGACGTTAGTTTACCAGAGGGTATATGGGAGATCCCATGGTATCGCCAGTGACAGATAAGTTTTTTAATGTTTTTTTTTTATACACTTGGCTGAGTTTGAGAATGGGTGTGCCCCCAAAAAATGTTTCTACCGGGAACATGATGATAACCTTTGGATTTGGGGATACCTTATTTTATCTTATTGTCGGACAAAACTACGTATGCAGTTGAGGATTTGGATATATCCGGGCGCGTTTGGCAGCTATAGGGGCAAGGAACGTGCAACATCAGAATGCCTGACTCCAAAAACACAATGAATCTTGAACATTGTTGAACAGTCCAAAGTCCACTACCTCATTATCTTCATTTGGGAGAAAAAGAACTCTTTGTGACATTGTGTCCTAAGTTCTACACAAGGTGTTTGCTCCTGACTTGCTGCGCACTGTATGATCTGATCTGGCTGTGACCCGCGGCCTATCGTGGCCTCCCAAATGCCTCCCATTCCTATTTTCCAAGTTTTGGACCTCTCCCCTGTTCGCATCCCCATGAATCATTCGTCATGTCATATGTCCGCTTTGCTCCAGTCTTCTTACCTCAAAAATGCAATGCTGGGGTGCATCACCATCCTTTCATGGTTCACATGGCTTTGGTGCCTGGAAATTATGGGAGCACCCCACAAAAAGAACAATCCAATGGCCAAAATTCCCCATGAAAATGCCATGGTTGTGGTTACAATCCATGCCATGGCACATAGCCGTTGGTTGTTTTGCCTGTGAAGGCAGGTTCAGTGGCCGCCTGGGATGAAGGCACTGAAATCCCCAAACCTCTGCAGTTGATCATCGTCTTCCCGATGAAAATTATAACCAGTTATTTTTTGGTGGTATATACCATATATTTGGTATATCATATTGTACATTTTCAGACACACCCACATAAACTTCCAATTTAGGATCATCAACGGTTTGCCTCAAGGAGAACCCGTTGCTGGAATGGGCCTCAGATCCGGCAATTTTGGAAAACGCGGGGTAGGTAAAAGGCAAAGCCAATAACGAGATATAACAAGATTGGGAGGTTCACCGGCAATAAGTCATTGAGTGCTTTGATCATCAATCAACATCTTTGATTACTAAAATCACAACAGGTTGGTGGTTTCAACCCTCTGAAAAATATTAGTCAGTTGGGATTATTCTTCTCAATATATGGAAGAATAAAACATGTTCCAAACCACCAACCAGACAATGTTTGAGTGAGGCCATATGGGTCGTCTGAAAATAGGCTACGGGACCTCCAAATCCACTGGTCCATCATATGTTTTATGTTTCCTTATCAAAATGGCCATGACTGTGGGTTATACACCATTTCCAGACGTACCCATATTAACCGTGCCATACTGATGGAATTATGATATTAACCATGAAACATATCTACATTATCAATCTTGTCATTGGTGATGCCCTCTGGTAATCTAACATGATAATCAGGACCCTATACATATATATATATATATACACCAAACATGATGGGTTTTTCATACATATGCTAAATTGCCAGAAATTAATCCCAATATCGGTTTCCGCATGATACACCATCGGATTTTGTTTGTTTCCATCATGTTCAGGTACCAAAACCCATATAATCATATGAACATCATTTGATTTATAAATACCCCTGAGAATTAGTAAATAGATCCTACTATTAAAATTACTTTACTTCGTGTGATCCCCACCATGACATTTATACATTTTCTTACTGGCAAATCTTCTGGCATTCTATCTGACATATCTTCTGACATTCTATTTGGCATTCTATCTGGCATATCTTCTGGCATATGATCTGGCATATCTTCTGGCATTCTATCTGGCAAATTTTCTGGCATTCTATCTGGCATATCTTCTGGCACTCTATCTGACATTTTATCTGGCATTCAATCTGGCATTCTATCTGGCATATCTTCTGGCATATATTCTGACATATCTTCTGGCATTCTATCTGACATATCTTCTGGCATATATTCTGACATATCTTCTGGCATATCTTCTGGCATATCTTCTGGCATATCTTCTGACATATCTATCTGGCATATCTTCTGGCATTCTATCTGGCATATCTTCTGGCAAATCTTCTGGCATTCTATCTGGAATTCTATCTGGCATATCTTCTGGCATATAATCTGGCATTCTATCTGGCATTCTATCTGGCATATCTTCTGGCATATATTTTGACATATCTTCTGGCATTCTATCTGGCATTCTATTTGGCATTCTATCTGGCATATCTTCTGGCATATCTTCTGACATTCTTTCTGACATTCTTTCTAACTTTCTTCTGCGCATTCTATGTCCCATATCTTCCTACATGAGGTCCGGCAGGGGAACACTTGGCGTGGATACTCGCGGTTGAGGTCCGGCAGGGAACACTGGGCGTGGCTGGTCGTGGTTGAGGTCCGGCAGGGAACACTGGGCGTGGCTGGTCGTGGTTGAGGTCCGGCAGGGAAAAGTGGGCGTGGATGGTCGTGGTTGAGGTCCGGCAGAGAACACTGTGGATCGCGGGTCGCAGTTGGACGAGGACGACGAGGACGACGAGGACGACGAGGACGACGAGGACGACAAGGACGACAAGGATGACAAGGAGGACGAGGAGGAGGCAGGAGGCATGACGAGGCAGGAGGCGGCAGGAGGCGGCAGGAGGAGGAGGAGGCAACTGACATAAAATCTAACAACCCTCACCTGGCAGGTGGGGAAAAAAACCATTTTGTAATAACGCAAAAAATGTTTATAAATAGGTCCTTAGGCCTTACACTTAAAGAGGGGAACGCGCCATTTAACGTATGATTGGTTATGTACCATCTGGTGGGTAGTGGGTAATTTCAACCTCCCTGAGAAATATGTTCGTCAATTGGGATCATCATCCCAGTTCTGTGGTTGAAAATAAACACCGATTTGAACTGCCGACCAGATAATCATTGGTTAGGCACCCATAAAATTCCCATGTCAAATGATTAAGTTCTCGCAACCAACAAGTACGTATAACCAGTGGTATCCAGCTGCATCATTGATTCTGGTTATATCCCTGATGATATCCCGCATTATACCCAACAATGCCATCTCAATTATTACCTATGATCGCTTGATTCTCCATATGTTGCTGACTATTCAACCATTTTCCCATAAAATTGCGGTTGTCTCCCCATCATATCTCCATATTTGTAGTTTCAAACAACCAATGACACCACGCCAAGGCACTCAACGGTTTCGCCGCTTCCTTGATTTCCGCGTCGCTCATCTCTCGCGCTGCACGGGCCGCATGAGGTGC